>SMJT01000090.1:165049-355157 GCA_004349715.1 Crucihimalaya himalaica
TTGTGCTTCAACATTGGGCTTTTCCCTAGTATCATCACAAAAAGAGGAATAGATTCATGAAATGCATCAGTAACCATATCATGAAACCTATTTCCTGATTTCCCTTTCATAATCTTCAAACATATTTTGGCCATAATTATAATTATCTTTAAATCGGTTGATCAACACCATCACCCGTACTACTACTTCCGGCACCAAGATTTATAACCCTCCCCATGTGAAACCAGATATAATAATTCGGCATAAATCCTCTATTATATAGATGTTTCTTCACAATATCAAATATCCAAATATTGAGTGTTCTTGCAAGTTTTTACATGGACAGAATATGTTACCGTCACCCTCGCATATGGGTTGTTAGTGTCTGGTGGATGAATGCTCGCAACCCGTTACGATACTCTTTCGTCACTTCTCTTGTCTCCGGATCTTTTCGATTATACCTCCAACTTCGTAATGCATATGCTTCATTCTGCGACGCCATTCTCCTAAGCTCTCAGAAAACGATATCTCGATTTTTTTTTTTTTTAGTATTTTCTCTGTTTTTTTTTGTAAGCTAGTTTTTTTTGTTGTGAAATGAGAGATCTCACGTTACGGTATTTATAGATTTTTTGTAAAATTTGCGACAGAATTGCTATGGAATTGCGTCTAATTTGCGACGTATTTGCGAGGAAACCGGCCCTCGCAATAATTAGGTACAACATTTAAACGCTTGCTTTCACCTATTCTACCCATTTTTACTAACCATCGCAAATCCGTCGCAAATTTGCGATGGAAACAAGTCACCCGTGCAAAGTCTTCGCAATTCCCTCGCAAATTTGCGATTTTAAATTTCCGTCGCAATGTCATCGCAAATCGGAGGGTAGTTCATCGCAAATTCCTCGCAAATTGCAAGGGATATTTTCCTCGCAAACTTGCGATGAATTTGCGACGAAAACCAGTTTCCTCGCAAATTCATCGCAATTCCGCCGCGTTTTTGCGACGGAAATATTCCGTCGCAAATAGCCTGTTTTCTTGTAGTGTATCTTCGTCTGCATCTTCCTCATGGTTTTCGTCAACATTTCCACCGGTAACCTCGTTGGAACTAGCCATACCAAAACGACTCAAAACACAAAGGCGTACAACATGCATTTTACATAATTCAAGCAAAGACCGAATTTGTCTATCATTTGTGACATGCATAGGTGGTGTAGGAGAATCCGTGTCTGTTAGTTACAACATTGAATCCGGCAATAGTAAGTTAACTCGACAAACTCGATGTTCTTGTCCAACTCATAGTCTGCTTGTGCCATCTAAATGAGTTCACGGTGTGTACAAGAATCACTCAAGAATAAAATTCTCCCTCTTTTGGGATTATCCACCACAAAATGCCACTTGCAGTCGTTCTTCACCCATTCTCCATAGACATCAGGTACTTGAACCATTATCTGAAAAAATATTTGAAATAAATACAAACTATTAGTACAAAAGTTAAGATAAAAAATTAGTGCAAGAGACTTTACAAGCGAAGTCTCTAGAGAAAGTTCACTTGAGAAGTCTCAATAGTATTAAGCTAAATACCTAAGTTAAGAAAAATGAATTAAAAATAATTTTGTACTAAAATAGTTCAAACTTATACAACATCAAAAGCCATACGTAACACAAATTTTATGACAAAGAAAAAATATCAACCAATTACAAATAAGTTAAAATTTCATTTTTACTAAAAATCATCGTAACAGACTTCTCGGAAGTAGTCTACCAGTAGACTTCTTACACGAAGTCTGTCAGTAGACTTCAAAGGTGAAGTTTTTTGATAAATAATTACCAGAAATTCATAAGATCGATTTAAGATAAAATATAACACATTGAAATGTGGAATTCATACATAAACAACAACAATAACTAATACACATGAAAAAAAATATCGAAAATACAAATTAGTTATGATACAAATACATTTTTAAAACAGCTAATGCAAGAAACTTCTCAAGCGAAGTCGTCGCACAGACTTCCTCTGTGAAGTCTAAAGTTTATAAGCTAAATACCTAATAAGTTAAGAAAAATGATATAAAAATAATTAAGCAATAAAAATAGTTCAAACTTGTAAAACATCAAAATACATACGTAACACACATGTTAAGACAAGAAAAGAAAAATATCTACTTACAAATAAGCTAAAATTTTATTTTTACTAAAATTATCATTAGAGGCTTTTCAGATCAAGTCTGCTTCGCGATCTAGAGGAGACTTCGCCCGAGAAGTCTGAAATAGGGGTCTAGTTTTGCAATTGACCAGAGTTTGACTTTTTTAGGAGACTTCATAGGCGAAGGCTCCTACACAATGAGACTTTGTCTAAGAAGTCTATACCAGTTTGGGGTTTAGTTTTGTAATTGACCACAATTTTTGACTTTTTAAGTAGACTTCATCTGAAAGTCTCTTTGTTATGAGACTTCACATGTGAAGTTTATTACGTAATTAGACTTCAACAGTCTTTTTGCCTTTAGAGACTTCTCCAACGAAGTCTACCCATAAATTAGGGTCTAGTTTTGCAATTGACCACGTTTAACTTTTACATGAGACTTCGTTTGAGAAGTCTATGTCGAAAAAGGGTTACTTTTACAATTGACCAAAATTTTTGATTTTTAAATTCTAAAGTTTCTGATAGTTTTAGACTTCACCAGAAAAGTCTATCAATAGTCAATGTTTCAGAATTTGCGTCAAATGCAAAGCTAACCCCTTTTCACGTAGATTTCTCAGATGAATTCTCGATAAAAGTCTTTGTTCTCGTCAATTGCAAAACTAACCTCCTTTTTTCGCAGACTTCACAGAAGAAGTCTTTGTACAAAGTCAAACTTACAGTCAATTGCAAAACTAACCTCTTGTATACAGACTTCGAAGGTGAAGTCTCAATACTGTTTTTTGTTTTCAAAGGAGAACTTTAGATTTCATCGTGAAGTGTGAGAGTGTGAGATGCAAAAAGTCAATTGCAAAACTAACCTCCAGTTGACTATTGAGACTTTACCCTTCAAATCTGCCTTCCGGAAAATAAAAAAAAAAAAGCAAAAATTATCAAGATTCGGTATGAGCTTGTTTTTAGCTTCTTAAACGGTCAAAAACTGCTTACGCCACAAATACTCAAGAAACCTATGCGTTCTTATGCACGGATCTTAGTAAATCGCAAGATCTATGGGTGATAAATATTGAAAACGAGATTTTAGAGTTAAATATTTGAAATGAGAGAGAATGAGAGAGGAGATCGACAAAAATTGAGCTAAAAGCTCAATTTTAGAGTTTTAACATCTCTTAATTCGGTTGTTTGAAGCATTTAGAGCTCAATTTTGTTTGGTAACGGTGGCTAAGAACTATTAAAGACGATGTCATTTTCGTTATTACGTAAGAATATTTGGGTTGTTATGTTTTAAACCCAGCCACCAGACTTTCAGGAGAAGTCTATGGTAGATATTTTTGTGAAAAATAAGTTGGAAATGATATTTTGAGGCATTTAAAAAAAAACTGGGATAAGGGGTCTAGTTTTGGAATTGACTTTAAATAAAAGTTTAGTTTAGCAAAAAACTTTTTATTAGTGGAAAATTTTTGGCAATTTATTTGTTTTTTTCTGAATAATATGTGGTTTTAGTTGTTAGTACTTGTTTACACAACATTTATGTGTGCTTAATTAATGATTTCGAAGTAGTATTTGTTATAATTAATTATATTATTATGAGAATTTATTGTACAAGGTTCATACACTTAATAGTTGATACAAAATATAAAATAGGTTCTTTAACAGTTGATACAAAATACACTTACTAGTTGATACAAAATACAAAATATCTAAACATCAATCCATTCAACAGAAAAAGTCGTGCATTGTCTTGTCAACAAGTCGACCGATCATCTAACTATGAAATCATTCACGTCAAATCTGTTGAATTTACCATAAAGTCAGAGCATAATCTAATATATCGTACAAGACAATGCATTGTCTAGTTTAAAATGGAGAGACGAGATATCTCGACGACTCTTTTGTGGAGATCCCATAGATTCAATTGCACCATTATGAAGTTTGTGAAATTCCCAAACATCTAGTTGCATCATCACCTTTCCAAGATTTATCTACCCGATTGATAGATATTGAGTGGAAAATAACATTTGCACTCTTTGGTGAACTATCATAAAATTTTGTACTACTTTTCATGGAATTAGGCAATTAGCCGCAAACCCTTACATTCTCTTGATTAAACTACTAACGTGTCCTGAGGAGAACATTCTGATTCAAAAACGTATATTATCATTCATGGCTTCTCATGTATACCAAAGTTTAACCATGGCAAAACACGGAAGAGTTCCTCACTTTTGTTTACTCTATTAGGTATGGTTTAAAGTGTTTCATATGTTTTATAATTTTCAAAATTTCAATTTATGTGTGCTAATTACTATATATATTTATTTACTTCATCTCCCATAACAAATTACAAAAAGGTAAAACGTCAATATAATGAAAATAAATTATTTTATTTTTCTTTTGCAAGATCAAATTCTTGTAACACAAAAGAAAATTCTCTTTAAAAATCATTTTTTCAAGTCTCTTCAAGAATATATATATCAATTCACATATCTTAAAAAACATAGTTTCTTTCTCAAATTATATTTCTTTCTGTCTCTATCATTTTTATTTTGTTAAAATCTATATCATCTTGATCATTAAAAGAGGACTGACACTAGACTGTCCTATATATATTTTGGTACGAAAGCGATTGTTTATTATACCTTAAGTGATAGATCTTCACAATTTACTCTCATTAGCTCTCACTTCATCCAGCAGAATATTTATTGAGTTTCAGACGTTACTTGGTTTCTCTTCTTTCATGGTATATTTTCTATATTAAGATATGTTCTTCTGCATCTCTTATTTTAGTAGATTCCGCATCTTCTTTTCATGTTGAATTAACTTTCTATTTTCTTAGTAATTTATTTCTTGGTTTACTCTTCATTTGTTCCTGGCTATATATGATAATAATTTAATAACGAATTAAACTTGTTTTGAAATGTGTGAAAAACTTTTAGAATAAGTTAATGTTTGGCCTTTTTCCTTTCTCCAAAATATTTTTTTCTTAGATATTGTCCAACATTTTATTTTAACTAAACAAGATGTTGTCTAATTTCTCATGCATAATGTGTACTTGTGACTAATTTATAGGGATTTGTCGGTGCGCTAGCTAATGTTGTTGCCTTCAACAAATAAATATTTTGACAAAAAGAAAACAAATAAATATTTACTATCTCTTCAGACATTCTTCTCTCTCCTTTGATGTTTTTTCTTAACTTTGCTTGCAAAATTTCCATGTCTTTTATAACAAGAAAAATAAACTTTTATTAGAAAAGGAAAAAAAAAAAAAAAAATTAAGAAATTTGCCTTTTTCGCGGAATATAATTAAAAAAAAAAAAAAAGCGCCGCTTCAAGTTCAAAACTAGATGCTAAAGAGTGTTGTCCAAATTCAAACCAGTTTTGTCTTTCTTCTTCAGAGTATTGTAATGAACGTTCCAGATTCTTCTTCACCGGTCGGAGTTCTCGAAGAGTTCTTCAGAACCGAAGAGTTCGAGAGCTCCTCAGAGACGGTGAAGATCAAGAACCCTTCCTCCTCTCGTTTCCACAAGATGGTTCAGCTTCTCAGAAGCAGATCCAAAAAGTCTCTTGAAAATCTCAAGATTCCGTTTCACAACAGTGGCGTTATTAAGAGCTCTTTGAGAAGATGCAGTAGCATGAGAGAGAATCTCAGATTTGGCTCCAGTGATGCCCAATTTCTTCTACTCTCTCCCAGAAGAATCTTCACCTTCTCTGACCTCAAGTCTGCTACAAACAATTTCGCTTTAGGTGCGTCCCAAATCTCTTTTTGTTCTCTCTGTCTCAATAGGTTTGAATGTTTTTTTTCTTTGTTGTTGTAATCTTTTTAGGTAAGTTTTGTTGTTTTGAAGTAAGTTTGGGCTTATAATAATGTTATGATTGCAATTGTTATGAAGAATTTTTGGATTTGAGCAGAGAATCTAATTGGGAAAGGAGGTTATGCTGAAGTTTACAAGGGGATGTTACCAAATGGACAAATGGTAGCGATAAAACGGCTGATGCGAGGAAACAGCGAAGAGATCATTGTCGATTTTTTATCGGAGATGGGTATAATGGCACATGTTAACCATCCAAATATAGCTAAGCTTCTAGGCTATGGAGTTGAAGGAGGAATGCATCTTGTTCTTGAGTTATCACCTCATGGGAGCTTAGCATCTATGCTTTATAGTATGTCTCTTTTACCTTCTTTCTCTCTTACATCTTAATGGTTATTGTATTTTATCAATTGTTGATGATATTATAGGTTCGAAGGAGAAGATGAAATGGAACATCAGGTACAAGATAGCATTGGGAGTTGCAGAGGGTCTGGTGTATCTTCATAGAGGATGTCATAGGAGAATTATACATAGAGATATCAAAGCCGCAAACATTCTTCTCACACATGATTTTTCGCCTCAGGTATGATACTAAATGAGGCTTGATCGGAACACTTTCAATTCTTTGCCTTGTGATGAAAATTGTCTTTGGGGTTTTAGATATGTGACTTTGGACTTGCTAAGTGGCTACCTGAACATTGGACACACCATATTGTTTCCAAGTTTGAGGGTACATTCGGGTGAGTCTACGTTTTGAGCATATCCTTCTTTGAATATTGGTTTTTACCAAGGAGTATTAGAGAAATATTTTGAGTACTTTGTTTACAGATATCTTGCTCCGGAGTACTTAACTCATGGGATAGTAGATGAAAAGACCGATGTATTCTCCTTGGGTGTACTTTTACTGGAACTTGTTACTGGACGACGAGCTCTTGATTACTCCAAGCAAAGTCTTGTTCTATGGGTGAGTTTAGAGTTATATCGAGTTACGCCTTGGGCCCTCTAACCAAAACAACGGTTGAAATTCCACAATTCTTCTTAGTTCCTTTCCTTTATTGTTTCCTAGGCTAAACCATTGATGAAGAAGAACAAAATTAGAGACCTAATTGATCCGTCTCTGGCGGGTGAATACGAGTGGAGGCAGATAAAACTTGTGCTTTTAGCTGCTGCGTTATCTATCCAACAATCATCGATAGAGAGGCCAGAGATGAGTCAGGTACCTCACCAAGTTTCTTGTTTAACAAGTAAAGAATATGACCCTTGGTTTTTGATATCTTATGTCTTAATTAATTAGGTGGTTGAGATCCTCAAAGGCAACTTGAACGATCTCAAGTGCATCATGAAATGCAGAATTCCATTTTATCGGAAAGCTTTCAGAGATGAAGTTGGCAAGAGAGATTAGGAACATTTTAGCAATGTATTTGATTTCAGGCACAACAAAGGTAAAGATAAGAGAAGGAGAGAGATCTCACGAGGGCTCTTATCATTTTTGGGATTAAATAAGTATTTAGCATCCCTCGTCAACAATAAGATCTGTTAATGGCAGTAGCATCCGATCGGTTTATAGCTGAGAACTGATAACCGAAAATCTCGGTTTGATCGGTTCGGTTCATTCGGTTATCGCTAAATACCAAGGGCTACATTATTCGTACAGATTATCAGCGATTCGCGTATAGTGACTAGTGAGTATACTTTGTGAATTTTGTATATTTATGAAATATACATGTAAAGCAAAAACATATCCTTGTTAAAACGTTGTTGTAGTTAATTTAATATTTAAAATTCATTAGAATTATTAAAGTAGTTTATGAGTGAAATGATTCATGTCATTCAGTACCAATTCGTTTTCAAAGTTTCAAGCATTTCAAACAACTAGTTGAAAGATAATTTTTAATACAAACTCACTATCATATACTCTCTGATTAGTCCTCGACAAAATATCCAAACCAAACCGAACCAAATTGGATGGTTTGGTTCGGTTTCAAGATGGTAAAAAATAACAAATGGATCTTATCACTCAGACCCATGGATAACAGTTTGGTTCGGCTATTACCCGAGAGCCATTCTCGTTCGGATATCTGATTCTCGCTTGAATAACCGAACTATCCAAATTCCAAAACATATATGTTAGTTCTCAGTTAGTTTGGTTAGTTTTCCAGTTAGTTCAAATAATCTCGAATAGTTGGGATATTTTTGGAGTTTTCGAGTAATGCAGTAATTTTTGGATCCTATGCGGTTCTTCATTTCTATCATCTAAACTGATAGCAACCCAAACTGGAACTGAACAAAAAAATTTTAAATATTCGAATGCATCATAAATTTTACTAACAAAAAAAAAAACCAACACGGCTCGAACTGATTATCCGAATCTCGAGACTTGTCTCTAATTGTGTAAAAAAGAAAACCTAACAAAACTTAAATTTATGACATACATAAAAATCATATTTCATGTGCATGAATACTAACTTGCAGTTCACACTTTTTTTTTTTTTTTTGGTCACGCAGTTCACACTTTTTTTTTTGTGGTTTCAATATGTAAATAATATATTTATAATATAATATATTTATAATTATTTGAAAATAAAATCAAATAATTGATATATATTTCAATTATACGTGTTTATATATATATATATATATATTAGCTATATATATATATATATCTAGTTTTTTGTAAAATAAATTAAATATGACAAAAATATATATAAGAAAATATTGAGTTGTATTAATACTCCCTCCATATCACTTTAAATGATATATTAAGAATTTTTTTCAGTTTAAGTGATGTTTTTAGTTCTATGCAAAATTTTAGTTGTATTTTATTTTTTACCATTTGTATTGTGTAGTATAATTTCGTGGTTGAATTAGTTGTTGTTAACAGAGGTTAATTAAATGATGCTTTAAGTATCCAACTAATTTGAATGCGGCAAAGAAAATTGATCATCTCCAAGTTTGTCTACACAGTCTGACGTCTAGCTTGCGATCTTCTAATCGACGTCAAATACCAAAGGCGCAAAGGGATCTAACTGCTGCTTACCAAGCGGAAGAAACATATTAGAAACAGAAGAGCCGTAATCAATGGCTTAAGGAAGGTGATAGAAACACGAAATTTTTCCAAACTTGTACAAAAAATCGTTTCTCTAAGAATTACATCAACACAATACGCAATGAACAAAATAATACCTATAGTGGCCATACAGCGATTGACACTCATGCTGAGTCCTTTTTCTATCACGTTTATTCTTCTACTAATCATCGGGTTTCAATGACGGATTTTGCTGATTTTGTGCCTACGGTGTCTCTCGCAAGAAATAGCGATCTTACAAAGGAATTTTCAGGGGATGAGATCTTTAAAGCTTTGTCTACGATTGGTAATGATAGAGCTCCGAGACCTGATGGATTAACAGCTCGTTTTTACAAAGAATATTGGCACATTGTTGATCCTGATGTCGTAACCAAGGTCAAACGTATATTCTCTACTTCTCATATGAGCCCTGGAATTAATCATACAAATATTTGTATGATCCCTAAAATAATCGCGCCAACTACCCTTTCTGACTATCGCGCCAACTACCCTTTCTGACTATCGCCCCATTTTTTTATGTAATGTGATATACAAAATCATTTCGAAGTGTTTGTTTTTGCGCTTAAAACATCATTTGGGGGCAATCGTCTTTGATTCTCAAGCTGCCTTCATTCTGGGCCAGCTAATTTCGGACAATGTATTGATTACCCATGATATCATGCATTCCTTAAAGGTACGAAAACGTGTTTCAAAGACTTATATGGCAGTTAAAACGAATGTTAGTAAAGCTTACGATCGTGTTGAATGGAATTTTCTAGAAACTACTCTACGGTTGTATGGTTTTTCAGAAATTTGGGTTAGTTGTATTATGGCTACGGTTCGGTAATCTGTTTTGATTATGGTTCACCCTTTGGCAATGTCCCTCCGTAACAGGGTATCAGACAAGGTGATCCTTTATCACCATATCTCTTTATCTTATGCGTTGATATCTTGAGCCACTTAATTAAATCAAAAGTTACTACTGGTCATTTTCGCGGGGTTAAAATCGGAATTGGAGTTCCAACTGTTACACATCATCAATTTGTGGATGACTCTCTATTTTTTTGCCAAACTAATATTCGTAACTGTCAAGCTCTTCGTGACGTCTTTGACGTTTATGAGTATTATTCTGGTCAGAAAATTAATCTCTCGAAATCTATGGTTACTTTTGGGTCACAGGTTCATGGTCATCGTCAAGCTTCTATGAAAGACATTCTCGGCATTTCAGCTCAAGGTGGTGGTGGCAAATATCTCGGTCTTCCTAAACAATTTGGGCGTGAAAAAGAAAATTATATTTTCTACCATCCTTGATCGTATTCGACAATGTACTTCAAATTGGAGTGCTAAATTCTTAACCCTGTAGGAAAAGAAAGTTTGATTAAATCAGTGGATTTGGCTATGCCTGTCTACTCCATGTCTTGTTTCGAAATTCCAGTGGGCTTAATTTCTAAGATAGACTCTTTACTTCTTAAATTTTGGTGGACAAAGAGTTTTAACTCTCGGGGTATTCCCAGGATTGCTTGGTAACGCCTTCAAATTTCTAAACAGAAGGGTGGTTTGGGTTTTCGTGATCTCACAAAATTTAATGATGCCCTCCTCGCTAAACAAGCCAGGCGTATAATTCGGTACCCAAACTCTCTCTCTTTTCTCGCCTCATGAAAGCACGATATTTTCGGAATGAGCCTTTTTGGATGCTGTTCCGAAGCGACAACAATCTTATGGGTGGTCCTCTATACTTGCTGGTCTCTCTTTAATTAAGAAGGGTTATCGGTTTTTAGTTGGTGATGGCTGCTCGGTCCGTTTAGCACGCGATAATGTTGTTCCCGCTCACCCTCCACGTCCGGTCCGAGCTGTGGTAGATAGTGTTGATATTTCTCTCTCTGATTTTATTTCGAGTTTAGCCTCGTCTCGTTTTTGGAATCATTAACTGGTTAATGAATTCATTGCTTTTGAAGACTGTGAAGATGTTCAAAATATTTATCTCACTCGAATAAGTAAACCCGATAAACTCATTTGGCATTACACTCCGTCTGGCGAGTATAGTGTGAAATCGGGCTACTGGTTAGCTACTCACGATCTTGCTGCTATTGCTTCTCCACCAACCCCACCACAGGGTTCACCTTCTCCTAAGATACAGTTTTGGCGATTACCTATTCTCCCAAAGTTAAAACATTTTCTTTGGTCCATTTCCTCTCAAGCTCTTGCCACAACCATAAATCTAAGTTCCTGTGGACTTCCAATAGACCATTTATGTCAACGGTGCGGTTATATGGATGAGGATATAATTCATACTTTTTTTTTTTTCCGGTTTCCCGACTAATATGGAGGTTGGCTAATCTTCCATTATCGCCACAGTTCCCGTGTATTGATCTTAAGGTTAACTTGTGCTCTTTGTTGTCTCTTAATTCTACTCAATCCCTTTCGACTCAACAACGGATTTTACCTTTTTTGGCTACTTTGGTATATTTGGAAGGCGCGCAATAATCTTATTTTCAACCAAGTTCGCGAGAATGTTTCACATACTGGTCTTCAAGCACAAGGGGATGTCCTTGCATGGTTACAAGCTACGACTACTACTTCTATGCAATCTTCCCAGCGTCCTGCACTGACGAGAAGTTGGACTCCACCTACTGCACCTTTTGTAAAGTGCAATTTAAACGCTAGTTTCGACGTTATGATACAACACGTTGTTGGAGGGTGGATTGTTAGAGACCATAATGGACAAGCTATTTGTTGGGGTTCAACACATTACTTCCCGCTGTTTCTCCCCTTCTAGCTGAAGTTTCGGCCTTGTTGAGCGCAATCCATCATATTTGGGCCTATGGTTTTCCTTCGGTTTTTTTGAAAGAGATTGTAAATTCCTTATTGATAATTTAAATAGGTCGACCATCGATATTGTTGTTGACGGTTTCTGTCACGATATTTGGCATTGGACATCTCTGTTTGATTCGGTTTTATTTCTTTTACGCTTCAGTCTTGTAATAATTTGGCTCATTCACCGACACATTACCGTACGTCTGTTTCTAACTTTTTGGGTTCTGGTACTCCACCATTTTGGTTATCAAACCTCTTATACCATCAAAAACTTTTTTATTACACCATATACCACTTTATCCCAACCTTACCAAATCTACAACTTTCTCAAAATTGAAATGACAAACATAACCCTGAAAACTCTTCAAATAACCACCTCATCATGTCCAAATAAACTGCTTTTGCCCAACAACTCTTTCTTTCTCTTTAATTGTTGTTAAGATATTAAATTAGTCGAATAAATGAGAACTAGACGCGCAATTTTGTTCACGCTACATATATTTTTCCACCATAAGAATTGTTGTCAATCATGTGTTATTTTTAGTCAATTAAAGATACCCAAATATATACTCATGTCTCTGTCGACAACTTGTGAGTAATGATTATCATTTATTAGTCCACGACATGTTATTTTAGTGTTGGTGGACAAAGTTATGTATATTATAATGTGCTTGTAGTCATATTCATGTATTCGTGGATAACATATGAGTAATATATTGTCCACCATGAGAATTATTGTCCATCATGTGTCATTTTTAGTCGTAAAGATGTACAAACTCATGTTTTTGTAGACAACTTGTGAGTAATGACTATCATTTATTGGTTAATGATATGTTATTTATGTGTATATTATAATTGTATTGGTGGACATATTCATGTATTCGTGGATAACTTGTGAATAATGTTGTCCATTCGGTCAGCCAAAACCTTGGTTAACCAAGAGCAATTTCGTCCAACTTGACCACGATCTACCACAAGAAAGTGGTATTTCTTGTGACCGTATAAGAAAGTGGTAGATCAAACAACCACACTCCTCAATTATGGTAGATTCAACATTAATCATTTTCTTAATTTGTGTGCAAAAAGGTTAAACAAAACTTAAAATGAAAGAAAAAGAGTATGTACAAATCATGTTATAATATAAAAATAATTACAGTCCAAAAACTTACAGCTACATCTATTACACTTACAACCTTTACAACCAAAATCTAATAGCCTTCAAATTTAACAGCTACAATTAACATTTATAGCAAAAAAATTCTAAAATTACATCCAAACCAATCACCCACCGAAAATATTATATTGGTTTTGTAGGAAAGTGGTGGAATAGAAACCTCCTACCAATTTCCTACTAAATATAATTACATAAAATAATAATTTAAAATTTAATAATTTGCCGATATAAATTTTTATTTAAGAACTTATAAAACTAAAATAAAATCAATAAAAATTTCTAAAATGCTTTAGAGCATCTCAATTGAGAGTCTCTACATTAGAGACTCCCAATTGAGGAAACAAAAAATAAATGAAAATGAGGAAAGAAAAAGAGAAAAGTCTCTCATTTTCGAGAGACTCACGAGAGACTCTCAATCCACTCGTCATATTTCAATTGGTTCATTGTTTTTTAAAAAATTAAAATTAAATTATATAATTAAAATCTATTAAAATATCAATATAATTTGGTTGAGATACTTATTTTGAGAAACTCAATGATGAAGATGCTCTTACATATCTTTATTTCTTTAAAATAATAATAATTGTCTTACCGAATTCTTAGTATTAACTTACAAACTTTGGAAAGAAAATGGTAAGAAAAATTTCTACGTAATTCCTAACGTTCTAATCGTTATTTTATTTTTTAACCAAATTCTGTCCAAATTTCTACCAGTTTTGTATGAAAAACTTCTAAGAATATCTTACTATTTCTATTTTTATGGTCAAATAGAAATTCTACCAAAATTTTCGTAGAAAACGATAGGATTATGATATTTTTTTTGTAGGATACGAATCATAATACTAATTATTAATATTTCAGGTACGATATGAATGGCATGATTGTCCTTTGATTATCTGAAAAATGAAAATATGTTAACGATGCATAATGGAACGAAAACAACAACTAGAATAGGAGAATAAAGCAGATTCGTAAGAAAGCAACAAAACCAAACTTTGACAGAGGATTGTTCATTCGAAAATTAGATATGGATGGTCAGTCAGTGATGGGAACGACATGAACCCCAATCTGATGAAGCATAGTACTGGATTTTCCATGGAACCCAGTGATCTTGTGACCTTCCTTCTGGAGGACGAAGTTGACACCAGCTTCAAGTCCAAAGGGTGGAGAGGTTCGTTTGTTTGTCTTGAACCTAAGCATTGTTATAACTCCAGTTTCAGCTCCCATAACCTTGTCGTGGCAAGCCTCCACTGATGTGATGTATTCACTCGGATGATCCAGCTCGAACTATAAAGTGCAAGAGATCGTTGTCAGGAATCTCACATAGAGTAATGTAAAACATTAATTGAACTTTTTTTTTTGAGAATAGAAAAATATAACTCAAGAACTTTATGGATATATAGTACTCCCTTTGTTTCACAAAAAATGTCATTTTTACACATTTCACATATATCAAAAAATTATTAAAATTTTTCTACTATCCCTAATTAATACATTAAAATCTTTTTCTCTAATTAATATACTAAAATAATAGGGTTAGAATTAGATTTTTGTTTGATATTTTGCATTTAAATACAAAATGACAATTTTTATAAAACAAAAAAAAAGTCCTAAAATGACATTTTTGTAAAACAGGAGTATAGTTTTTGAAAAAAAAAAAGACAAGTAAATTAACAAGTAATCATCACCTTTTCGTATCCAAGCAATGTCGTCTTTCCATGTTCATCTCCAACAACCACCTCACTAGCGTCGCTCTCGTACTCAAACTTAACGGCGACGATACCGTTCGTGCCTTGTCCTATGTATACCTTCTTCACATTTATGAAAGCACCATCGTCCCAAGAGTCTCCTCCATCACCACCTTGTCCCTCTAGTTTCTCTGAAGGTAGAGGAGAAGGAGTAAACGGAGCGTAATATGCCCCGATACTATCAACACAAGAACCTACCCGTCCATGGAACCCAACAATAGCATTGCCTTTGCTCTGTAGCAAGAACTTGGTACCAGTCACTGTTCCAATTTCTAAGGTTTTCCCATTTGATGTTTTGAAAGTTAAAGACCTAAGGACAATACATCCGTAAGGTTGAGTAACTGCGTAGCTTCCTTCCACGGATGTGATACATTCATATGGATAATTCACCGTAATCGTGGATAATTTCATTCGGAGATACTGTAATAATATAACACCAATTAAAAAGGTTTAGTAAATCTGGAAGCTGAGTCTAAAATAATTGAACTAATTAATTAAAAATTCATTATAGTGTTTAAACAAATTAACATATCGATAGTAAACCAATATTTAACTAGAGCTATGGAAATTAGAATAACCTCATCTTGTACTCCGATTTTGTCCCCGTACTCATAGCATTCCACTTGACCGGCTTTGTCATAGTCCACCCTCATATTTCTTATTGAAGTGCCATCATATGTAACGTACACTTTTCTTATGCCATCATAGTCACCACCATGATCATAACCTTTGCCTGTGGTTTGACCACCTTCCATTGCCGATTTGGTTGCAGGAATCTTGATGAGATAAGCTCCAAGAGAGTAGACATACTTGTCAGAAAATCCATGAAACCCAATGATCTTGCTCCTCATAGATCCTAGTGAAAACTTAGTACCCTTGTTGAATCCCATCAAATCAGAAGTCTTCTCGTTAGTTTTGAATTGGATTGACTGAATCACGCCCGTAGATTTGTCGTAGTAACCCTCAACAGATACCAGATATTCCTTTTGCAAATGGTTAATCTCAAACTGCCAATGAAAAATACAAAAATTAAGATTATCATTTATAAAGTTTATTTTTTTAACAACCAAGTTTGGGCCTAGACCTTAATCTTCCTTTGGAAATTCCCCTTACATAATACATACCGTTTAAGACATATAAAGTTAAAGACACATTACATAATGCATACCGTTTGTGTGAAACCAGGACCAGAGACACCACGGATTGGTCCAACAATAGTTTTTCCAGCCTTGACATACTCAAACTTTATGAACTGAATACCTTCATAACCACCGCGTACATGTATCTTTGTTACACCCTCGTAATCAAATCCATCATCCCATTCTTTCCCTCCGTTTCCACCTTTAGCTTTCACCATTAGGGCCATCGCGTAGCGATTCAAATCTAGAGATAATGTTTCTTAGTCAATAATTAACTTGAATCATTACCCACTTGAGGAAAAAAGTTCAGGATCATTTGTAGAAACAAAGTAAGCATCTTTTACTTGGGTTTAAACTATATATATAATGTATAACCATTACCTCTTATGCTGCGGTAGAGAGATAAAGAGAGCTGATGAACCAATGTGCCAATGTGGAGTGATGAGATGTATAAGCAGGTACTGAAGGTGCCCTTTTATACACAGTTTTATATTTATTTTAATTATCTAGGAATGATTTTATTAATATGAATTTAAAATCAATGTGGCAAACGAGGAGATATATAAACTTATTATTTTCTTGTTTCCTCGTGGTGGACTATGCCATATTAATTTGGAATACATAAACTTATAATTTTTATATATGGTCTCACGATAACGTGCAGGCGGTGAAAGAAAGGGCATTTTAATTCGCAGTTTTTTTTTTCTTTTAATTTTGAATTCTCTCCAACTAAGTCAAACAAAAAAAGTAGATCTGGAAATCAAAATAACACTTTAATCGAGACAAAAAAACGTGATCGACATGCATTGATCAAGACAGTACTAATTAATTAGGATCTATAGTCGTTTTAAAATAATTTACGATATAATATGTTTTCTATCACAACTAATCTCATCGTAAACCCGAGAACATGTTCTAATAAATTAAATACTGAAAGCTTGGGCTATTACAGCTCACTTATTCACTGAGTAATTTAGATGGGATTATTTAGGACTGTAACGAATAATAAACAGATGGTTAAATGGAATCAATACAATAAAACTTCTTTTAAGTATTTCTATTGTTTGACACATCAGCTTTTAGAGGATTTGTAAAACTAACACCTCATTTAAAATAGATAGCCAATCAAAACATTTTAAATAATACATCTCATCTATTTTTTTCAATTCATCATCCTTTTCCTCCTTAATTATATAAAAAAGGGTTTTGTTAAACTTCTAAAATAAATATAATCTCATTTCAAACTAAATATGATATACTTAATGAAATAAGTTGAAATTTTATGATAATAATAAAATTAAATAATTTTAATAAAAGAGTATATAAAGTAAAAAGATGTGAATGTTAAACATATACATGTAAAATCATTTGAAAAATATTTCTTAGTGATAACATATACGAGATATATTTTACGAAAATTTATGATAAAGAGATGTAATTCTCAGAAGTATTTAAAAGATTTATATCAATAATATGAAAATATTATGGTAAAAATCATTTACTAAAGTTTAGATTACTTGCACTATTTTCGTCAGAAATTTTCAGTGAATAACAACTAAGTTATTAGATACTTAAGCCGTTTAAAACATATCTAATATTATATTAATATTTTTAATATAATTTGATTGCAAGAATAAATTTGGATATGAAAAAAATTTAAGCAATGATACGAAACCAAGTGTGATATGGGTTTTTAAGAAAATATTAATTGAAAATAATTACATCTCTCCTCTATTTAAATTATTTTATAATTTTTAGGGTCGTATATACAAACTTAACATTGAATCAACAAAATATTTGAAAATAAATATTAACAAAATATTATTATAAAATGTAGCATAAAACGGATTTTTTTCTCCTCTAGAAAACTTATTTTAGGACATAAATCTGTCAAAATCACGGTAAAGTATAGTAATATACATTTTAGGAGGTGTTATTGGTTTGTGTATTTAGAGAGAGTTATAAAGATTTAGATGTTGTTAATATTCTAATGTTATTCAATTAAGATTTTCCAAAACTCTATTAAAGTTTGGTGTTATTGGTTTATATATTTGTAGAAAGTACTCTAATATCTTTATAAATGTAGAGTTCTTAGATTCATGGATTTATAAAGTCAATAAAAATCTTATGTTATTCAAAATTTATGAAAGAATCTCATTTTGTCATTGAATTAAAATATTATGTTATTGGTTTATGGATCATATTTCCTTCATTGAATTAAAATATTATGTTATTGGTTTATATGGATTTTACATATTTCCTTCACAAAATCTAATCATCTAAAGTATTGTACTTTGATACGATATTCTCAAAATCATGCACCTATATATTGAATATCATTTTCATGTATAACGTTAATCAACATTTAACTAGAAATGACGCTAATGGACGTTGTGATGGTTTTTTTTGGTATAAAGATTCTCGAAATCATGTTACTGGGGAGTTCTCTATGTTTGTGATTCAATCATGAGTTCATGAACAATATAGTTTCTTATCTGTCTTTTTATAAGTGTACAAAAAGACCTGTTATTTTATAAAAAGGAAATTGTATTTAATAAGGTCTGCATCATCAAAAATTAAAGATCAAATATCGTAGCTTAGCAAGGGAAAACCACCATTTTTGTAAGCTTCTCAACTCGAGCCACTTTAGTTCGGGAATGGTATAGGTCTCTATAGGCCAAGAACAAGACCCGTTAGTATGTTTGATTCAAGTTCTCATGCTGTTTTTGTTGGTGAAACAAAGACAAACATTTTCAATCCCCTGAGGTAATAGGAGTAAAGAATCGATGTATAGGAAAGCATACTTGTGACTATTGTGCGTTCTTTTATGAATATATATAGTAGATGAGGAAAACATAACAAAATATTTTGGAAATATTCTTCATACGTTTGAGATAATACATAAAAGTTTATGATTATCTTTAAAAGATTTTATGAGATTCTGAAAAAGCTAATCAAAGAGATTATACATAACTCTCTAGTAGTAATTTAAAATCTTTAATTTATCTATTTTCTATATTTTTTTTAAGTCATTAAAACTCTTTCAAAGTTGCAAATCAATAACATCTCTTTAATTTGTGCGTCAAAAAAAAAAATACTATTTGGAAACTAATAAGTTATTTCAACAAGAAAAAGAATAATACAAATGTGTATTATAAATAAATTTATGTTTTATTGCATACTGATTTGAGATATGTAATTCATTAGATATCAAAACAATTATTTTCTAATTTCTTATGAGGTCCTGTAAATCTTAGGACCAGTACTGGTTGTTTCGGATCCCAGAAAATAATTTACCTATAACTAAAACTAAATTTGTAAGTAATAGTACATGTTGCATATGGTGCGGGTTACAACGTAGTGATTTTTATTTGAAAAGTACATTTTAAAAATTAGCATCAAATTTCCTGATTATTACATCATATCACAATGGTCATAAAGAACAAACAAAAAAATTATGAAGGGTAAAAAATGTCTAAATAGTTAGATCTACTAGCCTTATTACTATAAATAGTCTAAATATTTTCACCTATTATCCATGTAAAATGAGTTTATAATATGTAGTTGGTGATAAATATGCAAAGTCCATAAAAGTTGAGGATTTAATGTGCTTTTTTCACATATTTTTGAGAGTTGGGCTTTTCCAAAAATAGTTGAAAAACACATTTAATTCCCAAATTTTATTGATTTTGCATTTTTATCATCAATTTTGTTGACTGTACCAAATAAGTCATGCCGATAAGTAGTTTGACAGAACCGTTAATCCATACCGTCAATCTACTTAATAGCGAGACTAATTTGGTTCAGTCAACAAAAGTTGGTGATTATATTGCAAAGTCAATGAAAATTGAGGATTTAATGCGTTTGGTGGATTTTTTAACCATATTTGAAAGTTGGCGATTATTTTGGTATTTTTCTATTCTTTTTATATAAAGACATTTATCTGGTAGAAAATCTTCAGAGAATCTATTTTTAAATTTTAGTCAAATTTTCTTAAATAAATTAATTAATCTAAATTATATTATGCACATTGAGAAGAATTCTTTGACAACATCATGTATACCTAAATTCAGGCCTGTAACGGATAAGGATATCCGTGTTTTTTGGGTTTTTTGAATATCTGTATCCGCTGGATCTATCATTTTATTATCCGTATCTGTATCCGGAACATCCGGATATCTGGATTTCAGATATCCGTGAAAAAACCGAATATCCGCGGATATCCTTATCAGAATCTGTATTACAAGTTAAAAATCTTATAATTCATATTAAAAATTTGATAAAAATAGAAAAAAAAGTTTGATAAAAGTGACAAAAAGTTCAAAAGATTCAAGTGATGCATCTTCTTATCGTCAAGTCCATGTCTTGGGAGAGAGATAGGAGACCTCTGTGAACAACAACGGTAAAATCAAAGAGGAGAGAATATACAGATATGCAGTAGAGATGAGTTCGTATATATATATATATATGAGAAAGAGAGAGTTTGTTTATATATAAAAGAGAGAGAGCTACATGTTTGCAGGTTTTGTCATAGGTTATGTTTAAGAAAACTAAGATTTAATAAATGTCAAAGATTCAAAGCCCATTAATGTGTAATATATACGGATACAGATATCCATTATTGTTTTTTTATTATCTGTATCGGCGGATCCACAAATTCATTAGTCGTATCTGTATCGTAATTTCTGGGTATCGACGGATCCCGGATACGGATACGGATAATTAATTAATTATTTACTACATTTTAAATTTTTACAAAATTTACATGACTCAAATACGCTTTGGATATCCAAATTATATAGAGGATTAGCTTGATGAACTCAAGCCGATTGAGTTTTCTAATTAGTTAAAATTTTATGTGTCTTTTTCTTTTAGCGATGTTAATCTTATATATTAAAGAAAAAGTCGAAAGGGATCATATTCATCATCAAAATAGTTGATTATTCCTCTATGCTTAGTGAATCTATTTAATTGAAAAAATCTGCCATTTTTTTTAAATTAATATATATATATAAGTTAATATACGTTCATAAAATCTTTCAAAAATTGTTAAATTTACATTTTTGTAAGAGCAGATAAATATGACATACATATGTTATACATAATTTTAACATTTGTTTCACTAATCTTTAATGTGTATTTCTTATTTAATATTTGTTATGATATATTAGAAATTTTTTGATAGTTTCAAATTAGTCAATATCCAAAATCAAAAAATATTTAAATAATTATTTTTCCACCCGCCTTTTATAATGAAGTTTCTAAGCTTATTTTCTCTTGTTATTTTATTTATGTCTTATGGGTAAACTCTTTTCTAATGAAAATACTGATAACCGACAAAGTCGGAGAAATGTACAGGAAAAACCATGAATATGAAGTACAAAAAAGTCTTTCGAAACATTTAGATTGACTTTGTTTATTTTATTTTTAATGTTCATATATTTTGATGTATTCATTTAGATATTGCTTTAATAATTTATTTTTGTCTAAACATACTCTATAATGTTGGAGGTAGGAAACACCATTCCACCTAGCCAGGCCCAAGTCACAAAACAGACCCAATTCATATTTGAAGTCCACTAAGAAAAGTCAAAGAAAGATCGCTGACCGTTAACTCCCTATATATACCCCTTGTAGTTCATTTATATGAGGATCGAAAATAAGTTCTTGGTTCCCTACCTGTTCATCTCTCTCTTCTTGGTTCCCGACCTGTTCATCTCTAGTCCCCTACCTGTTCTTAAAACTCCCACCGTTTAACATTATCTTATGTTATGGAAATCTAGCACTCTTCTCTTCTTAATCATGCTTAAATAATTGGTTGTTACACTTAGTCCACTTCGAGAGTAACAATTGGCGCCGTCTGTGGGGATTTGAAACAAAAAGTCTCTTTATCACCACTAAGCAAAGACAGATCCGACGTGGCTCCTTGCGAGGCAATTTCTCGGCAGAGTTCGAGGAACCAAAAAACGAGCTACCACTCCACGGATTTCCCTGAGAATTAGCTTTCCGAAGAGCCAGACCTCGCCTCTATTAGAGTTGTCTACCGAAAGTTATTGTCGTTTTTCTGCAACAGATGCAGTCTATCTAAAACCTTAAAATGCAGATCCGTCACAGTCAGATCAGCCAATTCGAAACAAGTTTCCTGGCGAACCACAAGCTGACAGCTCTTCATCAGGATCCCTAGTTGGCAGCTCGTCGTTAGGATCTCCTGCTGGTAGCTCGTCTTCAGGATCCCTACCTGGTAGCTCGTTGTTAGGAGTCCTACCTGGCAGCTCGTCGCAGGATCCCTAACTGGCAACTCGTCATCAGGATCCCTAGCTGGCAGCTCATCATTAAGATTAGCTGGCAGCTCGTCATCAAGATTAGCTGGCAGTTCGTCATCAAGATTAGCTGGCAGCTCATCATCAAAATTAGCTGGCAGCTCGTCGTCAGGATCCCTAGCCGGCAACCCGTCGTCAGGAGTCCTAGCTGGCAGCCCGTCGTCAAGATCCCTAGCCGGCAGCTCGTCGTCAGGAGTCCTAGTTAGCAGCCCGTTAGGATCCCTACCTGGCAACCCGTCAGGATCCCTACCTGGCAGCCCGTCAGGATCCCTACCTGGCAGGTCGTCGTCAGAGTCCCTAGCTAGCAGGCCGTTGTCAGAATCCCTAGCTGGCAGTTCGTCAAAATCCCTAGTTACAGTTCGTCAGGATCTCTACCTCGCAGCTCGTCAGCCTGCCTCCCTACTGGCAGTTCGTCAGGATCCCTAATTACAGTTACTCAGGATCCCTACCTGCAGTTCGTCATGATCCCTACCTGCAATTCATCAAGATCCCTACTTGCAGTTCGTCATCCTACATGTCTACCTCGCAACTCCCAACTCGCAACTTGTTGCAATCCGAACTGCATAGCTTCCTGCAGATCGTCGCAATCCAAACACCATCTCACAAAAAAAAAGCCGAGTTCATACTCGCACAAAAATCGAGTTCTCACTCAGCCGAGTTCTCACTCGCACTAAAGCCGAGTTCTCACTCGCACTAAAGCCGAGTTCTCACTCGCACTAAAGCCGAGTTCTCACTCGTACAAAACTCGAGCTCTCACTCGCGCAAAAAATCGAGCTCTCACTCGCATAAAAAGCTAAGTTCTCACTCGCACGAAAGCCGAGTTCTCACTCGCATAAAAGCCGAATTCTCACTCGCATAAAAGCCGAGTTCTCACTCGCATAAAACCCGAGTTCTCACTCGCATAAAAGCCGAATTCTCACTCGCACCTCTCCGGCGCACAAGTTATAAGCGAGAAGCCGAGCTCTCACTCGCATTCTATCTATGCACAAGTTATAAGCTCAAAGTGGAGCTCTCGTTCCTACCTGCATAGTTCGTCGCCTAACTGCACAGTGCGTCGCTTGACTACACAATCCGTCAGCCTGCACCCATCAGCTCAAATGCCAGCAGCTCGTCAGCCTGACTCCCTCTCTCGTAGCTCGTCAGCCTGCCTGCCTACCTTGCAACTCGTTAGCCTACAATTCGTTCGCTACTCGTCAGCCTGACTCCCTACCTCGAAACTCGTTAGCCTGCCTACCTACCTGGCAACATGTCAGCCTTCGTAAGCTTGGAGCTCGGGTGTCAGCAGCTCGGGTGTCAGCAACTCTTTAGCCAGTCTCCCTACCTTGCAGTTCGTCAATCTGCAGTTTATAAGCCATCAACTCGGGTGCAAGCAGCCCGTCAGCCTGACTCCCGACCTTGCAGCTCGTCAGCCTGCAGTTCGTCAGCCATCCGCTCGGTTGCCAGCAGCTCGTCAGCTTTACTCCCTACCTCGCAACTTGTCAGCCTACCTTGCAACATGTCAGCCTTCGTCAGCCTGCAGCTCGGGTGTCAGCAGCTCGTCAGCATGACTCCCTACCTCGCTTCTCGTTAGCCTGACTCCCTATCTCGTAGCTCGTCAGCATGACTCCCTACCTCGCAGCTCGTCAGCCTGACTCCCTACCTCGCAGTTCGTCAGCTTGCCTGTTTATCTCGCAGTTCGTCAGCCTGCCTGCCTACTTGCATCTCGTTAGCCTGAGTCCCTACTTGCAACTCGTCAGCCTGACTTCCAACTTTGCAGCTCTTCAGCCTACCTCCCTACCTGGTATCTCGAGAAACCCTAACGATAGGTCGGCTTTTGAGAAGGGAAAGTGTCGATGCAACGTCCTTGATGCCTTGACCATAGCTGGAAACTACACTCTTTTTCCCTTAAACATAGTTTTATCCCAAGATGTTTTCTATGTTGAGGTTTTTAATGAGGTTGTTCTTTGCGTGTTGCAAGCTTGGCCTTTGGTGTTCCGACGACCAAAGCCTGAGGGGGATTATTAGGCCAAAGAAGAGAAGGTTACCGAGCTAGGTAAAAGCCAAATTGAAGGAGCATCTTTTAGTGGACACACGGGAAACATGGAAGCATAGGAACACGCACTCCTCTTTAATTTAAATCAGAGTCATTGAGCCAGGCTGAAATAAGTCATAAGAAATTCGGCCTGCTGGGACAAATCCTCGCACACTTGACTGGGAGGCTAATTGTTGGAGGTAGGAATGACCATTCCACCTAGCCTGGCCCAAGTCATAAAACAGACATATTTCATGTTTGAAGCCCACTAAAAAGTCAAAGAAAGCCTGTTGACCATTAACTCCCTATATATACCCCTTGTAGTTCATTTACATGAGGATCAGAAATAAGTTATTGGTTCCCTACCTGTTCATCTTTCTGTTCTTGGTTTCCAACATGTTCTTGGTTTCCGACATGTTCTTAAAACTCACACCGTTTAACATATCTTATGTTATGCAAATCTCGCCTTCTTCTCTTCTTAATCATATGCTTAAATAATTGTTTGTTACACTTAGTACACTTGGGGAGTAACAAATAAGTTATTATATTTTATAATTAAATGCTTTCATTCGCATTTCCTCTGCACATATGCGGATAACTACCTAGTAAATCATTAAGTAAACATATTGTTAGTTATAATCTATACGTCATTATTTTACAGCTTTCCCACATAAATTTATCAAAATGCCATGTGGTCTGCGAGGGAATATACAATAATGATAATCCTAATTAAATTTTAATATATAAATTTTTAGTGATCTCACAGTAACGTACATGCATTTCTATTCGCAGTTTTAAGATTTTTGTTGTTGTCTAACTTTCTCCCTCTTGCAACAATCTGATGAGAGCATTTGACTTTACCGCACTACTAATATTATAAAGATATTTTTTTTTGGTTTTATTATAAAAAATAAATTTTAATAAAGAGAGCAACAAATTCGAGTTTATCTTAGGGTTAAAGGACAAGTAGTGATTGATTTCGCTACATATGATTTTACAGAAGAAGCTCGTGTCCACCAAGGAATATATGTGATGATGAGCTCGATGTATATGGAAGCAATGTAGAGACGAACACAATGGTCGATGATGGCAAAAAATAAACACAATGGTGGTCTCTATACTTTTATGAAAAGCCTATGACAAATCAATGTGTTGTAAAGAGACAAATTTGTGTACACTATTGGTTCTAAAAATTGTCTACTCATTTTCAGTTTCATCACTCATCATGCTTCAGCTTGTGTAAGTAAATTCCAAATGAAATACCATTATGCCAAAAGGTGTAATGAAATAAACCTGGGCATAAACAATGAGATTGAGACACGTCTAATTGACCAAAGGCAAAGCTACAAAATTCCAAAAGAAGAATTTGAGAACCCAAGTTGTAGCGAAGTCACAAAAATGAGAGTGCACAGAAACACCATATTATATATTGTGTCGCCTAATATTTAACTTGTTTCGCTCGTGTCCCCTGAAAAGTGATGATGGTAGAACGAAATAGTGTGTAGTTCTTGAATACTCCAGACGACGCATAAGTAGTCGTCTCATGTTAGAGGACTATGAAAAACTCCATGACTTTCCGCGGAATCATTGGACTGGCTTTGAAATGGGGGTGCTGGCTGAATTTGAAATGTAGGTCTTGGTTGACTTTGAAATGTGGGTGTCATCTCCACTGATGGACTTGTCCTCTTGCATCCGCAAACCAACATATTTCTTCACTTGATTCCTTATCATTGTGACAATCATGGTCTAATAAAAACTCAGATGAAATGGAAATCATTTCTTTAAAATCTGTAAAAGTGATCTCTCCATCATCTAAATCATATTAACTTTATAAGTAATGAAGTTACGATTGACCTTAGATTAAGAAAACCGCCTTACCTCATCTTAGTTTACCCTTGTAGTAACGTTGGAGGCCGTTTCTCACATTTTCCTTTTTAAGACTATTTACAATGATAATTTTTATCAACACCCTACTTTATACTCCACATCATCTTCTCTCTCTTCCACCTAATATTTCAACACCCTCTTTTTCAACACCCTCTTACAATGATTTTGTTTATAAAAATTCAACACCTTACCCCACTATTTTTATTTAAATAATAATTTTTTTTACAAGTAATAAAGACGAGAAATAAGTATACATATCAAAACAAATAAAATTACGAAAACTTAAAATGTAATAGATAGATTTTGGTTAGCTAAAAAGATAATTTTTAGGATTTGAGTAATTAAAAAGATAATTAGAACAATTTTGGGTGTAAAAAAGTTATTGTTGGAATACATTTCACAAAATATATTGATTTTATTTCTATGTCCAAATCAAATGAAACAAGTTTCTATTTATAGAGAATAAAAAATGATGAATTTTGATGTAAAAATTTAAAATAAAATTTTTAATTAACTACAAAATAATTGATTTCAAACAATTTGGGAGAAAGAGAAAAATCAGAATCTTCGGCAGCCTATGAAATCGCGCCACATGTCATTGTTTCTCTCCCTTTTTGCCGATTCAACATGTTGAAACTATTCAACACAATTTAATCCACATCAGATTCAATTATTTTATCAACATGCCATCGTGGGAGTTCAACAGTTGAATAACTTTTTCAACACCCTCATTGTATATAGTCTAAAAAGGTTAGGTTTTTCTTTGTTTTCTAGAAACCTCAAGATTTTTTCACCCATTTTTCCTAAAGAATGAGTGGGAAAGAGAAGCTTTTATTTTTCTCACATGAAAAATTGAATGAAAAATAATTTAGTTAGAGTATAATAAATTATAGACTATGTTTAGCCAAAATGAATAGTCAAAACATTGTCTAAACGAATACATCAAAAGATACGAACACCAAAAAAAAATGAAGACAATATAAATGTTTTTAAAGACTTCTTTGTACACCATATACATGGTTTTTCTGTATAGTTATGTCTTTATTGGTTATCAGTATCTTCATTTGAAAAGACTTTAGTCATAATGTTTAAAGAAAGTAGCAAGGGAGTAGACACTTATATGTGAAATAGAAGATGATAACTAATGTTTATATAGAGTTAAATAGAAATTTCATTAGAGAAGCCGACTTGAGAAACAATTATTTAAAATTTTATTTGACTTTCGATCTTGACTAATTCGAAACTAAAAAAAAAATTTCATATATATGGTAACAATTTTCTTTTTTATAGAAATACACATTTAAGATTAGTGGAAAAATGTTAAAAATACATATAATCTCCATATGTCACATTTATCCCCCCACTAAAAAATTTGAATTTAACAATTTTTTGGAAGCTTTTAAGAACGATATAGTTTTTTAACAACCCGCAAATTTTTAATTTATATCTTAGATTTATTTTAAAGCTAAATAATATATTATTTTAATTTATTAGATTTATTAAGAGTAAAGAGATAATCAACTATTTTTAGGATGAATTGCTATGTGGATGCTGCCTGGAAAGCAAATTGAGACCCGTCTGGGATTGGCTAGATCTTAAGGGATGAAATTGGTACAACTATATAGGTCTGGACAAAGGCATATCCTCTCCTCTCTTCAGTTTGGAAGCTGAAGCCACTTCTTTAGCCTGGGCAATAAAATGCTTAGACAACTTTGGTTTCTCTAAGGTAATTTTTGAAACAAATTCTAAGATACCAGTGGAGGCCTTGAGTAATCCTGAGCGGTGGCCCGTCTGAGCAGCTACACATTTGACATCTCACTACTACCAGAAGGAATTTCAAGCCATTTACTGTTTTCAAGAAAGATGTGCAAATTATTGTGCATATCTTCTAGCATCCGCAACAAATTTTTTCTTTTTCTATTTATCATGATATTTTGGAGTAGTCAACCTACTTGGCTTGTGTCAAATATTGAACACGAGAAACCTGTAAAATATTCTTAAGTATTTGATATAAAATTAGTATGTTTGAAGGAAAAAAAAGCTATATTTATATAAGAGTATCATTTAACGTAAAAGACCAAAATATACAAAGAAAATATTGACATATTTAACATAGAATAATCATGTTTATAATATTTAAATGTGAAAACAATTAGGAACGGAGAATCTATTTAAAAATCAAAACAAAATAGAATTTGGGATGCCGCATGTTCACGTTTTCACATTTTAAAAACGTGATTCCGCTATTTTTTACCATTCAAAATCTTCATCAAAATCTCATGTTTGGGTAAAGTGATTACGTTATATACTACTGACATTTTAAAAACATGACTAGAAAAAGTTAAACGTGATTAATCTACGAAAACTAGTTCTTCGGTATTTTCAAATTACTTTGTGAAAATTTTATCCAATTTAGTTTATTCACCAATAATTATTCTACTGCTAGTCAAGCTTTTTATATCAACTATTTTTATTTGATTCAATGTACATGTAATTTCACAAATAATTGTATACTCGTAAGTGTTTTACATTCATATGAACTTTTAGAAGTATGTAAGAACAAGTTCCCGGTGTTGTCAAAAAAGAAAACCCAGCTTTCCGGTGAGAGCGGCGGCAGATGAGTGAAAGTAACCGACGCAAGTCGGAGAATTGCTGCATTTCTCATAACTTCGTTGATGCAGCCTCCAAAAACCCTCATAAAATCGCCGTGATTCAAGCTTCAGGCTTGACGGCGAGGAGAATTAGCTCGGAATCAGCTGAACCTTCTAATTCTCCGCCTGTTTACGATGGAGACAAATGTTTCACGTTCGCTGAGCTTTCCTCATCCATTGATTCCCTCACCTCTCGTCTCCGTCGTATCCTCGGTGACGATGATTTTCGAGGTTACCCATTTAGGCTCTTCTAAAATCCTAAGGTTCTCTGAGTATAATTATCTCATTAAGTTTTAACCTTTTGACATTGCAGATGCTGGTTCAGATGTATATATGCCAAAGGTCTTGGCTTTATATATGTCACCATCAGTTGAATACATAATCACTGTGTTCTCTGTTCTGAGATGTGGAGAAGCTTTTTTACCTTTAGATCCTTCATGGCCTAGAGAAAGGGTTTTGTCTCTTATTTCCTCTTCAAATGTTTCTCTTGTTATTGCTTGCGGCTCGTCTTCTGAGGGATCGCATTGGCTTGTGGAAAGCAACGTCTGCCCTGTATTATTGTTTTCAATGGATGAGAAATTGAATGTGGAAACTGGTTGCAGTTTTGTTTGGCCTTGCAAGAAAGAGAGGCAAAGAAAATTTTGTTATCTCATGTATACTTCAGGATCTACTGGGAAGCCGAAAGGAGTTTGTGGCACTGAGCAAGGTTAGGATTTGTTTCTTTTTATCATACAACCGTTTGACCGCTTTTCTGCTACTTTTGTGATGCGAATAGACTGCTATGTATGATGTTCTTGATGTTCGAAGGTCTTATTAGTTCGAGAAAGAGATTTGCTTATAGCGTTAGGCATTTATCAATAGATCACATGTTTGACCTTGAAATGGTTGAATAAACCTCTTCTTTCTGGGAAAATATAGCATGTAATGTTAGATTGTTATTGGTTTTTTTGTAAACATGATAGCTATAACTCTCTGAAATTGCATAAAAACTTCAACCCTTTGTGATAGATATATGGCATATCTGTAGATGACCCTTTGTGAACATCTTGTTGGAATAGATATGTGGCATATCTGTAGCTTGTCCAAGGTCGTTCCGTAGCTGTTTTCATATATTTGAATCTTTGCATTAATTGATTATTCTATAACCCATTGTAAGTGACATGGTGTATTTTAGGGCTTTAACACCATTAAATAGCTAATAGTAGGTAATTTTTATTTTATCCATTGTAAGTGATGTATTCATCTAAAGTTTTTGTGTTTTCTGTTCTTTTTTCATGCCAAGTGATAACATCTGAAATTCCCGTCACTCATTCTCTGTAGGACTTTTAAACCGCTTCCTGTGGATGCAAGAGCTCTATCCTGTTGTTGGAGAGCAGCGATTGGCTTTCAAGACGTCAGTTGGTTTTATTGATCATCTGCAGGAGTTTCTTGGTGCTATTCTTAATTCCACCCCATTAGTCATCCCTCCATTTACTCTACTAAAAGAGAATATCATATACATCATTGATTTTTTGGAGGTAAGAGTTATGGTTTCTGGTTTCTATAGTTTGGAAAGAACAAACAACCACTTTCTGTAGGTGTCATGCTGTAGAGATCCATGTAATGTTTTCCTTATCAAAGTATGTTTGTTGCCAATATTTCTTAGATGCTCTTCAGCCGTTTCTCGTTTCTCTGTTCCTCTATATCCATTTTAAACTCTGGAAATTGGTTTAAGCATCTTAACTAGGCCGCATATTGGGATCAAATACGTAACTTATAAACAATGCATGAAGTGCTATTGTATCATATCTTATCTTTGTTATGATAAATCCATTGGATGCCATGTTGCATAGTGATAGTTTTCTAGTTTCTTTTAATTAACTTCAATCTACCTATGATTTATCTTCAAGAACAGCATATGGTGTGACTAGTTGGAGTAAATAATAAAGTCCTGATGAACAACAGATATAGGTTCTCTTCTTGTTTGTTGCCTAAGTTAAGGTTCCTATCATTAGAGGGAAACTGCTTTATCTTTCATTGTATTACTCTTACATTCCGTTCGACTAATGGTCGCAAAATTTTATCCATCTTGATAGGCGTATTCTATCAGTAGACTCCTAGCTGTCCCATCGATGATCAGAGCTATTCTTGCTACTTTACAACAGCGTGGACACAATAAGCTTCAAAGTTGCCTGAAGCTGATAGTTTTAAGTGGCGAACCCTTTCCCGTGAGCCTGTGGGATTCACTTCACAGCCTACTTCCTGAAACATGTTTTCTGAATCTATATGGGAGTACAGAGGTGAGAAAAATATGTTTAATGTAATTTAATCTTATAAAATCTTCTTAAGCTGGAGTAATTAACTGTGTCAGCTGGTTGGTACCAGCTTGATTTTATGGTTTGAAAGTCGTTGATAATTACAACCTGCTTTTGGTTCAAAAGATGTTGATACCATGAAGACTTCTTAATTTCACTTATTTGATACTTAAGCATAGTCTGACTTGTTGTAGCTGGTCAGAGTTGTAATATATCCTTTCTGCATTCTCTTAAACTATGCAGCAGTTTGTTGAAATTGAAAGTGTATCGATTAGCCTTTTGTTTCGTTTAGGTATCAGGGGACTGCACTTATTTTGACTGCAGTGGGTTGCCAAGACTCTTGAAGACCGAAAAGATTGGTAGTGTTCCTATTGGCAAGCCAATTTCCAATTGCAAAGTTGTACTTTTTGGGGACGAAGATAAACCTTATGAGGGAGAAATATGTGTTGGTGGTGTCTGTCTTTCACAAGGGTACATGCATTCTTCGATAGAATCCCAAGGCTACGTGAAGCTACATAATAACTCGCTCTGTAATCATTTAACGAATGATTGTGGAAGCCAGCTTTATTATAGAACTGGTGATTATGGACGACAGCTTTCTAGTGGTGATTTGATTTTTATGGGGAGAAGGGATCGAACTGTTAAACTCAATGGAAAACGCATGGCCTCTGAAGAGATTGAAACAACTCTAGAACTAAATCCAGATATTGCTGAAGCTGTTGTTCTGCTTAGCAGAGATGAGACAGACCTTGCTTCACTTAAGGCCTTTTTAGTACTGAACAAGGAAAGCAATTCCACTGATGATATCATATTTTCTATCAGAAATTGGATGAGCAAAAAACTTCCTTTGGTGATGATTCCTAACCATTTTGTTTTGGTGGAGTCACTGCCACTTACTTCAAGTGGAAAAGTTGATTATGAAGCACTAGCAAGGTTGAAATGTCCTACAACCCTTGCTCAAGATATGATGCATAGAAATGGAACTGATAGTTTACTGCAATCTATTAAAAAGGTCAGACAATTTCCATGCTGTGCTTACATACTCGTTTTATTTTCTCCTTATGAGTTATGGGTAAGCCTTTTTGGTATCTGATTGCTTTGTTCTCTCTAAACCATACTAGGAAGTGAAATCTTTGATAATTTTCTTTGGTTAACTTTGGATGGTTGTCATTCTGAGTTGGAGATATAGTTCGAACGGGAAACTAGAGTTGTGCAAAGGAATCTAATAATAAAGGGGATGGTTTAGGGGTGTTTAAGGGTATTTTCTGTCAGATATTTTGATCTGTATGAGCCAGGAGTAAAGGAACAGGGAGTAGAGAACATGAGGTGCAAGGAAAATAAAAGCAAATGCAATACTTATTGGAAACAGATAAACTTAGAATCTCAGTAATTGGTTGAGTGATTATGCTTATGAAAAAACTTAGAGAACATTGTTTGTTATTTTAATCTGCTGGATCTAATTGACTATAGAAGAGGAGTTATATTATTTCCTTAACTTTTGATATAGGCCGTCTGTGATGCATTACTGGTCAAAGAAGTTTCAGATGATGATGATTTCTTTGCGATTGGTGGAGACTCTTTAGCCGCAGCGCATCTTTCTCATAGTCTTGGTATTGATATGAGATTGATTTACCAATTTCGAAGTCCATCTAGGCTTTTGATCTGTCTGTCAGAGAAGGAAGGTGAGTTAAGAGAAGATATGCAACACAACACCACTCAGAAACTAGACCGCAAGACAGAGAGTCAGAATGGTAATAAGTTGGTTAGTAGAAATGTTCCACTTCATTCTGGTGTTATATCAGGCCCAACACCTTCAGGAATGCAGTGTGAGAAGAATAATTCCCAAAAGCGGTTGAAAATCGATTCAGAAATTTTTTCTTCCGAAAGAATGAAAGAAAACAAATCATGGGATTCAGGATTTTCTCAAATTCAATGTGCATTCAGTCGGTGCAATAAGGCATATTCTCCAAACTCATATAGTAATGAAGAAGCAAACCGAGAAAACTGGTATGTGGAGATTCCAAGGAACCAAATGGTCTCCATCCAAGAGATATGGAAAGTTCATATGGAGTCTTGTGTAGATGCCTCGCCCCTAGTTGTGTTGAAGCATTCGAAAACTTATCTATTCATTGGGTCTCACTCACGTAAATTTTCGTGCATCGACGCCAAAAGGTATGCATGCATCTTTGTTAGTCTGCTGTATCAGAATGTTGAAAGGTGTAATTTATTATAATCAAAGAGGTGTCATCATCGCTCTGGCTAAGTTAAATTCACTATCTAGCATATGAAGTTTTAAGATTTTATTGAAGTACCGATTATTGGATTTGATCTAAAATGAATTGAGAGGATTGAGTTTAAATATTTTTACGAAATAGGCTGGACTTCTAACAAATGATACACTTTATTGTGCTAATTAGTGGTTCTATATATTGGGAGACCATTCTCGAGGGAAGGATCGAAGGTTCAGCCATGGTAGTTGGTGATTTTAGTCAGGTTAGTTTTCTCATCAAGCTGTCTAGATCACTGTATCCTTCCTAATCTACTTGAACAGTTTTAGGGACATCTTCAATGCTAGGTTGTTATTGGATGCTACAAAGGAAAATTGTATTTTTTAGATTTTTCAACTGGAAGCTTATGTTGGACATTCCAAGCATGTGGCGAGGTATGATCTGAAGGAAAATTGATTGATCATAGCTTTGTACTCTGTTTGTCGACCTTACTCCTAGAAATTGTTCTCAGATGGCTAGCTGACATAAGACAGTTTCTTTTCTTTTTCGGATGAAGATAAAGTGCCAACCTGTTATGGATACAGCTTCACAACTGATATGGTAATACAGTGATGACTTTTTTTCTGTATTCATATCCACCAAGTCGTTGTATTGAGTTGAAGAGGAGTAGTTCTGTGATCATAGTCATAATACTTGTGCCACATGTTAAATTCCTTTCCAGTCTTGCTTTCGTCGGAGTGGACCTTACATTCATACTTTCATAGTTACCAATGGTTGATTATTTGGTTTTCGTTACATTGAACTGATGATAGTCTATTTGGTTTTCATAGTAATACGTTAGATCTTGAAAAATTGTTATGACAACCAATTCAAATTGGGTCTGTGAAAGGTTTTCACCTTAGTTAAAATATATAGCAACTGACAAAGAAGTTTGAAGAGAGATTTAAAAGCAGTGACTGAAGTAAAATAAGGATACATAGCTCCCTGTGTGTTTACTTAAAGGTTTTTTTTTTAATATTGTAGACTAGATTTTGTCTAAATGTCTTGTAAAGGCACCGACCATTAAGCATAATTTTTCATCATTCATGCAGGTGCGGATCACATGACCACACTCTTTATGCCCTTGACTATAGGAGTCAACGCTGTGTTTACAAGCTGCAATGTGGTGGGAGCATATTTGCTTCACCTATAATTGATGAGGTGCAGACTTTAACTACTCTATCCAACTGGTTAGGCATAGTCGCTGGTCCACAACTTAAACAATGTCATCTGTGGTCGAAGATTTTTTTGACTACTGGGGTTCCCTTGATATCACCTGATAATCTTTGATGCTTCACCCAGGGTTATAGTTCACTTTACGTGGCTTCTACAAGTGGTCGCGTGATAGCTGTATCAATAGAGGTATGGGCCTTTTGATCCATACTTGTAACAGCCTATGTGTTGTTGTTTGTATGTACTTTGTATTCCCTTTTTTTGCCTCATTTTTTGCATTCCAGTTGGCCGTCATGATATGAATAGTACAGGTCAGATGTAGAAAGTAATATTTTCTGCTCTACATAAATTAAGCAGAATAGTCCTTGGAAGTAATGGTTCACTACCAAATATTTGGGCAAAAATTAGGCCCCGTATCTGTATGGTCTACCTTACCGTATAGAGATGTTTAGCTCAACTGATCAGCATTACATTTTACTTGGCTCCAGAGGGAGATTTATTGTTATAGATTAATAATGAAGATGGAGCCTTGTTTATTGGGGTTAATTTTGCAAATGCAGGATTCCCCATTCCACACCTTGTGGCTACTTGAACTAGAGGCACCGATTTTTGGTTCCCTATGCATTTGCCCGACAAGCCGAAGCGGTATTTTCTTCCTCCTTTACTTTTCTTTCTGTTTTCTTGACATCAGTATCATTCGTAATCTCTATTTTCTGTCACAGTTATTTGCTGCTTGGTTGATGGCCAAGTTATTGCTATGAGTCCGTCTGGAATTATTATTTGGAGGGTATGTGTATGAGTTGATCCCAGTTCAGTTGAATGATATCATAAAGTCCATATGGTGTTCCTTGATTGTTACACTATTTAGGAGTTGCTAAATAATGATAGTCAATTATCTAGCCAAAAGGGCTTTCAACATCTTTTGTTCCTGTCAGTTTGTTTCCGCCATCTCATAGTGCTCAAACTAGTCCGTTATTACATTGATGCAGTATACGACTGGTGGACCAGTATTTGCTGGGCCTTGCATGTCACATGTGCTTCCTTCTCAGGTGGCTCTTGATTCTTGAGTACATCTGCAGTCCATCCTGTTTGTGTAGAGATTTCTTACTAAGGCTGATTACACGTCTATTTTGCTGCAGGTGCTCGTGTGCTGCAGAAATGGAAGTGTTTATTCACTAGAACCGGTACTTTCTTATATCCCTTGGACATGGGTCGTGTATAGTTCACGTATTGCTGTCTACCAATATTTATTTTGTGCGAGGGGCTTTTGGTTTTAAGTACTGAAACCTTATGTGCGATAGACTTAATTCCTAGTAGACTTATTTCCAGGCAAGTACAACTGAATCATCTCTCTGCATTTTCTAAAATTTCTTCTGCCTTCATTGGCTTATCGATCTCCGAGTTTATGTTAGAAGGATGTATGCTCTCTTGAAACTAACAGCTTGTGGATGCAGTAAAGATATACTTGAATCTGTAGCAAAATCAGTGGAATCAAATCTGCTCCAAGAGAAATCATAGTTTTGTGTTTACACCTTTAGATTACGTGGATTTTAGGGCCTAAAGGACATTGAGGATCAGTTGTGGTACTCGTCTCAAAACTTCAGGATCATGAGTCATGACTGTTTTGTGGAATTTTCGTCAGGAATCCGGGTGTCTTGTGTGGGAATACAATATTGGGGACCCGATCACAGCATCTGCATACATCGATGAGAATCTGCATTTTGAATCGCATCAACTGCTTGCTTCCGACAGGTACTAATTACAAGAATAAGCTCATATATGAATGTATGTAATTATCATGGATGTATGATGATACCTCCTTGTGTTTCCATTTATTTTCCAGGTTGGTGACTGTATGCTCGAGCTCGGGAAGAGTTCATATCCTTCGTGTGAGTCCCATACTCATCAGAGATTCACATGACTCAAAAGTAGGAGAAATCGCGAGGCTGGAGTTGCAGGCAGACATTTTCTCTTCACCACTGATGATCGGTGGGCGGATATTTGTTGGCTGTCGTGATGACTATGTGCATTGCCTCTCTCTTGAGAGTTTCAGGTAGGAGAGGTTATAACTCTATATACCCATGGAAGAACCGACTAAAAATTTTCGGAATGTTGTATATATACAAAGGATAGCGTACTGTTCCCTAATGTTGTGAAAAAGCAACTATCATAAAGCAGAGGAATTTTAGCTGCAGCAACAATGGAAATTAAAAAGCATTAGTAGCTCTAACCTGCTTCACGTTGGAAAACTTCTTGCTCCTCATGACAAACCACTTGAAGACATAAAATTAGGAACTAATGTTAACAAATGGAGGACATCATACTTGTTGTAGCACAAGTAATACGACACTTAACTGTAGTCGCTGTTCTGGATGAGCTTGTCCGCACCTCAATAAGCTGATCAAAGATAAGCTTTGTCTTAGATGTCATCTTCACCTCCTAAAAGATTGCAGGACCTGTAACAATGAACCCGAGTTATCTTACGTGCTTGAAGTATACATACAGTCAACAATGCTATCTTATTCAAGTATTAAGAGGTGAAACAACATCAATTTGTGTTAGTTTGCTAGAGAAAAATAATTCAAAACAGTCAGCCGGGTCACTTTACCATCTTACCAATAACATGGGTCGGACCATGGTTTATACAATAGGGAGGACAGCCTCAGCAGATTCAATAACAGTTTCTGCATTAGCAATAGCATTAGTAGATTCAGTGAGCGTCTTTTGAAATTTGGCTGCATCAATGACAGTGACAGAGGCAGAAGCCAAACCTATAGCCACTGACCACTGGGATAAGAGATGTCTTAGTAGCAAAGACAGGAAAATCAGAGGATGTTACAAACTAAGAAGCAGCTTTTATATTGGATGCAGACATTGGATTGGCAGGATCTAGTCCAAGTGATGAAAACAACTGCTGGCTTTAAGACATTGGATTGGGATAAGACAATGACAATATCTATATGTACGTGGATTTTATAAATATTAGTGTAATCATCCATAACTTAAAAAAAAAAAGAGTGAATATAAATATATAATAATCGCAATCAGACACTGACGAGAGAAAGTCCTTAATGCCACATTTGGAAAAAAATTGATTTCAGGTGCCACTTATTGATCTACATACTGTACCACTCTTTTCATTTTAACATGTGTTATTCCCTTTTAACTCTTAATGAAGAATTAAAAAAAAAATGAAATAATTAAACAAACAAAAATCGTTGAGCATCGTTCTCCATCGCATCCCTCTTCATCCTCTCTTTCCCGATGACTCTCCACCGACGACCGTCCATCTCGCCGGCGCCGGCGACGCCTCCGGAAACTTAGAAATACGGTTTGTTCTCCTCTTCCTTTTCTGTATATTGGGTTTTAGGTTTGGGAATTTAGGGATTTTAGAAAAATTTAGGGATTTGATTGTTGAATTTGCTTGTTTGTATGCAAATTTGGTTTGTAATCATGTTTAGTGAGTCGATAAGGTATTTATATTGATTATTTGTCGAATACAGTTGTTGAAATTTTGGCAATTAGAATCTCCGAATGAAATTTGTAATTGACAAATCCGCAGATATAAGACAAATGGTACATGTGGTATAACTTTGAGATATTAGGACATTTGGTACAAGTTGTATAACTGTTAGATAATGGTGAGCTTCCATGTCCTGTAGAAGAAAATCATGGTAAGTCGGATACATAGCGACTGTTGCTACGATGCCGTCAACCTTCACAAGGTTGTATATGGTATTTACGAGTTACAAAAATTAAGAAACGCGGAAAGGAAGCAAAAAACGCGGTTTCCATCCACTGGAGAACGTCGCCGAAAGAGTAGGAACAAATCTATGTCTGGCATAAACTTGGAGAGATGGTTGTAGCCCGAAAGTGATTCATATGAAACTTATTTTTTAGCTATATTTGTGTAATTGTTATAAGAACGTATTTGTATTTTATTCCAACTATGTACAACTAATAACATCTCTGTATTTTATTTACCTTGAATAATTTTGAAATGTCTAGTTTTTATTCATTATGATTCAAACAATGTCTTGAAACTATAAAAAAATTAAGTATTATTTTATTGTAATACTGATTTATATGATTAAAATTCAGAGTTACTTTATTATAATAATTAATTTTATCTATTTAATTTATTTAAATAAGTATTTTAATTATTAAATTAGTATTTAATGTTTTTGAGCTATTAAAAACCCCCACCTTATAAGTATTCAACATTCATCTTGAACCTAAATAAGTATTTTAACACTTACTATGTCATCACTCTCTTTTGATACAAAAGATGTGAAACCTATGATTTGTTGAATACTCCATTATGAAACTCTCCTAAATGCTTACTAATAGTAAAAACTTATGTGTCCAACTAGAAAAAAATAATGTATATTCAGGCCAACTACAAATACACAAAAATCAACAAAATACAAATATGAAGATGAAGGTCCAACTGTTCATTTAGGCACAACTATGTGTATGTCCCGCTGCCAAAAATACACTTTATGACACGTGTAGTGCTTTTAACTAATATCTCGACGCAAAGTACACTTTATCACACGTGTACTGATTTTATTTAATATCTCGCCCCACCAAAAGAAAAATACACGTGGAATGTTTTAATATTTTTTTAAATTAAGATCATTTAGATTTAGGACATTCAGTTTCGGTTCAATTTTTTATATAATAATATTTGATTAAGTACACCCAATAGATCTAGTTATACCAAATAGTAAAATTAGAAATGGCGACGTTTCGGTTTCGGTATGCGATATTTCGATTTCACTGGCCACGTTTCGGTTTCCACCACATACAAATGTGTCTTTTGGTATGGTAATGACGAAATATCTTAGATCTTCCTTAAGATCTTCTCACCACCATTCTGTTGATCGTGTCTCAAAACGAACTTGGTGATGTGGTAATGGTGAAAGCGACTTGTCAGTGTTTTTGGACAATAGTTGAAGATCATGTAGTCTTGAGATCTATTGATTGTTACCTTATGCGTCATCCATGGAACTTCTTTCATGAACTAGATAGGTTCACTGTATATTGTTTTGAAAATAATAATCCTTCTACCATTTTCATGAGGTATGTCTGAGTTCTTCCGGGAAGGCGATTTGGATCGAGGGCTCTCAAATTTTAGAGATGCTGCCCTTAAAGGATATGATGTGGCTATTTACAATTATGCAATCCTTCGTAGGATCATGATTCATGGAGACCCTTTTGACAAAGAACTTACTAGTCCGAGTAGGGATTTTGTGAGAGGAGTAAAAAATAGACTCGTGAAAGCAATCATTCGTTACACATGGCCATATGAACTTCCTCCATTGTTTCTTGAGAGGGAGACTCAAATTGATAGCCGAAAACTCTACAACTGTAAGTGTGTTCCATGAAATAACTGGGAATACAATTGGAATGAGGAGTTTAAAGGCGGCAAAAGAGGAAGCATGTGTGATCCATGCTTTTGGATCATTCAAATATACTGGTTTTGTAGAGAGTTCCGTGACAAAGTTGACTGGTTTTGATACATCTCAATCTTTTTTTCATTTGAATGTTTTGTAGTTGAGGAATGTAATTTATTGTTTACCATATCTTTACTTCCGCGTAAAGTACAACTATGTACAACTACGTTCAACAAATTACAACTATGCGAATGTTTTCGTTAAATGTCAATTTTGTTCTCGTTACTCTTGCGTAAAGTACAACTATGTTCAACAAAGTACATTTATGTGAATGTTGTACACATTTTTAACTTCTCTAAACACCTATGCAAATGTTGTACATATTTTTAACTCCTTTAAACACCTATACGAATGTGTTAATGAAATTTTACATTAGTTTGGAGGCGGGGTTTTTTTTCTTCACATTTTAGTTATGTTCAACAAAGTACAATTAGGGAAATTGTACTGTGATCCGTAAATTTAGTAAAGTTGGGTCGGATTACTTTAGGTTGGGTAAGTAATTATTGTTATTTTACCCTAGATTTTTGGTCATTGACTTCAATTTTGACTTAATAATAAATATAAAAGAAAATTAGAAAAAGAAAGTGGCATTAAAGACTCGTTCATTTGGGAAAGTGGCATTAAAGCCATTGTTCCGACACTGACAGTATCTCTACTCGCCAAATCGATGTGGTGATCCTTACAGTAGCTCAAAATATCCAAATCTGGAAAAGATTTACTCTTTAGGCTTGGCTCATCCAAATGTGTTTTTGTGTCTCTACGAGGGTTAGAAGGTGGAGATAGATGCAAAATATGATCTATCCTTTTCTCAATCCAAGGCAATCTTCTCTCAAAGCTCAACACACCTCTATGCATATTCCTCACATTAATCTCAGCAACCTTAGCCCAAACCTGTAAAAGAATGTAGTAATCCGCGTGAGCCGCGTATATCAATGCTGCACCGTCTTTTTTTCCTCACATATTGAAGATAGTCTCGTCTCTTTACCTTCACACGAGGCGGTATGTAACAGAACAAATTCTCCCCCATGTCTGTTATTAGTCTTCTTATCGCTCTCTCCTTGGATTTCTCTTTGTGTTTATGATAACCTGGTGATGAAACACATTCCAAAGATGCCTCATCACAATCCATTGACCCGATTTTGCTTTTTCTTGAATGACTACTACACGGATTGTCTCCATCCCTTTAACTTGTTATCGTTCAAGGACAATTGGCTAAGTGATAAGTCATTTTCCCAGTCTCTTCTCCTCTTGGACGGAATCCCAAACTGTTCAAATTCCTAAAGAATGCGCGTATAAGAGATAGTTTATAAGAACTTATCTTAAAATATCCCATTGTAGAATTTGAAACATAGAGAAATAATCATGTTTTACCTTGTCTTTCTGATAACTTTTCCACAGATTATCAACAGTTCTGTATGTGTCATCAGATGATGCTTCTTTTAAACCAGCAAAGATCTCGTCTTTCCCGTGTAATAAGTATGACAAAAGACCCTTTTCATATTCAACAGTTTCAGCAGCAACCTCGTAATATTTCATTTCAAGATTCTTCAAAAACTCCTCAGTGTCAAGTTCAGTTGCTTTCGTGACATCCCATAACTCTGAATCCGCCTCACTAGCATCAACCAAACACAAATTGTGTTCCCAAACACCAAAACCATTGATATTATAAAGCATCCTTATAGCTATAATAAGAATAGACGTGACACAGACACGAGTGGGAAGCTTGAGCTCGTTCTTCGATAAATATAAACCCGAAGGCATTGACCAGTTTTGAATAAGACACACCAGTTCAAGAACACTATCCTTGGGAATAAGTAACCGCTTTAGATAGTTTGAAGCTATACTATACACATTAACAGGAGGCAAAGGCAAACTGATAATGTCAGCAATCGAAGCGGCTTGAGCTTCTAATCTCTAAGCAGAAACAATCTGTATAGGTCTAAACATTACGCTTGCAGATACAGGACATGCATCTGATCGCTCTCCCATCTACTTTCGAATCTTGAGAAAACAAGAACGATACGAAATCTTTCCTTCTCGCACCCATCTCACTATATCCGCGGGTAGAACGGGTGATCCCGCTTTGTGACAAGCAAGGAAAGATAACGCTAGAGAAGCCAATAAAGGCAGAAACTTTTTAAGCTGACTTAACCATATCGTTACCGCTCTTTTACCGTATAAGTTGTAAGGTTCTTCGGATTTATGCCGCTTAATCTCTGGCTCTCTTATTTCTCCTGAACACCAGTAAGAGTGGAGAGTTAGGAACAAACCAAAAACACAAACAATGTAGAAAATCTAAAGATCACTGTCTGCTCTGCTTCTTCGACGATTAATCCAACAACTCAATTCACTAGCAGATGCGGATTAGTTTCCAAACCTGTCCAGTTACTCGGTTCTATGTCGGATAACATTTATTTTATCTGGTTCAATTGGTTTCCTTAACCACTGAAAGTTGTTTGGGCTTGGGTTTCTCGAGGGTCGTCGGGGGTAACCCTCTATAAACTTTGCCTTAAATCTATAACCACACTATTTTCTAATTTGATTGTTTAGCCATATATAAAGTATTATATTGGGTGTAACTCCACTCTAAAGTTTTATTAGAGTTTAAACCCCAACTTGTTGACTCTGTGTTAGATTTTTGACGAAAAAGTTAACTGAATCATCAACCAAACACAGGCCCTTAAAGGAAATCGGATTTCCTTAAACCAAAAACTATATTAAAACCAAAATTAACATTTACTGGTTTACAATCAATTAAACCGAACCGGTTAGTCATCTCCTAACCCAAACTAACAAAATTCCCAAATTGAACCTAAATCACTTAAACGACAAACCCTAACTAATCCCTTCTCCTCTCTTTGATGTAACTCAGAGAAACCAAATCACGACGCACCTAATCCTTTCTCCCCATCCCGTCGAACGCAGAGGAACACAACATCTTCAAGGCATGTCGTCAAACCCAGAAGATCCCCAAACACGAAGCATGGAGTCGGAGGCAAGCGTTGAAATGAGGTAAGAAAATGGTGTTTCTCTCGATTTCTCTCATTTAGGTTAGATTTGTTTGTTCTATCGGGGGGATTGTGAACTCGGTTAGAAACCAAAAAACTCCAATTTGGATTCTCGATTAAAACCCTTTCGATTTAGGCTTTCAGGGTTAAAATTCGAATTTGATTTCAAGAATGTTGCAGGCTTATGCTGAAGCTTCAGGAAGTCAATAGCCCATGTCACAAGTGGTGTATTAAGCGGATAGAAGAAGAAGAGGGACTTAGGTGGGTTTAGGTAGTTTTTGCCCTCGGTCGGTTTTTATGTGGCCAACGGTTTAAATTAATGTATTTTGGCCCAAACATTGCTTGTAAACTGGTTTATTTTAATTTTGGTTTATGGAAATCCGAATTCTGTTAAGGGTATGTTTTGGTTTAATGATTCTAATAATTTTTCCGTTAAAAGTCAACACAAAGTCAACAAGTTGGGGTTTAAACTCTAATAAAACTTTAGGATGATGTTACACCTCGATATGATACTTTATATATGGCTAAACAATAAGATTGAAAAATCATATGGTTACAGACTTAACGCAAAGTTTATAGAGGGTTACACCCTAACGACCCGACTTCTTAACTAAAAAACGTCCAAGTAAAGATAATGAACTTTATTTTTCTCATTTTCTCTACACCAACTTTTACAAAAATAAACAAATTCTTCTTCTTACTTAAAATCATACGCTTTCAACTGAACAAATCAGTAAATGGGTAACCACTTAATCCCGTTAGACTTTACCTGAATTTAACCCGATCTTGACCCGGATCTTCTTCTTTTATACCCAATTATGACCCGAATCTTCTTTCTTTTTCATCTGATTAATTACAGTAAAAAATCAATGTGTTTTCCAATGGATCTCAGCTAGGTAAAAAAATTTCAAAATCAGGTTAAATTTGCTTAAATTCGATAAAGATAAACCTACATTTAGTTGTATGTATTGATCATAAATCCGGATATTTTGCCCAAACCTAAATTTAGTTGTATGTATTTATCTACAAATATATATACAATAAACCTCTAAAATTTAAGAGGAGTGTATTGAACTTAATATTTTAGAATATTTTGGGATATTCTTAAAATCACTCGTTATTCAACTAATGATTTTTAAATATCTTCACAAATTTTGTGTTATTGCAGTTGAAATATATGTAAAATCATTTAAAATCATTCACAATCTCTTAGCAATTTGTAAAACTCAAATCAAATCTAATGTTATTCAAAATTTCACAATGTTTTCATAAGAAATCACTTGAACTGATTCTAGGTGACTATTGTAACTTTTAAGTTGAAAAATATGACTAAGAATCACACCTATAAAGGTGGAATTTTGAAGGATTTCAGAAAAAAAATTAAAAAAAATTGTATTGAATTGTCTTTCATTTAGGGAATGTTTCGATTTCTCTAATATGTTGTTTGCGTTACCACAAATTCAGACCAGTCCAACCTCTAATCCACCTCAATTACATTTTCGATGCTTCTTCTTCTTTTTCCTTATTCCTTCTCTATTCTCCCCAACACGAGAAATCTCCACTTGTTGCAGAACCTATGGCCGGATCAAGAGTCAGTTATGGGTCAATCCCTGTCAGAATTTGAATACCCATTCCCTAAACCTCTAGAGATTACTTCAATTGATCAGGAAAAGCTTGATCTCGAAGAGCGTTTGAGTCCGCGAACACCACATATGAAATGGTCCGTTTGTTCAAGGAGATGGAGTTGTCTTTCCAAGGACACGAGTTAGATTTATCCGCTCTTAAATTAGGGCTCCATCTCGATCGTAAAGGTGAGGATCCTAAAAAGTGTCGTCGAAATTATAGATGCAAATAAGTCTCACATATTCAATACGTTTACTTTCTTTTATAAAGAACAAGAGAATACAATAGTATACAAAATTCAGAAACTAACTTTATGATTTCTTCTTCTTCTTGCTTGTGTGAATAGATTGTAGAATGATAGAGGCTTGCTTGAGCAATCTCCTATGATAAAATTTCGCTCCTACGTTGGTGTGTGTAGTTTCGTGTACGTCTATCTTGTAGTACACAACTATCGATCTATGTACTGACACCCTACATAGACCCTAGCAAACTTTATTTTGAGTTTCTTTGAAATTATTTGGGAGAAGAAAAAGATCAGAAAAATTCTCTCTCCCTCTATATTGTGATCTCCTTATATAATGGCCCAAGTGATGCTTCTTGAGTGGTGCCTAGTCACAACCTTTCATAGAGGTGTCTCTTCCCTAAAGGACACATACATATGTATATGTGCATCTTTCCTAAAAGACACATACATATGTGGAGGTGTCTCTTCCTCAAAGGACACAATACATATTCTTCTAGAAGTTTAAGTTTAACTTAATTACATCATATAGATTAAATTTAATAAACTCCAACAATACCCCAAATTTTCTATTCAAACTTTAGAATACCCCACATTTGAATAGAAAATAAGCTATAATACTTCTGAGAAAGTGAATCAATATGCATCGGAAATGTGTCTTCTGAACTTGAACCTTTCCTAGTAACAATTTATCGGATTTACATTTTGGGTAAAGAACTCTAGTCTTGAATTAACCACGTTTTGTAGTAAACCAAGACAATAAGTGAAACACATATTTCATCAACTCATTTCTAGTTTATACGGTTGTGTTCATTGTGGTCCTGAACATATACCGACTTCGTGAGAGCTCTAGAGAATCTAGCCATATCAATTCTCATAGGTGCTACCCGACACTACTATCATATAGGCAACGTTAATTAAAGATAGTCCATTCTATCCCACTTTTTGAAAAAGCTATTAACGTTATTAAGAATAAAGTATTCATCCCTTAATCATCAATGAGAAATATGTACATACTACTTTGAGTCTTTCTCAACTAGTTTGCCTATTAAACCTAGACCACGGGATCTCCAATGTTGCTAGGTTAGGTTTCTGCCAAGTGGTGGCTCCTTGTGTTGGCTTGAGACCCATTCCCCTCGAAGTGAATACGACTTGCTCTTTAGGAAGGCCTTTAGTCAAATGATCAGCCAAGTTTTCCTTTGATCTAATATAATCCAATGCTATCACCCCATTGGAAAGCAATTGTCATGTCTTCGTCTAATATGTCTTGACTTGCCATTGTAAATTTTATTTTTACCTCTATTTAAGGCAGCCATACTATCACAATGACTACACAGTGCAGTTATCGGCTTTGGCCATAGTAGAATATCTTCAATAAAATTTCTAAGCCATTCGATAAATTCAGATGCCATTGTGGAACGTGCAATACATGTTTGTTTAGATGATTTCCAAGACACAGCACCACCACCAAGTGTGAACAGATAACTACTTGTGGGTTTACTATCCGTACTTCCCGAGATCCAATTGGCATCACTATATCCTTCTAACACAGGAGGAAATTTTGTGAAATATAGACCATAATTCATTGTATGATTTAAGTATCTCAATACTCTAATCAAAGCATTCCAATATTCTCTATTTGAATTACTTGAATATCAACTTAATCGACTCAATGAGTAAGCCAAGTCTGATCTTGTACAATTTGTAATGTACATAAGACTTCCAATTATTTGTGTGTATTCTAATTGAGACACACTTTCCCCTTCATTCTTTGAAAGCTTACAAGTTGGATCAAACGGAGTAACTACCGGTCTATCATCAAAGTGACCAAATTTCTTTAGAAATTTCTCCACGTAATGAGATTGAGTAAGTGAATAATCATTTGGTTCTCATTTCATTCTAATTCCAAGGATTAAGTCAGCCAATCCCATATCTTTCATTTCGAAATTGTCACTCAACATCTTCTGTGTGGAATTAATAATGTCTTTACTTTTTCCCATTATCAACATATCATCCACATATAGACATACAATGATCGTATCATTTTTAGTTTTCTTAACGTAAACACACTTGTCACATTCATTTATGGTAAAACCATACGACTTCATTGTATTATCAAATTTATAATGCCATTGTTTTGACGCTTGCTTTAGTTCATACAAGGACTTCATAAGTTTACAAACTTTCTTTTCTTTTCCTTTCACTACAAAACCTTCAGGTTGTTCCATATATATCTCTTCATCTAATTCATCATTTAAGAATGTTGTTTTAACATCCATTTGATGAATTTCTAGATCATATATGGCTGAAATTGCTATTAGCAATCTGATGGAACTTAATTCTTGTGACTGGAGAATATGTATCAAAGAAATCAAGACCTTCCTTTCGACGATATCCCTTCGCCAGTTGTCTTTGACAGTTGTCTAAACTTCTTTGTGAATATCCATTTATATCCAATTGGTTTATTTCCAGGTGCTAAATCAACCAATTCCCATGTATGATTATTCAAAATAGATTCTACTTCACTTTGAATCGCCTCTTTCCAATAAGGTGTTTCTGAAAATTCAATTGCAGCCTTATAAGTTTGTGGCTTATATTCACTCAAGTACGTAATAAAATTCGTACCAAAATCTTTAGAAATTCTTACCCTTTTACTTCTTCTTAGTTCATTTTCTTCTATTTGAACCTTTGAGGCAATTTCATCAACCTCACGTACTCGTTTAGTACTCGTATTTTTCGGCTCTTTCTATGCAAATACATCTTCAAAGAACTCTACCTCATATAATTCAATAATTATATTTACTTTTACCTCAGCATTATCAGATTTATGAACCAAAAATTTGTATGCAACACTGTTTTCTTCACGACCAATGTAAATGCAATCCACCGTTTTTGGTCCTATAATAGTTCTCTTTGGTAAAGGTACTTGAACCTTTGTGAGACAACCCCACACTTTCACATTTTTTATGAAGGTTTTTTGTTCTTCCACAATTCATATGGAGTTTTATCACTCTTTTGATTCTACACAAACTTCATATTTGTTTGTTTTAATATTAATAAGATTGTGTTTTGGTAACAATCCTAAATTCATCATTCTATATAAAGAACGATAATTGACATGTCCAATTCTTGCATGCCATAAATTACTTGAGTCAAGCAAGTAAACAGAAGCAGAGCTATTGCCTGCGCTTTTATTAATAATCGGTGCAACATTCAGTTTGAAAAGACCATCGCTTAGATAGCTTTTTCCGACATACATCCCACCTTTAGTGAGTACAACCTTATCGGATTCAAATACAATCATAAAGCCTTTGTTGCTAAGAAGAGAACTCGAAATCAGATTCTTTCGAATCTCAGGGACATGGAGCACATTTGAAAGTGCAAGTTCTTTTCCGGAAGTGAGTTTTAAAACCAATTTTTTCCTTTCCCTTCAATTGTAGCAGTGCTAGCATTCCCATATAGAGCTTTTCTCCACCTTGTTCTTATGTTAAAAACATACTCACGTCAGAACACACATGCTTTGTTACACTAGTGTCCACCCACCAATCATTGGAGTTAGTCATCATGTTTGCCTTTTAGACAACATCAACAAAATGATTTTCGGCAAGGTTTGCATTATTGACATCTCCAACAAAAGATCCTTCCTTTTTATGGCGGCAGTTCTTAGCCCTATGTACAGGCTTTCCACACACCCAACAAGCACCTTGTAGCTTCTTCTTAAAGTTAGAGCCCTCTAGTAGAACGTTTTCTTAAAATTTTTGATCTTCTTAAAACCCTTGAATTTGGAACTGTTTCCGTCAATTACATTGGCCTTTGCTTCCATAGAAGAAAATCCAGACCTCTCGTTCTTACGATTTTTTTCTTCGACGCACAACTTGAGAATTATTTCCTCGAGACTCATGTATTCGTGTAGGTGTTTCAAATAAATCTTGAATTTTTTCCAAGTTGGAGGCAATTTTTTAATAACGGAAGCAACCCGAATTTCCTTATTCAACCCCATACCCTCATCCTTCAATTCATGAGCGATAATTTCGATTTCCACCACTTGTTTCACCAGATAGTTGGTGTCACTCATCTTAAAGTTTAAAAACTTTCCAACGATGAACTTTTTGGCACATGCGATTTCAGACTTGTATTTTTTCTCTAACGATTCCCACAATTTTTTTGAAGTTTGGAAAATTTGATAAACATCGTAGAGAGAACTGTCAAAGGCATTAAGAATGTAATTCTCACCCATAAACTCGTTTTGTGTCCATGCCTCTGATGCCTTGATAACTTCATCAGGAATGTCACCTTCAACATGTAATTTCGGTCCATCCGAAGTCAAGCATTGTGCCAGATTCAACGTTGTGAGATAAACCAACATCTTTTGTTGCCATATTTTGAAATCCACTCCCCGGAAAACAAAAGGCTTCTCAATGAGATATTTCACAACCGCAGCAGATTGATCCGTCTATCAATTTCAAATGACCAGAGTGATGAGAAGAAGAGAAAATTATGTCTTAGTTGTCTTCAAAATTATAGATGCAAATCAGTCTCACGTATTCGATACCTTTTTTTGGTCACGCAATTAATTTTATTCAAATCAGGAAAGGTACAAGTGTCGACTTAGCGAGATAATCCGTTGTGGCATTATTCGATCTCAGAATAAAAGAAAAAACAATAATCGAAAAAGAAAGAGCAAGCTCTCTAATATCCTACAGGATGCCATGAATCATTGTGCGTCTTAGTTGAGTTCAGAAGTTGAACCAAAGTTCAGCAATCAGATAGCATTTGGATATCGTTGAAACGCTTCTCCTTTAGATTCAACAAAGCTTCTCTAATGGCACATGCCTCTACTACAAGTGCTGACCTGACATTCCTCCTAATTGATGTTGAGGAGAGTTCATAGTCAAGATTCCTTCCTTGTATCACGCAAGCCATGCCACATCTAAGGGACATAGCCTGCCATGAGGCATCCACAAAAAAGTATAACGTTATTGCCTTCTATCCCGAGTGCTCTCATCGCCGGATTGTAACCGTTGTGGGAGTTTCTTCATATCTTGCGCCGCCATCTAAGCTTTTGCATCCATTATCGACTTGGTAATTACCTTTGCTAGGGTAAACAGTTTATCCTCAAAGACAAACTTATTCCAAGCCGTCCATATGTTCTAACAAAGCCAAGAGAAAAGAGGAGTTGAACAACCCCTGGTGGGAGATTAATCATATCCTTTGCCTTCACAACAAAGTCAAAGATGAATCCAGTCGTCCACATTGGTGGAAATGAACTTAACGAAATCTGCCAAACGTCATACGCGAACGGAAAATCCCTAAATACATGAAGAGTTGTTTCGTTTTCACCACATCGTTTACAACCAGCATTCTCAGTCACTCTTCTTCGAACGAGATTTTCGCCTATAGGGAGAGAGCCTTTTACCATGTTCCATAATAGGTGTCTTACTTTAAGTAGAGTAGTCGCGCGACAAATGTGCTTTTGCTAGTTAACTTCTTTCTCCACCTAATTAATATTTATCACATCTCTCATTCCATAGCCAGACTTAGTCGAATAAATCCCATTCTTTACCGGTAACCAAACCATGGCAACAGGTCTCTTGGAAATGCTTGTTGGAATGTGCTTGTTGGGATTGCCATAATTGAATCCTCATACTGAAGTAGAAGACTTATCTTATCCAAGCTCCACTGATTTGAAGAGGGTTCCTTCAAATCATTTACAAATAGCTTTTCTGCATTTGATGGTGCAGGACCTATAATGCTAATTGGGTACTCCGTAGAGAGCCATGAATCCGACCATATCTTAATACCTGAGCCATCCCCTACACGACATCCCACTCCTTCAGAATTTCTCGGCCAACGAGAATCCTACACCAGCCATGGGAAGGATTTGAAGTGCAAGTGACCTCCACAAAAGAGGAATCGTGACAATATTTGTCTAAAAACACTTTTGCGAATAGGGAATCCGGAACTTGTAGTATTCTCCAGCTCAGCTTGGCGAGAAGAGCATCATTGAAAGCCTCCAAATCTTTGAATCCTAAATTTCAAGCATTCATCAGAAGTGTTAGCTTTTCCCAGGCAATCCAGCTCATTTTCCTCTCATCTGGTTTATCATCCCACCAGAAACTCGTTAATAGGTATTGAAGTTGCTTGCAGATTGATACTAGTAGTTCGAAGCAAGTCATTAAGTGGGTAGGCATAGTTGAGAGAACTGCCTTTAAGAGAACTTGCTTTCCAGCTGGTGATAAGAATCTTGAGGTCCAAGAATGTGCTCTTTGTCGAACCTTATCAATGATAGAAGCAAAGATATATTTCTTCTTCCGTCCAAAATTTTCTAGGAGGCCTAAATATTTGCATGTTCCTCCTTCTACATTGATGTTAAGTAGATTCATGACCTTTGTCTTCTGGCTTCTAGGAACCTTAAAGGAGAACATGATCTTTATATATTGCCCTGAAGCCAACTCATACCGCTTAAGAATTAGAGGTAATTCTTCACAATTTGATTTAGATGTCTTACAAAAGAACATTGTATCATCTGCAAAAACGAGAAGATTTATCCTAGAACTGTGAAGCGAACCTCTTACTCCAGGGAGGCGACCACCTTGCTGAGCTTTTTGACATAAACCAGATAAGACCTCCGTACAAAGAATGAAGAGATAAGGCAAAAATGGATCCCCTTGTCTCAAACTCGTGAAGGTTTAACCAGTCCTTGAGGAGCACCATTGATTATAAATGAGTATGACACCGAAGTTACACACTCCATAATCCAGCCAATCCATATATGATGGAATCTTATTTTTGATAGAACAGCCTTAAAAAAGTCCCATTTAATACAATCATAGGCTTTACTTATGTCTGTTTTAACTGCCATAGAACCATAGACCCTTGCCTTTGACGTTCAGAGATAGTGAAGAGTCTCGTGAGTGAACAGCCAATCACTCGTCCTGGAACAAACACCGTTTGGTTTTCACAAATCAACTCTGGAAGAATAGGTTGCAGCCTTTTCGTATGTCTTTGCTACAATCTTGTAGTAAATATTGCATAAAGCAATAGGCCTGAAATCCGACACCTTTTTGGCACGTTTTCTTTCGGAATTAGCCTTATATTGGTCAGATTCTGACGAGCTGGAAAACACCCAGAGATGAAGAAATGCTGGATTTCTAAAATTAGATCAACACCAACACATTTCCAAAAGACTGGAAGAACCATGCAGAGAAACCATCCGGTCCTGGCGCTTTACCTGGGTTAATTGCAAATAAGGCTTGCTCAATTTCTTCTAGTGTCGGTATAGCAATGATTTTATCATTCATCTCTTGCGTAATTCATGGTGTGAGCACTTCATTTACCACTTCAATATCACCTTAAGATTTACTCGTGAATATTTCACAAAAATAACCTGAGTTTAAACTCATAAACTCATGTTCCTCATGAAAAGTTTGCCTGTCTTCATTCTCCAACATTGTGAGCCGATTAAGGACACATCTACCTTGAGTGACTTGGAAGAAGAAAGCTGAGTTTTTATCTCCCTCCTATAACCAAAGAACTCGGATGCGTTGCTTCTAAAGAGCATCCTCCATCTTATAGGTTCTTTCTAAGTCAATCTTTAGCTTCTCAATAAGGGAAACATCTGGAAGACTCCCAGAGAGGGCTTTTTCTAGCTGAGTTGTCACTGTTAAATTTTTGATCCTTAGTCCAACCTACCAGACGGTGACGCCAAGCAATGATTCTCTTTTCAACATACTGGTTGGTGCACCGTGTCCACATCTCAGCAATGATCTGGTGCACTTACTCCTCACATAAGCGACGGTCAAATCAAAACATACCCCTCCGTTTGATTCTGGAATCATCAATAAAGCTTAATAGGGGTCGATGATCAGAACCTTCAAATCTCAGATATTCAGCTCGTCCAGAGGGAAAGTCTTCTATCCATTCAGCATTTGACATGGATCTATCGACACATACTCGAACAAAATGATCATAGCGCATACCACACCAAGAGAGATGATTACCAGAATGGTTAACATCCCAAAGAACTATCTAAGAATAGAATTTCAAAAATTAACAAATGAGCTTTCCTGTCGCTTAGGCCCTCCTTTCTTCTCATCGTGATCAACTATATCATTGAAATCACTAGTCAAAAGCCAGCCTCCTGAGTGAGAAGAAGCAATCAGTGTGAGAGCATCCCATACCTCTTTGCGTTTGCTGCTAACAGGATGTCCGTAAACAAAAGAAAAAAAGGTTTTATTTTTGTACACTACTGGAGTGTATATAAAATTTGTACAAGACGAAAGGATCTCCAGTTCTACATCACTCTTCCAAAAGAGTGCTAATCCGCAACTTACACCAACTGGTGGAACTGTGAAATGATTCCCATATCCCATCCACTGAAAAACATTGAAAACAAAGTCATTAGGATTCTTCGTCTCTGATAACTATGCATTTTATCACTTTATCACAATTGTAAATATCCATTTTATTGTGTTTTATTTGCTTTTTCTTTGTATTTTGATGCATTTAGGGTATAACTAAGTATTTTTACATTTTAGAATTCCTTTTGTGTATTTGTGTGTATTTGGTGTGTGTTTTATGTGTTTTGGATAATTTCAGGTTGTAATGATGGGAAATGCACATTTGGATGCCAAAGGAGAAAATGATCATGAAGAACCGATTCAAATTGTTTCAAAGATCAAGTCATACGAAAGCCTTCCCTTGGGATTTAGCTTTGGAGCTCTTCATAAAAGTCGGAGTAAATTGAGTTAGCTTTCCAACGGAGGTAGTTTCAGAACATTTGGATACGTGGTTCAAGAGTTATGGCCAATTTAGTGAAGGCATGTCGAGCCGAGCGGTTCAAAACCGATTTCCATAACCGATCGCTTATTAGGCTGAGGAACGCATCTTGACTCACGAGCGGTTTTGAAACCGCTCGACAAGACCGATCACCGAGCTTAAAACGACTCCCGAGCGGTTTGAAACCGCTCGCCAAAACCGCTCGCGGACCCCTCCCCTGTTTTCTCCACTTGCGAACTCACTACCTTAAAAAGCCAATTTTTGTGCAACAAAGGGGGGACGCCATTATCATCATTGACCTGAGTTTTCTCTTCACTTTCCTCTCTAGTTCTTATGTTTTTATGCTTTTAAAACCTTGATTTACTCTTATGTATTGAAGATTTCTCATTTCTATTTATAAAATCTGAATTATGTCTTCTATTTCTTGCATTCCTACGGTTTATTTTCTTGATTTGAGCATGTGTGAGTAGATCTCTTTTGGATGGTTGGTTTGGTAGATTTAGGATGTTTGATGCTTGATTTGTGATGTTTAGTGTTTGATTATTGTTTAACTTCATATATAGATTGCTCTTAAAGCTAGAAATGAGCTTCGAAAGAGAGTTTTCTAGATGTATGATCGATTCTCACCCGGAAGGTGTTGAGAATCGATCCGACCTATCTATGTGTGCGTTTCTATTCCTTAACCAACGGGAGTTGAGTTTTAAGGAAGATTTGATGACAATTATGAATTAGTGTTCATTGTTTGCTAATCATTTGGTTGCATTCGGAAGTCTAGCTAATCAAATCGGTTTGCAAAAGGATTAGTACCACGGGAGTGGACTAATCTAGTTAAGTGATTCATGTCATAAGTTGAAGCATAATCATTTGTTGAATTTGTCATTCATTGAAGCATCATTCATTCTTTATCGTTTGCCATTCCAACCGTCCATTCTTTTAGCATTTGAAATCAACCGCTTAAGTTGTTAGTTTGCCTTGCATTGTTAGTTTCACTTCAGTTTGTACTTGCGTTTTATGTTTCTTGCATTTCGTTTATGTTTTCTAATTTTCTCAAGTCTGAATTACTTGTTTAAGTTTTAAGCATTTAGTTTCTTATTTAGTTTTATTTTACATTTACAACATAAAAACCAAAAACATCTACCGATTTAGCTTGATTAGTTTCTTGCATTCCTAGTGTTGTTATCTTTCCTTCCCTGTGGATTCGATACCTTAAGTGCTACATACGACATACCTTTAGGATTGAGGTATTAGAGCACAATAGGTTTAATTGTGCACGAGAGCCATAAAACTCTTGCAATCAATTTGGCGCCGTTGCCGGGGAAGGCAATAGAATAGCCATTAGGATTTGGATTCTACCGAGTCTAAATTTTTATTTTTCGCACTATCTAACCGTGTTCTATTCTTTCTCTTTCTTGAAGGTGCATGAACCTGAGAAGTCAAGGACAACAAAACTTGGTCGAGTTGTTTCCTGACATACGAAGGCTAGAACGAGCCAACACTCGAGCTAGAAGAGAGAGAGAGCGACTAGCACGAACACTTGGGTTGAATATGGGAGATAATTTCCCAATCGATGAGGAAGAAGTCCAAGGAGCGGGGATTCATTTGAACCCGCCAGTCCACGCAGCCAGACCACCGAGGGTGATAGGGGCGTACGACGCACCTCAAGCACACGGCAACCGTAGTGGTATTCATGCACCACCGGTTGAGAACAGTAACTTCGAGATAAAAGCTAGCCTGATCAACATGGTTCAGGGGAACAAATTTCATGGGCTAGCAGTTGAAGATCCTCTAGATCATCTAGACAACTTCAATGACGTGTGCGGGCTGACGAAGATAAACGGCATCTCTGAAGATGCGTTCAAGCTAAGGTTATTCCCTTTCTCTTTGGGGGATAAGGCTAAGCAATGGGAGAAGAGCTTACCTCCTGGATCCATAACTACATGGGATGACTGCAAAAGGAAATTCTTAGAGAAGTTCTTCTCAACATCACGGACAGCCAAGCTTAGAAACGATATTTCTAGCTTCGCTCAAAAGAACAACGAAAGCTTCAGCGAAACTTGGGAACGCTTTAAAGGGTACACGAACAAGTGCCCTCATCATGGGTTTTCGAACGAATCTCTACTAAGCACATTCTATCGAGGAGTTGTCCCTAGGATCAGAATGCTACTTGACACCGCAAGTAACGGGAATTTCCTAGGGAAAAACGTGGACGAAGGAATGCAACTCATTGAGAATCTAGCTCAGAGCGATGGGAATTACGGTGAAGATTACGATAGAGCTCCAAGAGGGAGTGGAGAAGATCAACGAAGTAGAGAGATCAAGGCTCTTCATGAAAAGATGGATAAGGTGCTGCAAGCCACAGAGCGATCCGTCAACTTCGTAGGAGAACTCGATGGAAGACAAACTTGTCAGGAAGAGTTATGTGTTGAAGCTCAAGAAGAGATCAACTTTGTGGGTAACCAAGGAGGTTATCAAGGAGGATACAACAGGAATTACAACACAAACTACCAACCACGACCTTTTGTGCCATCGAACAACCAAGGGCAAAATTTCACTCAACCAAGATTCATACCGAACCCGCAATTCCAAGGCCAACAAAGCGGATTCCAAAACAACCAAGGGGGTTTTCAGAATAAGGCACCATTCGTTCCTAACAACAATCAACAAGGTTACAGACCTCAAGGGCAAACAGTTGCACCCCAACCACAAGATCAAGATATGAAGAGTATGCTACAACAAATATTAGTCGGACAAACTAATAGTTCGATCGAACTCACCAAGAAGATAGGTGAGATTCACCACAAGGTGGATGCAGCATACAATGAATTAAACTCCAAATTTGAACAGCTGAGTACACACGTAAAGGGGCTAGAGAATCAGGTTGCTCAAGTAGCATCTACTTCACAAGGTCCAAAGGGAGTTTTACCGGGTAAAGCAGTTGATAACCCAAAAGAGTATTGCTTGGCGATAACTCTAAGGAGTGGAAAAGCATTGCCCTCTAGAGGAGAAGTTGTTGTAGAGGTTAGTGATGAAGGAAAAGATGTTGAAGAAACACTTGAAGGAAAAGAAGAAGAAGAACTCATGGACAATTCCAGAAATCGAGCAACAACCGATTTCCAGAATCGATTTCCACAAAAATCGACCACGGAAATCGACCACCAACCGAATCTCTTGACCGATCGGCAATTAGGCCCAGAAACAGAGAAAACAAAAATCGGGGTCGTGTCCGATTTTCGTGATCGATTTATTGAAGAAATCGAGCAAGGCTCGATTTCCGCCCCCGATTTTGGAGATCCATTTTCAAACCATCAACAAAAAGAGATACCAAGAGAACCAACCAAAACAATCAAGAAGAAGGTGGACTTTGTGCTTCCACCCTTTGAGCCAAAACTTCCATTTCCTGGGAGATTCAAGAACCAAATCATGGACGAGAAATTCAAGAAGTTTAAAAAGATCATGGAGTCCATTCAAGTTACCTTACCTTTTGCTGATCTTATGATCGAATGCCCTATCTACAACAAGCTGCTCAAGGACGTGCTTACTAAGAAGAGGCAAGTTGAAGAAGCCATGGTGATGGTGAACCATGATTGTAGCGCGATCATACAAAACAAATTGCCAAGAAAGCTCAAGGATCCTGGTAGCTTCACATTGCCTTGTGCATTAGGACCTTTGTCCTTTGGGAGATGCCTAGTCGACTTGGGTGCGAGCGTAAGTCTAATGCCATTGACGGTGTCTAAGAAACTCGGCTTAACCAACTTCAAGAGAACGAGGATTTCGCTAGTATTAGCGGATAGAACCACACGGTTTCCGATTGGTATTCTGGAAGACTTACCATTGAAGGTCGGAGATTGCATCATACCCACTGATTTTGTGGTACTTGAAATGGATGAAGAACCGAAAGATCCTATCATCCTAGGAAGACCATTTCTAGCGACCGCAGGAGCTATAATCGATGTGAAGAAAGGCATCATCAACCTTCAACTAGGAGACATCAACATGAGGTTCGATATTCTCGACGTGATGAAGAAGCCAACAATTGATGGGAATGTGTTCTACGTCGAAACCCTAGAGGAGATGGTTGATGAATATCTTGAGGAGTTGAACGTGGAAGATGCATTGCAATTAGCCCTAACACAACCAAATAAGAAAGATATGGTTGTGAATGAGGAGGCGTTTGCTTATGAGGAGTATTTGGATTCTCAATTGCCATGGAAGGAAGAAACGTCCTTCTTGCAATTTGAAGAAATTACAAACGATGAGGAAGAAGACTTCACCAACGATTGGAGCGAACTCAATGCTCCCCAACTCGAACTCAAACCTTTACCAAGAGGTCTAAGGTACGCGTTTCTCGGACCTAACTCGACATACCCTGTGATAATCAATGATGCATTGAATGATGAGGAGACTTCTATGTTGTTGCACGAACTGAAAAAGTATAGAAAGGCCCTAGGATATACATTGAAAGATATTAAGGGAATTTCACCATCTTTGTGCATGCATAGAATTCACTTAGAAGATGAAAATAAATCATCCATTGAACATCAAAGAAGGCTTAACCCGAACCTTAAAGAAGTAGTTAAGAAAGAAATTTTAAAACTACTTGAAATCGGTGTGATCTATCCTATCTCAGATAGTACTTGGATCTCACCGGTACATGTTGTGCCTAAAAAGGGAGGAATGACGGTTATTAGGAACGAAAATAATGAATTGATTCCAACAAGAACTATAACCGGACATAGAGTATGCATCGATTATAGGAAGTTAAATTCAGCCACTCGTAAGGATCATTTTCCTTTACCATTTATCGATCAAATGCTTGAGAGATTGGCTAATCATTCATATTATTGCTTCCTAGATGGTTACTCTGGTTTCTTTCAAATACCAATTCATCCTAGTGACCAGGAAAAAACGACGTTTACATGTCCTTACGGCACCTTTGCTTATCGAAGGATGCCGTTCGGTTTATGTAATGCACCTGCGACCTTTCAAAGGTGCATGATGTCGATTTTTTCGGATTTAATTGAGAACATAATGGAGGTCTTTATGGATGATTTCTCCGTATATGGCTCTTCGTTTCGTTCTTGTTTGCTGAATTTGTGCAGGGTACTCAAACGCTGCGAAGAAACGAACCTCGTACTCAACTGGGAGAAATGCCATTTCATGGTGAAAGAGGGTATCGTTCTTGGTCATAGGATTTCTGAGAATGGTATTGAAGTAGACAAAGCAAAGATCGAAGTTATGGTTAAGTTGGCACCGCCCAAGACAGTTAGAGAGATAAGAAGTTTCTTGGGACACACTGGTTTTTACCGAAGATTCGTCAAGGACTTTTCAAAAATTGCAAGACCTTTGACAAGGCTTCTATGCAAGGAAGCTGAATTCGTGTTTGATGAGGAATGCAATGAAGCTTTTGAGAGATTGAAAAAAGAGATGATTAGTGCACCCATTGTGCAGCCACCGGATTGGAATCTACCTTTTGAGGTAATGTGTGACGCCAGTGACTACGCAGTTGGAGCTGTGTTGGGTCAGAGAAAGGATAAGAAATTGCACGTCATCTACTACGCTAGCCGCACGCTAGATGACGCCCAAGTGAAATACACAACAACGGAGAAAGAGTTATTAGCGATTGTGTATGCATTTGAAAAGTTCCGTTCTTACTTGGTAGGGTCGAAAGTGATTGTACATACCGACCATGCTGCATTGCGGTATCTCTTGGCTAAGAAAGACGCAAAGCCGAGATTGTTGAGATGGATTCTGCTTCTCCAAGAATTCGATCTAGAGATAAGAGACAAAAAGGGTATAGAGAATGGTGTAGCCGATCATCTTTCAAGGATGAAGATCGAGGAGGACATACCGATCGATGATTCCTTACCTGAAGAACAAGTGAATATGGTTCGTGCTCTACATAGAGCTGACTTTGTGCTGAAAGAGTTGTTAGCAGTGAACACGTTGAACGTGAGCCTACCATGGTACGCCGACTTCGTCAACTACTTGATAAGCGAAAGAGAACCGCCTAACCTCCATGGTTATGCGAAGAAGAAGTTCTACAAGGATCTCCAACAATATTTTTGGGATGAGCCGTATCTTTATCGGCGCTGCAAGGATGGCTTGTTTAGACGGTGCATTTCAGAAGAAGAAGTTGCTGGGGTTTTGTTTGGGTGTCATAGCTCAAACTATGGAGGGCATTTTGCTACCTTTAAGACGGTGCAAAAAGCGCTGCAAGCAGGGTTGTGGTGGCCGACAATGTTCAAGGATGCTTATGATTACATCTCTAAATGTGATGCTTGCCAAAGGAAAGGCAATATAAGCAAGAGAAACGAGATGCCCCAAAGCTTCATTTTGGAAGTCGAAATCTTCGACGTATGGGGTATCGATTTCATGGGGCCATTCCCTTCTTCACACGGTAACCAATATATACTTGTGGCGGTGGATTATGTTTCAAAATGGGTAGAAGCCGTAGCAAGTCCGAAAAACGATGCATCGGTTGTTGTGAAATTGTTCAAAAGCATCATCTTCCCGAGATTTGGAGTTCCACGGATTGTGATAAGTGATGGGGGAAGTCACTTCATCAACAAGGTTTTTGAAGGACTCATGAGGAAGTACGGAGTTAAGCATAAGGTAGCGACACCTTATCACCCTCAGACAAGCGGTCAAGTAGAGGTCTCTAACCGACAAATAAAAGAGATTCTCGAGAAAACCGTTGGAACAACGAGGAAAGATTGGTCTAAGAAGTTAGACGATGCTTTGTGGGCATACCGCACCGCATACAAAACACCCATTGGGACTACTCCATTCAACTTACTTTATGGGAAGTCATGCCATCTTCCTTTAGAACTGGAATACAAAGCTGCATGGGCAACCAAGCTTCTTAACTTCGATCTAAAAACGGCTGGGGAGAAGCGTTTGATCGAGTTAGAAGAGTTAGAAGAAATCCGCCAAGGAGCGTATGAAAACGCAAGGATCTATAAAGAGAGGAACAAGGCCTTTCACGATAAAAAGATCATACACCGAGACTTCAAGGTTGGAGACCAAGTCTTACTGTTTAATTCCCGGCTGAAACTTTTTCCTGGGAAACTTAAATCGAGATGGTCAGGACCATTCACCATTAAGGAAGTAAAACCATATGGTGCGATAGTATTGTGGAACAAGTCCGGGGGAGACTTCATCGTGAATGGACAACGTGTCAAGCCGTACCTCGCCAATGAATACGTCGGAGAAGGAACTACGGTTTCTCTCTCGAACCCCACCACAACATGAAACATCGTAACGTCAAGCTTAGTGACGTAAAACAAGCGCTTTAGGGAGGCATTCCCTAAGTTCTGTTGTGTATATGTATATATATATATTATTTGAATAATTTTTGAATGTTATTTAAGAGTGTTTCGTGTGTGGTTTGCATTTCAGGAACAAGAACGATTGAGAAGGAAGGAAACGGAACGGAAAGAAAACAAAGTCCAGAAAATCGACCTCAAAAATCGAGCACGAACCGATTCTCGTGGTCGATTTTGAGCAGGTAAGTTTTATATACAAAACGCCGATCGGTCATGGGAATCGATCACAGCCCGATTTTTCAAAAATCGACCGTAAAAATCGAGCACTGCCCGGTTTTTAACCAAAACCGACCGTGGAATTCGATCCCTGCTCGATTTTTAACAAGAAAAGCCCTAAAAATTTTAAGAAAATCGGGCCGCCTCCTTCTTCTTCTTCTTCTTCCTTTCTCGGTTTTTCAAAAGTAAAACCTCCATATCTCTCTCGATTCTCAACCGTTTTTAGCAAACTTTGGCTCTAATCCACTCGAATTTTTAAGCTCTATCCGATTCTAGGGTCAACTAACTCGATCCACAAAGGTAAGTCCTCGATTCTACAGATTTTTGGACGATTTCAAAGGTGAAAAAGGAGTCTTTCTCCTTTGTTTTTCTAGAACTCGGATTGCTTCGAATTATGAATGGAATGCTTGTTTAGGATGGATTAGAGAACGATTTTAGAGTATACCATGGATTGAATCTACTTGCAAAATCGTTTTTGATTCTCAATTATGAATAAAATCGAAAATTGCTTGGGTTTTTGAGAGTTTGGCTTGTTAGGATCATTTGAGTGCATAAAACTGAAGTTCTTATATGTTATAATCAATCCATAGTTGTAATTGTTGCAGGACATTGGATGAAATCGAATTGAAAAAGATTGAAAATTCGGAACGAGCCAAAAATCGAGCACTGCCCGATTTTCTTGCTCGATTTCTGAGAAATATTGTGGATTTTCACGATTTCACTGCACATAAAGCTTGTTGATTGGTTATTTGAACTTGATTATATTAGACTAACAAGTTTGGAGGATTAACTGATTAATTTTCATCAATTTTCGGGAAAGGAAACATGTAGAACTCGAATTGTTCTTGATTTACATTGTATATAGAAATTACGATATCGATTTGCTTTGTCTTTTGTTGTTATAATGGGATTGATGGATATCTTGTGTATTCGTTTTCTTTTAATTTCAGGAACTCACTATGCCTCAAAAGAGAAGAAGAACGGGAAAAGAACCTGTCGCAGAGGAAACGTACCAACCAGAGCGGACTAGTTGGAAACATAAGGAGAGGTTCGTACTTGAGCGTTTTGATAGAGTAAAAGTCCACCCGACACGCTTCATTGACAGAGATTTTCTTGAAAGGACACGCCTCTTGGAGAACGTGGACATTCTCCTGGAGAATATGGGGCTGAGCTGTCTTTCACATCTAGATTGTCCCACTTTCGAGAAAGAAACGAAACACTTACTTGCTACTATCACCCTCGAGTTCAAGGAGCCGAAGCACAAGAAAGCAAGTGAGGGTTTCATCAAATTCAAGGTGGACAACATGAAGTATAAGCTGACAATAGAAGAGATATGCGACACATTCTCATTCCCGAAGTGTGAAACAGTAGCATTCCCGCCTTTCAAAGGCGCCAATGCTATATGGGACACCATTGCACGTGGGGACTGGCACAGCAGCAAAGCTAAGATGACTGCGATCAAGAATCCGGTCATCAGATATGTGAGTAAGCTTCTTTCCAACACCATCTTTGCCAGGAAAGAAGCGGGAGCTGTCACGATGAAGGAGCTGAGCCTTCTTTACATAGGTCTCAAGCATGTCTACGAGTCTCCATTTGGTCCTGAATTCGATGGAGGCGTGAACCTGGGTTGTGTACTAGCAGCTGAGCTAGTAAGTCTCAAGAATTGGGCTCAGAAGCCGAGTGATCGGGATCTTTGGATTGGTGGTATGCTCACGCCTCTGATGGAACGAGCTGGAGTCAATCTTAGGAACAGTACACCTATCCTGACGAGGAACTACGTAGACCGTGATTACCTGATAGGTTCTTCGTTTATCAAGGGTAGGACAGCTCGAGACGTCTTCCACTACCACATCCGCACCCGCCATAACCTGCAGAGAACACTTGTTCTCCCTTGCATAGGTAAGGCAAACATCTCTTCTCTTGAGAATGTGAGATTTGATCTGCGGGACGAAGAGTATGTGGAACAGGGATCAGGACCGATGGTGCTAGTAGGGGACCCTGTGGAGGAGATTCCGAGGCCTGACCTCGATGAACTTGATGAGACTGAGTTACCTGACATCGACTTCCCGGTGAAGACGGCACGTGAGAGGTTCCTACACCAGGCGTACAAGGCGCAGAAGAAGATCAACGAGCTTCAGAAGAAGCTGATCAAGAAGCTGTTCAGGAAGATCAAGAAGATCCAACCGCCAGAGTATGTCTCGAGTGACGAGGAAGATGAACACCAGGAAGCTGAAGCTGAAAACGAAGGAAGCGAATAAGCAACATTTTCGCTTACTGAGGTGATATCATTCCTATCTATCCCATCGCTAGATCACTTTTAGTTTTTCCATTTAGATTCCCTGTTTAGAACACTGAGACGGTGTCCAACAAGTCCGGGGGAGGATTATGTTGTTGATTATGTCTTGTATTTGAATTTTTAATTTTTATTATGGATTTTATGAGTGTTTGCATTATTATTTGTGTTTTTATTATGTCTTATAGATTATGCAATCTTTCATTATGGTGCCTTCGATAATGGTTTTACATTGTTTGAACGATTTCAAAAGACTTGAAAACTTCGCACTTTGATCTTTAGCTTGAAATCCATACATCTATACAATGCATGCGTAATTCGATGTCAACTCCATCTTTATTAGGCATAATCAAACTTAATTCATCTTGCTTATGGGCTTTAGATCTTAACCATGGTTTTACATTAACATTCGAGTGATCTTATCCTTTTGTACCACACTTGTTAACTCGAATGGCCATCTTCCTCTTTAAGATGGTTCCACACCCAAAACCCAAAACCTTTCTTTAAAACCAATGTGCATATTGTTGAGTGAGGTCTTTTCTATACGCATTCATGTACAAAATCTTTCGAGATAGAAACGACAAGCTCTTTCTTCTAATTGGTAGGTTTTGTGAAGGTTATTGGTTGGGATTGATGGGATTGGTTTGAAAAGAATAATGAGATTGAAAAAGAGGTAGAAAAACCATGTTGTACTAAGGAGTTCTAGGGAATAGAAATTTAAAACGAAAAATGCTCTTCTGAAAAACATCGAAAGAGAATAAAAGGAAAGAAAATTAAGAGATGAGAATAGTGTTCCCTAGTAGCTAAGGTGCTGAAAGGATTGTGGATTGATAATATTGGTGGGTTGAGTTTAGAAGGTTTTGTGGTTAAGAAAAGTTTCGAAAAGGAAAACACAATTGCTAGTCAAGTTCGAAAATTAGACGGAAAAGCTTTAGGATGGGTAGAACAATGGAAGAACATCTTGTATGCATAAATTGTTTCCCATTCTCTATTGCTTTTGTATAATGACTTGCGTTTGATTTTGAGAGTAACCACAGATACATAAACCGCCACTTATACATAACAACCTTTTTCCACCAAGCCAATTGGAGTAGATCTGTTGCCCATAAATAAGAATTCACGCTTGAATAAAAACTGAATGTAGGGAGTTGATTGACGAGAAGGCATGCATGTATTTGTCTTGGATCTAGAGTCGTGATAAGTCTTGAGAAGTTAGAGTCGCATTGAGATACGTTTAAGCAATGTCGTGGCATTATGTTGGGCTATCATATTGAATGCATCGAACCATTCTCGGTTTGTCAATTCTTGTTTGCTTGAGGACAAGCAAAAGGCAAGTCCGGGGGTGTTGATATCCCTGTAAATTATCGATATTTTGTACAATATTTTCGTACTTATATATGTATATATTAGTGATTTTGTAACATATGCATGTTGTTTAAGAGTTTATTTTGTAATTTAGCATTTCGCGTGTTCTATTTGTGTTTTGTATAATATAAGATGTTTGTAGCATATTCTACCGAGTTTTTGTGTTTATTTCAGGGTTGCGAAGCTTTGACGGGAAGCGGAGTCGTCGATGGACGAATGCTAAGAAGGAAGTCAGAAAATCGACCCAAGGTCGAATTCCATGCTCGATTTTTCCCTCCAAATCGACCCAAGGTCGATTTCATGCTCGAAATCCTACACAAATCGACCCATGGTCGATTCACATGACCGAGCGGCGATTTGGCTGAAGAACGCAACTAATGTCAGAAATCGAGCAATGGTCGATTTCGTGCTCGAAATCCTTACACAAATCGACCCATGGTCGATTCACATGACCGAGCGGCGATTTGGCTGAAGAACACAACTAATGTCAGAAATCGAGCAATGGTCGATTTCCATGCCCGAATCCGGTTGTGGAATTCGGGCACAGACCGATTTTTGGCAAAAATCGACCCATGGTCGATTTTCACGTCCGATTTATGACTTTTTCTCTTCTTTCTCCACTTGCGAATCCACTCACTTAAAAAGCCAAAAAACACTCACCCACACGAGGACGACCACTTTTGGTCTGCAACCTGAGATTTCTTCCATTTTTCTCTCTAGTTCTTATGTTTTTATGCTTTTAAAACCTTGATTTACTCTTATGTATTGAAGATTTCTCATTTCTATTTATAAAATCTGAATTATGTCTTCTATTTCTTGCATTTCTATGGTTTATTTTCTTGATTTGAGCATGTGTGAGTAGATCTCTTTTGGATGGTTGGTTTGGTAGATTTAGGATGTTTGATGCTTGATTTGTGATGTTTAGTGTTTGATTATTGTTTTTCTTCACATATAGATTGTTCTTAATGCTAGAAATGAGCTTCGAAAGAGAGTTTTCTAGATTTGTGATTGATTCTCACCCGGAAGGTGTTGAGAACCGATCTGACCTATCTATGTGTGCGTTTCTATTCCTTAACCAATGGGAGTTGAGTTTTAAGGAAGATTTGATGACAAATATGAATTAGTGTTCATTGTTTGCTAATCGTTTGGTTGCATTCGGAAGTCTAGCTAACCAAATCGGTTTGCAAAAGGATTAGTACCACGGGAGTGGACTAATCTAGTTAAGTGATTCATGTCATAAGTTGAAGCATAATCATTTGTTGAATTTGTCATTCATTGAAGCATCATTCATTCTTTATCGTTTGCCATTCCAACCGTCCATTCTTTTAGCATTTGAAATCAACCGCTTAAGTCGTTAGTTTGCTTTGCATTGCTTGTTTTATTTGAATTTACAATTGTGTTTTATGTTTCTTGCATTTCGTTTATGTTTTCTAATTTTCTTAAATCTGATTTACTTGTTTAAGTATTAAGCATTTAGTTTCTTATTTAGTTCCATTTTACATTTACAACATAAAAACCAAAAACCAAAAACATCTATCGATTTAGCTTGATTAGTTTCCTGTATTCTTAGTGTGTTATCTTTCCTTCCCTGTGGATTCGATACCTTAAGTGCTACATACGACATACCTTTAGGATTGAGGTATAGAGCACAATAGGTTTAATTGTGCACAAGAGCCCGAAAACTCTTGGCAATCAGTCTCCATGAGGAACATTATGTCTGGAAATAAATTACAGTCTTATTTCCCTCAGAAGTCGAACTATAATGGTGCTCCCAAGCCCTTGACAGTTCCAACAGGTTGTTATCATTGTAACTTGGACGGTTTTTGGGAAACTGTCGAACCCTTACAGACAACATGCACTAAGACCTTGTTAATTGAAGCAACAAGAGCAGAATTATTATCCTCAGAACGAGGTACAGAAAAAGAGGAAGATCCTCCAAGGGAAGCCGTTGTGCCATCTAAACTATAGCTTGATCTTTATCTTGTAGATACACGGATCAGGGTTGCTGCGCGTTTGCGAGAAGAGGCTCCCAAGAGCAGACTACCAGCACCTCGCCTCGGCTGGGATGGTGTCTTCGCCTTCACTCAACGTTTTGAGCCTGGTTTCGGACTTGGTTTCTTTCGTCTTTGGCTTGTTGGCTCCACAAGCTCCTCTCTGTTCCCTATTTTATCGTTCTCTAAGCTTGTAACAACATTAGATGGCAAACTGGCTTGAGCAGCAACATTAGTTCCATACTCATCAAAAGTGAGCTCCTTACCATTCGAGTTAACCTCGTTAGCAAAATTCTGCATGACATTAGGCGCAGAAGGTGGACCACTCAAGGTGATTGTGACATCCATATCCTCTGTAGTACATAAGTGATGGAATATTAAGGAAAGAGGAACCATCAAGTTCTCAATTCTCTCTAAAGCAGGCCTTCTTTTCCTTCACTTTTGGAGTAATTTCTTGTTCTAGTGGTCGTTCAATTCGATCAAGTACATGTCTCCTCTTTCGCGTCATTTTTGCATGTGCATCAAAGACTTATGTTGGGACTCGCTCGTGAGAACCATTCATGGTTACAGCTGGTGTTTGGTTGTCTTTACCTCGCAAAGCTGAAGGAGATTGAGGGGAAGGTAGTGCTTCACGGATCGTTGGAGACCTACAATCGTGAATGGTAATCTTAGGGGGAGGCCTTGATTGATCATTAGTTGTATGTTGATGCGTATAACTGGATTGGGGAAGCTTGTAGTCACGGTCTCTACCTCGTGAAGATCTAGAATTAATTCGAGAAAATGACTAAAAGCTTTTATTCTTTTCCCTAACATCCTTGTCAGAGTATCTGCTTTCGTAAGCAACATGCCGAGAAGAGTGAGAACGAGAAGCATACTCACGAGATCCTCTCATTTGTCTCTTAGGAGAACGAGATTTATCATGCAAGTGGGAATCACGACGAGCCAAAGGAATAGGGGATCTGCTTCTTTTAGCTTGGTAGCGTGAAGAAGAAGGTATGTCACGTAAAAACCTTCGATTAGGTTCATCCATGGCAAGTGCTTTTGGCTTCCTAGCTTCCCATTTTATTTTTTCAGTATCCATGCGTTGACGAGTATTCAGCTGATTAATTTCCTCTGCTTTAGGATAGGGGGGATTGCCTTCTCGAACAAGCTTCTCAGGGCAATTAATCTCCTCATGGAGCAAACTCATACAGCTAAAACAGTGCTTCTGAAGTCCCTCATATTCAAAACTGATGAACATTTCATCACCTTTTGGTGTACGGATAACTTTCCTTGTGACAAGCGGTGTAAAGGCGTTAAGATCAACTCTGACTCTTGTCTCCCCAGGATCAAACTCGATTGATGTTCCTATCTTATCTCCTATCGATTTTAATAATCGTTATTCTAGTATTGAAGTGGTATGCCATGAACTCTTATCCAGAAAGGGATCATCAAAGGAAAACTCTGAGAATCAATAGGTTCCCAACGTTGAAGAACAAACATTCAATGTTTGTAATGAAACAGGGCTCTCTTCAAAACCATTTGAAGGTCTTCCTATGTTTTGAATCTGAAAATAAACTTCTCTCGACCAAGTTCACAGCCGATCACAGCAGATTTTGTAGGCCAAATCGACGGAATAAACCCAATCAGTTTCTTGAGTTTTTGCACATTAGGGTTTTATGACTCACCCGATCAACGTCAAACGATTTTCTTCTATGATTCATGAATTATCCACATCCAGGATTATGATAGGATCTTCCCTAAACCAAGATTTTGATTTTCCAGACCTTGGAGCATCCATAATCTGTCGATGAGACATGATTAGCCAAGACTTGAAAAACAAGTAAACGAAACACCAAAGCTCTGTAGCAGATCTAAACAACACAGGACCAACTGTAGTAACACAGTAACTTTGGAGCAGGGCAGAACAGATCGCAATCAGATTGAGAAGCAAGAGACACCAGAGGTAGAAAATTGATCTATTGGAACAAACCTTTGCAAGAGCTAACGCCTACGGACTTGAGAGATAATCCACTAGAACGTTAATGAAATCCGTCTCTAGATCAGAAGAAAACACCACATAAGATGAAACCAGTACCAGATCAGTATCAGAACAAAGGCAAAAAGAGTCCAACTCGATTAACGAGTAAAACATAGTAAAACAAAACATAACCCACTGCATAAAACATTACCAAAACATTGTAGCCAATCCACAGTACAGACGAGATCGAAGCTATAACTAGACTAACACGAACATGATCATTATCTCAGATTAGAAATTTGATCGATCGTGTAGGATTGCCAAGATCGCCTAACACATATTCCATACGTTTACTTTCTTTTATAGAGAACAATAGAATACAATAGTATACAAAATTCAGAAACAACTTTATGATTTATTCTTCTTCTTGCTTGTGTGAATAGATTGTAGAATGACAAAGGCTTGATTGAGCAATCTCTTAAGACAGAATTTTGCCCCTATGTTAGTATGTGTAGTTTCGTGGACGTCTATCTTGCAGGATACAACTATCGATCTTCGTATTGACACCGTACAAAGATCCTAGCAAACTCTATTGTGAGTTTTTCAGATATTATTTGGGTGAAGAAAAAGATCAGAAAAAATTCTCTCTCCCTCTATGTTGTGATCTCCTTATATAATGGCCCTAGTGATGCTTCTTGAAGTGGTGCTTCTTGAAGTGGTGCCTAATCACAACCTTTTCTAGATGTGCCTCTTCTCTAAAAGACGCATACATCTGTATAGGTGTTTCTTCTCTAAAAACACATACATATGTGGAAGTGATTTTTTCTCAAAAGAAACAATACATATTTTTCTACAAGTTTAAGTTTAACTTAGTTAAATTGTATAGATTAAATTAAATAAACTCCAACAAAAAGGTTATGTCTTTCGATGGAGATGGTAATAAACTTAATCTGCTTGTTGCTATGGCGTTGCAACTAATGGGTTCTGCTCATTACAGCTTGAAACGGTTTAGTGATAGCTTATGTTACTTGAACAGAGCTAATCAGATTCTTGTTAAGTTAGAGGCTGATGGTGATTGTGTTGTAGAAGAACCTTGCTAATGTTAAAAACTTACTCAAATCTTTCAAAATTTTAAAATATTAAATTTTTACCAAATCTCCTAAAATGTTAAATTCAATACATCTCTTAATAATGTCGGTACTCTAATATTTATTAATTTATTGATGTATTTATTTATCGATAAATTAATATGTTTTTATTTAAAGAGTGTTTCTCAAAACTCGGTATAAAAGATTTCAACATAAAATTTTAGAAAGATACAATTTTAGACAATCTAAACAACATAATAGTAATGTTTATAATATTATTGCATGTAATTTTGGTTTGGATAAATAATATTTATGAAGAGACGATATAGGTAGTACTGAATGGAAGTAATAGAGCGGGACGTTTTTTGGCATGTTGCGGGACGGACCAAAAAAATACACCAATCACACAAATATCACTAAGAAAAAAACGCACTGACACAATAAAGAATTAAAATATAATATATTTTGCTTGTTTTGTGTTAGGAAGAGGTGCGTTCTACCCAGTGCCGACTTAACCACGAGGGCGGGCAGTGCGACCGCCCCGGGTCCAAGGATTACGGGGCCCATAATTTTTTTTTTGATGCTAAAATTAGGGGTCCAAAAATAATTTTATATAACAAAAAGGTGCAAAACAAAACTTATAAAACAATGAAAAAAAAATACAAAAACAGTAAGGCCCAAAACAATTGCAAAACAAATTAAAGGGTCATACTATTCTCTTACATTTTTAATAATCGATAACCCAAAACCTCTTCATATTACCCTAATTATCTCAATTGCATCAACAAAACACATTTTCGTTGCCGACAAAAAAAAAGAGAAAAAAAAACGTTTTCTACTTGGAAGGGATGAATAATGAAGTCTCACGAGTCACGTCACGACTCATGAAAGTTTAGATTTTGTAAGCTCTTATTCTTAATTGCTGATTTTATCCAGTTTCACCTGATGACCTGAATGCTCTAAATTGGCCATTCAGCATAAAATTCGTTGTAAGATTTTGTAAGTTTTTGATTAGATTTCTAATTCATGTATTTGAATATGTGTTAGGCTTGTTTAGAACTAAGAAGATGTAAGCGATCGTGTTCTGCTTTTTTTCTAAACTATTATGTTGTGTGTTTTTGTTTTAGATACAAATTAACTTTTATTTACTAATCTCTTTCAGGTTTTATATTGTTCTTTTGGACCTAAATCCAAGACCCAAGTTAGATTGCAATTTTGGATCTAGAACTGCAGACTTGCAGAGTGCAGTGCCACTAGTTCACGCTCATATTCCTAAATCCAGGTTTTATTCTTCCTTTTACTTGACATTTAGATTGTATCATCATGACTGGTCATCTATCTGGATGTCAAAAGAGGAGAAAAAAAAAACAAAATGAATTGTTTATTGAATCACAAAGAGGTTCTTTAGATAAATTCGTGAAAAGAATAAGTCCTCAAGAAAATTCTAACGTTTTTCAATCAAATGAGCATTTTGATGATGACACTAGTCACTTGAGTGAGCAGGTTAATGTGGTAAATGCATCTAATGTTGAAAGTTTTTTTGTTGATATTTATGACCCTAGGTATTGGGACAACCTTGACAATAAAATGAGAGATGTGTTAGTTGAAAAAGGGCCTATCATAGAAATGAATCTTGTGTTTCCTTTAGATAACAACAATAGACATTTCTCATATAATTATTATTCTAGGAAGTTGAATAATGGGGAAACTAGTGATAGAAATTGGTTGGTTTACTGTAAACATGTGGACAAAGTTTAATGCTTTTGTTGCAAATTGCTTAAATCTAATGGCTGCTCAAATATGTTTGCCAATGATGGATTTAGAGATTGGAAGCATCTTAGTGAGAGACTTAAAGAGCATGAGAGAACTGTTGATCATATAACTAACATGAAAACTTGGAAAGAATTGCAAGTTAGATTTGAGAAGAGTGTAACAATTGATAAAAAACTACAAAAGGAAATTTCAAAAGAGAAAGAACGTTGGAGATTAGTTTTAACTAGAATAATTGCTGTTGTGAAGTTTCTTTCTAAACGGTCCTTAGCATTTCGAGGAAAAAATGAGAAAGTCTACCAAGATAGCAATGGTAATTTCTTAGGAGCTATTGAAATGATTGCAGAATTTGATTTGGTAATCCAAGATCATATTAGACGCATTCAAAATCATGAGATCCATCATCATTATCTTGGTCATAATATTCAAAATGAGTTTATTTCTCTTTTGGCTCATAAGGTTCAAATTTCCATTTTAAAAGTCATTAAAGAGGCAAAGTATTTTTCGATCATTCTTGATTGTACACCGGATGTGAGCCATCAAGAGCAAATGACTTTAATAGTACGATGTGTGAATATATCAAATAAAATAGTAAGAGTAGAAGAGTATTTTTTGGAGTTTCTAAAGGTAGATGACACATCCGGGTTAGGACTCCTTGATAAACTACTAGATGCTCTAAAGTCTCTTACACTTGATGTCGATAATGTGAGGGGTCAAAGTTATGACAATGGTTCTAACATGAAAGGAAAACATCAAGGTGTTCAAAAGCGATTACTTGACATAAATCCAAAAGCTTTGTATATGCCATGTGTTTGTCATAGTCTTAATCTTGTGGTTAGTGATATGGCTCATTCATGTGTGAAAGCTATTTCTTTCTTTGGAGTTTTGCAACGGATATATGCATTATTTTCTAGTTCTACAAAGAGATGGAAGATTTTGCTTGACAATGTTCCAAATTTTACCGTGAAATATTTATCTAATACTCGTTGGGAGAGTCGAATCAAAAGTGTTAAAGCTATAAGGTTTCAAGCTCCACAAGTAAAATTAGCTTTATTGGAATTACATAAATCTTGTGATGATGCTATGACAAAGAGTGATGCTGAAAGTTTAGTCATGACACTTGATAATTTTGAATTTTTACTTGGTATGGTTATTTGGTATGACATTTTGTTTGCTATTAACTTGGTGAGCAAGAGCTTACAATCTAAGTCTATATGCATTGATAATGCTTTAAAACAATTGGAAGGTGTGGTTTTGTTTTTTGAGAAGTATAGACATGAAGGGTTCAATTCTAGTTTGAGTATAGCTCAAAGTATTGCTCATGATATGGACATTGATCCTATTTTTCCAAAAAAGCGTCGTGTTTCTAGGAAAAAACAATTTGGTGAAACTGATTTTGGTGAAGAAGTTCAATCAAGTGAGGAAGCTTTTAGAGTTAACTACTTTTTAGTTGTGGTGGACATGGCAATAACTTCGGTTAAGAATAGATTTGATCAAATGAAAATTTTTAATAGTGTATTTGGATTCTTGTTTGATTCGAAAAAATTGAAGGCATTAGATGAAAGTGAATTACAAGAACATTGCACTCATTTTCACAAAACATTTTCTCATGGTAGTTCTTCGGACGTAGATTGTAATGATCTTTATTCTGAATTGAGAGTGTTGCAAATGACTTTACCCGATGTACCTATGCAACCTAGTGAAGTTCTTGAATTTGTTGAAAATGTTGGTTGTTATCCGAATGTTTCCATTGCATATCGGATTCTTTTAACTACACCGGTGACTGTGGCCTCAGCGGAGAGGAGCTTTTCAAAGTTAAAGTTATTGAAAAATTATTTAAGATCTTCTATGTCTCAAGAAAGGTTGAATGGTTTAGCTATTTTATGCATAGAAAAAAGTACATTAGAGAGCATAGATTTTGAAACTGTTATTCATGATTTTGCATCTACTAAAGCTCGAACGAATCGTTTCATTTGATCATATATTCTTCTTGGAATGACTAGTGGTTTCTTTTTCAGATTCAATCAAATATATATTACGGTGTGAAGGTCGGTGAACGAAAATTGCAAGAAAAGCGTGGAAAGAAGGAAGAGCGCAATGAAGACGTTGATTATTTGTGGTTTTTGTTTACATTTCAACGAACAAAGATTGCAAATTGACTTCTTATTTAACATGTGTGTTTGCTTGTGTTTTGCTAAAATAGTATTGTTTTTTTTATCGTAACAATTTTTTTTATATGTTAAGGGGTCTATTTTTCAGATTTGCCCTGGGGCCTCTAGCAGGTTTGAGCCGGCACTGGTTCTACCCGCATCAAATAGGAGAAGTGCTTGAGTGGTTAAAGTGCGGTTTTTAGGTTTTTTTTTATATATTTTTATTAAAATTTTAATATATGTGTAAATATACAAATAATATATATATGCCTTTCTACCAAACACATAAATTCCAATTTACTTGATAAAATATATATGTCAAAAAAAACTTCGCTCTTTAAATAAATTTGGATATTTAAAATTCACAAATATATGAAAATGTTTTTCACTAACAAAAAAAACAATAATCTACAATTATACTAATTTTTTATATAATTATTTTTAATTCTTTATCATAACCGCATTTGTCCCGCAAATACATAAAGCAACTTGAAGGAGTATTAGAAGGGATTTTATAGTGGCGGTTCAATCTTTTTCTTATTCGGGTTTATACAGAGTATAAGTGCCACTATTTTGACTTTGGTCCCAAAGAAAACAGATCCACAACATATGAGGGATTTTCGACTGATTGCGTGTTGCAACCTCCTCTGCAAGATTATCTCATAAATAAATGTTACGTGGTTAAAAATAATGCTACCATTGACGTGATTCAACGTGCTTTCGTGGAAGGGAGACTGTTATTAGAGAATGTTTTGTTGGCATTGGAACTGGTAAAATACTATCACAAGACCGCATCCACTGCTAGGAGTGCTTTCAATTTGACATTTCAAAAGCTTTTGACACCGTGCAATGGCCGTTTTGTAGCAACTCTTCAAGTAATGAGATATCCCGACCAATTCATTCAATGGATCCATTTATATTTCTCCACGGCAGCTTTTTCTGTACAAGTGAATGGGAAGTTAGAAGGTTTCTTCAAAAGTATGAGGGGGACAAAGCAAGACTGCTCTCTGTCTCCTTTATCTCTGTGATTATTAATATGTATTGTCAAAACTACTCAACAAGGCAACAGTAATGGGGAGTATTGGGTATCACCTTCGGTGTAAGGAGCTGAACTTAACTCATTTAAGTTTTGCGGATGATCATGGTATTTACAAATGGTTCACCGGCTTCACTTTGAAGTACATTGAGGGTATTCGATACATATGCCATGATATCGGGACTGAACAATATTGTGTCAAAGTCTATATGGAAACTCTCTTGGACGTCACATATATGTCTGCATCAAAACAAATATATGAAGTCCCATCTTTTGATCGGTTTGATGTCATTCGGGTTTGCAAGGAAGTTCTGGTTTGACCTGAACTGGTACGAGTTGGTTCTCAACTGTTCTTGGATTCATGATGGGTCAGGAATGTGGACCAATTCAAGTCTCGGCTTAGTTCATTGTGGTTGACTTGTGCTCTTCAATCTTGGCCCATATGTCTTCTTCGTAAAAGCTGTCTCATGTGTACATATTGTTGGAACAAGGCTTCGCGTGTCCCTTAAAGAGTGCGGCTTGGTGCACCTTAGCCTCTCTGGTGCTGACTGCCGGTTCAATGAACACATCAGGGACTTACCAATTGGGTATTCGACAATATGCGAAGGTAGATGAAACAGTGGCTGATGAATCTTGAAGATTTCCGAACTGTAGGCAGCAGACTATTTTTCAAATTGTTGAACAGTTCAAGCAAGCGCACCTCCGATCTCAACAGCTGGACATGATTGTATTATGTGGAGGCATTCTCCAGCTGAGTTCAGGGCTGGATTCCCATCTTCATCTGACCAAATACCAAAGATTAATCTGGATTCCCATCTTAAAGTACTGCAAACTCTTAAGCACAATTAGGGACACCCACATACAAACTACAGAAACGCATAAGAAACATGATAATATTTCAAATCTTAAACTACAACATGCAGTTCCTTAGGAACCTCTCGAGCACCGACTAGAATCTCTCAGTGTTTTCTTTCCCATTTCCCTTCACGCCTGCTTTCACTTCTTTCTCTTCTTTCCATCATCTGTCTCGATTTACTTCCTCTAGACCCACTAAGTCGCTGACCAGACTGCCCTTCAAAACCAGAGCCCATCTCCAGCTCTCCAACACTTCCTGTATCTCCCGAGTCTCTGCTTCCTTCAAGTGTTTCGTCATAGTCTTCTAAGCGGTCACGTGATTGAAGGATCGTCGGAGGCTGGCCAGAGAATGACCTTGACCCAGACAGAACCATTGTTGGCGTATTCACAGTTTCTAGCCCTCTTGTGCTTCCTTCACTTCCAGATCGCCCATTATCTCTTTCTCGAAACCTTTCCCTAGGTCTACTGCAGGAGAGGGTAAATAAATTAATGTTTGTTGATTTCAGTGAACAAGTGACTCAAGTCATGGGTTTAAGTAGTAATGCAGTCTCTAGTTATGGCCATCAAATGTGTTAAGAACATAAATTAAACTGCAAAGGAAAGATCAGTTACATACCCAAATTTCATTGAACCCCAAACCTATTTTCATCAAATTTTCGACAATGTATTATTGAACTGTGAAGGTAATCATGTGCTGGCTAACATATTGCAAGAAGCATCGCTAAGCAACTACCATGGAATTCTAATACTAACACAGATACAGAGTAACCTCAACATTTTATCAAACAAGCCATAATTAACAGTAACTAACCATCAGAGAACAGGTTGTTTTTCAATTTCATGTGTAGAGCAACCTCTACATTTTAAGCTTCCTCACTAGAATCAGAATATGTGGCTTAACTCACTAGTATTTTTAAATATAAAATTTTGGGCAGAATATATATTTATATCTCAGGTACCTATAGTTTCTCAAGCTCAGATAGAGCATACAACAGTCCAGACAAGTATTCAAAATTTTCATGGTCATTTATTGAATAACTGAAATTTATGTTACCATACAAACCTGAAGAACATGCATGAGAAATAGAAGAAATTAAGCAGCTTACCCACTGTGCGAAGCAGATGAGTCTCGCCGTGATGATCTTAATCCTGACTCTGCCTGCTCCAATTCGCGTTGAAGCTCTCTCTATATATAAAGCAGAGCATTATATTACGAACTAAACCAATGTGAGTGGTATTTTGACTCGTCTCAAGCATAAAATGAGCATGTTTTCAAGAATCCATAAACCATAGAAACATTTTCAGTGTAATTCTATTCTAATTTTATCATTGGTGCGTCTACGTATGGTATAGAAGCTGGGTGATGAAAAAAATAATTCAATAATACATAATGAGATCATGCATAGAACAAGGTGGAAGTGAAATAGAGATTCTTGCCTGCATTTGCCTCTCCTTTTCCATCTCCAGTTGGTGTCGCAGATCCCTTGTTTTGGATCTTTCGAGTTCTAGAGCCTGCTGTCTCGCGATCTCCTTTTCTGCTTCAGCTGCCCTCTCCCTGATTAATAATGGCCGAAGATCAAGTTATTGTTACTAGCCAAAAAGATTTAAAATCAGGTTATCATATAGCTACAAGTAAAGAACAGGAACAAACCTGTCCAATTCTTGAAGGAGTTCAGCTTCTCGTAAAGCTGTTTCTTCTAGATACTTTTGTCGGTCACGCCACATAAGAATTTTCTTTTGCCTGCGGGCAACTAAGTCTTCTCGAAGTTTTGCCTTTCCCCTGATAATATGCAGAATTAGCAAGATGATGAGCATATAAAACTTGTATCCACAAGAACATTCATCAATGTATACACCACAAATTTTGGAGCCTCAGCTCACAAAATTTGAGCTATTCTACTGACAGATGCTCCTACATGTTGCAATGACCAGTATAATTAAAAGCTCTTACTAGCACAATAGTCCTAATAATTTTTTTCTATCCTTGCAGTAGCTACTTTTAGAGCTTTAAATCAACAGAGCATGGAAATATAGAAATTCATGCTACAAATCTCTAGAGCTTACTAAAAGCTTAATCTATTAAAAATTTAAGTGAGACATACAGAGCAGATATGTCGTCCTTGATCTGCTGAAGGCGATTATCATGCTTTCTTGAGGCTGAGCAACAGAATTGTGCATCAATTATATATGTATTTAGAACTGGTCACTGTATGATGGAAATGAAAAGAGAGAAGCTATTACATGTAACATGAGGAAGTTGATGATTTTCTTTGGAACCCAATATATCTGGTACATCATGCTCTTTTCGTACGATATCTAATTCCATCTCAGCCTCCTCCAGTTCCTAATATTTTGAAAACAAAATATCAAATCAGTGAATGCAGTCATCAAGAGAGATTTAAAGGAGACATTTATACTCACAATAGTCTCCTCATCAGCTTTCTTTGCGAGAAGCTCAAAGTATGACTCCACAGAAGATAGACTAGAGAGAACCTGTCATATCAAATATAACACTTAGAAACCCATTAGTATGACTATAGCAAATTTGAGATTTTGGTGAACTTACAAATAGGGCCATAACATATTTAAGAAATCTAATACCAAGACCCTAACTCTTTCTTTGACCTGCGCTATGGCGCTTGTAGTAGAATTTATCCCTTATATATCATACTAAAAACTAAAATGATAAGCAGATATATGTGATTTATAAATGCTGTACAACCAAAATTTGTAACAGCATAAAAGAGTATCCTACTACAAAGAACATCAGAGAATTATTCCAAATGCTCGTTCCGCAGATAATCACTGCGCATTCGTTAATTACAATGTATCTTTAAATGTTTATTAGTTAACTACAAGATCTTACTTGAACAGAAGGATAATGCGACTCCACATAAACAATATATTACACTCTTTTACATAAAGAAGTCCTAAAAACTGATTTTTTCAGCTTCAGATATTTACAAAGATGCTTTCTAAGCTATACTGATCATGGCCACTTAAACAAAACACCAAGGCTAAATGAGCAAGCTATTTAAATAACATTACAGATTGTTTGTTCAGACTATTAATCGCATTACCTCTAGAATTGATTGACGTGTAGACCCAAAATCTAGATTATCTTTAACTTCAGAACCAGACAAAACCACCTCTCTGAGAACCTATGGCACAAAAAAACCATAAATAGTTTGCTCAAAGTAGCAGGTTCTGCAGGAAAAGTTAAATGAAAGAATGGGGCCACGACTATGTTTATTCTTCACAAACACGAACTCGTACCTCTCTTGCTTCATCTTCTCCATTCCTAAATCTGCACAATAGTTGGCAAGCTTTTGTTTCAACTAGCTCAAGTCTGCCATCTGCTCAAGAACCAGAAAAGAAAAGTAAACCTTTTCAAGGAAATTCACATCAGGAATGCAGCACAGTGATAATGAAAAGGTTGACCTACCAGTTCTTGAGGAACCTAGAATCTCGATGCTTTTCCAAACACTTTGATGAATCAGTGCCAAATCTTCACTTGAACAATAAAGACAACAGCTAGCAATTATTGCTAATGAGAGCCTCAGCAGTGGTCCTTCTCCCAATGATCCCCCAGCCTTTCCAAAACAATGGAGGATACTATCAGATGCACAAAGAAAAGTTTGTAGCAGTTTTCGGCTAGCATAAGGGATAAAATCTACTAGGAGCGCCATAGCACAAGTCCGTATTGAGATTGATGTATCTGACGATGCCCTCAAAACAACAGAATCCCATGTACTCCCAACCAAAAGTGACAATGTTGTCTGTGGTACAGAACTAACAATTCCGAGACGTTTATGGCAAACTATAGAAGAATTTACAGCTACTTCATCATCCATATCTTTTCCGAGCAGCTTACATAAATGACGGAGGCCTATCAGTCGCTGCTCAGGTTCAGCATGATCCAACATGGCACAAAACAAATCAGCTAATGATGAAACATCATTCTCACAGAGTTGATGTGCCACCCTTTCAAACAACAACGACAGCCACTCATCAGACTGAACACGCAATAAAAGCCTGGGAGCAGAATATACATTCTTTCTTATGGCAGAGCATATATAATTAGTGACATTTTCAAGCTGGAAACATGGAGGAGACCCAAGCAAGCAGTCAAGGATAGTCGATGAAACTTCCCAGCAGTGGTTCTCTTGCAGAAAAAGAATCCTTTCAGCAAGTCCTTCCAGACTTTTTTTACAATGGCTCAAAAACCAGTCCGAATCCAGGTTTTCATTATTGCCATCTTCATAATTCTGTGATAGAGGAAAAGCTGAAGCCACGCATTTCAAGTACACAAAGCATTCTGCTGAGATATTAGTGAGCTTCTTAGACAGTTGATGGTGAAGACTCCAACAATTTTCAATTGTCACTTGGAAACAGACAATTAAATCCTCCAAGTCCTTGGTAAACCCTTCGACCTCACTTGAAAGTAGTTTAACGTTTTCGTTTGAAACAAAAGCATCATTATTGCTAGTATATTGACTAACGGAAACATTGGATGAATTCAGTATGATTTCCTTAAGAAACAATGGTCTTTTGAGATGGTTCTTGTCACTGATTGTTTGAGGACCGGAAATACCTGGAAACTGAAGGGGGAGACAACCAAATGCCTGTAAAATCTGCATTAAGAAAAGTTTGCAACTGTCGAAGACAGCCTGAAAAGCACAGAGATAATCATGGAAGGAAGATGTTGGCTCAAATTCAGGAAAGTGAGTCCACTGCATTAAAGACTGCAAGAAGGCCCGTTTGCTTTGGAAGCTTAGATCTGGTAAAATAGAAGCTAGAACAAATATAGTCCGAGACATGGTGGAAGTTTTTCCCATGCAAGTATTTTGATTCTCATCCCTCTGTCTGATACGTTTGAAAAGCTCCTCGAAGCACAGGGTCTCAAAATCAAGACAAGCCTCATCAGCTGTTACTTTTTCCACAGATGAAGCTTTTTGCAATGCATGTGTAATAATTGGTCTCAGCACAAGTAGCATAGAGTTGAGAAACGCAACATCACAATACGAAGCCTTACAAAGTGATACTAACACTTGCACCACTCGAGGTATTTCCAGAACCATAGCTTCCATGTGTGCTTTCACAATGCTTTCCAATATATAGAGGATTACTGCTTTGGTGTTTCTCCCAACATAACCTTTGAAAAAATCAGAATTCATTTTGCCAACTTCCTCTTTGTCAGAAAAAGGCCATGAACACAAATCAGAAAACCAGCACAAGATGTCAGGCAACGCTGCTGAAGAAAGCAATCTCAGTTGCAAACTGACAGCTTCTAAAATGACTTCTCCAAACACTTCAAATTGTTTCTTCATCTGCGGAAAAAACATACCAAGATACGGGTATAGGACATGAAAATCACTATGTTCAGAAGCTTCCCCAGCTGACTCTTTTCGACAGGCAAATTCTGTGTTCGTATTACCAGTTTCTGGATCAATATATTTATGTACTACAGCAAGCTCATCAGCAAAAATTGATAATAAACCAGTTAACTCGGACAGATCAGACACAAGGTAAAATCTATCACTAATGAACTGTTTCGCGATACGAGATACTGCCATCCAGCCCAAGAAACGAACAACAGCCGAGCTAGAGTGGGAAAGTGATGATATTCTCTGCACCCAAGTTGTGGATGGAATAAAACTTTGACGCAGAAAAAAATTATCAACTTTTTCTGCAGAATCAGAGTCGCAATCACTCCCACTAGAAGCAATAACCAATTTCTGCAATAGCAGCCAGAGGCGTTGAATCACAACACCTTTATCTGGTTTTAACCGATAATTCCCTTCCCTGAGATGATGATGGATAGATGTTAGCATCACATTGAGGTAATCAGCTGATTGTAATATGATCTGAATAACATCTTTAGGTGGACAGAATAGCTTAGTAGCTGAACGCAGGAGAAACACCAAGCAATGCATAAGAGTTTCATGATGGGAATGCTGATCCTTCAGGAGTCGCTGAACAAGAAAATTACATAGCAGAGCTTGGTTTTGCCGAACCAGAGTGATCGCATCCAGAGATATCATATCACTGGGAGATAGATCAATAACATGTTCATCACACACTTCGGCAGAGCTGTACATTTCTTTGGTTGACAGCTCTAACTTGAATTTTCTGTCTAACTCTGCAGCCTCAAGCAAAATTTGAAAAACAACTACATCTCTTTGTCTTTCAAGCTTAGCAATAGTTTCAATGTGCACATGTTTCTTCTCTGCACCGCTCCTTGGCTTAAGCTCTTTCTGGTTTCGAGCTTTGATTATCTCAAACTCCTTTACAAAGTTTGAACCGTCCCCAACGGATTTCAGAAAAAAAGGATTCACGTAGCACTCTGCGGCAGAGAGCAAAGCATCGACTGCAGCATCATGACCTTCGCTAGAAATGGAATCGTGAGCTTGTAACTCATGGGCCAAACGTTTGAATTCAGAAGCCTTGATCTCACAATCTTGAATGTTCTCAAGTTGAAAAGAGTCAGCTTGCAGGTTGAAAAACTTGGTACCCAGATCAGAATCCAACACCAACCCACTTGGCGATAAGAAGGTAAATTTTTCGTCATCATCTTTCTTTTCAGCCATTACATCTCTGACAGCTTCGTTGCAACTAAAATTAGTTTTTGTCAATGACAAACTCCGCAGTTCTTGAGGAGCAAAATAGAGTCTTACATCGTCATAAACATCAACCTTGATTGTCGAATCAGAAACATCTGCACTAATGTCAGTGTCAACTTGCTTAAGAGATTTTTTAGGTCCTACTTGGCAGGGAACCTTTGATGTAGAGGATGGCTCAAACTCTATGCTTTTGCTGGCAGGCTTGCAAAGATCAATCCCAGTTGGTAAATCTAACTGAGGATCAAGTATGGAGAGGAGGACACTGCAACGTGTACCACATAACCATTAGGGATCTGATATATAAAAAGTAGCCTAGCTCTGGCCACCAAAAGCTTGACTGGCAATTTACTAGTACCAGAATATGGTCTACAGATCATATAAATAACACATAGCCTAGTAACAAACAGAGAAATCATGAAAAAAACAAGTGAATTGCTTAAATGAAATTTTAATATGCTAGATTATAGCATTTGATCTTAAACTGTCATCTCTGCCTTTCATAAATTCAAAGAGACATAATAAGTAGCCTCTTCTACTTTTTCCATTATTAACGCAGGTTATGGAAGGCCTCTTCTACTTTTTCCATTATTAACGCAGGTTATGGAAGGCCTCTTCAAACTTCCACAAATATAAAGTAAATTTTCTATCCATGAAATACAGGAAAACAAACTCCAGTAATTTAGAAAGGAAATATAGAGAAAGAAAAAGAAGAATGAAGTGGCAGTCCTAAAAAAAAGGTTCAGATCGTAAGAAACAAGGCGCTGGTGACAGTTTGGAAATACTGATATAGATATTGATATCATCTTTAACAGTCCAATTGTCTCCAAATTTTTTTGCATGTGCTATTGATTTCCTGCTATCTTAGGGAAGAGGATTATTTGGTAACCTACAAAAAAGTGCCAAGTCTGATGCAAGTCATACCTAGGACTAACTGATCCATGTCGCCATTCGGTTTCAAGGGAAGGAAGAACGGCTGGTTTTTCCACCGCAATACGGATGATATCGAGGGCAATAGCGCAATTCTCCTCCTCTTTCTTAGTAAATGAGGTATCACCAAATATTATTCCGACCTTTACTGGACACATAGCAGGAACCAGAAATGGCTCCAACATCTCCAAGAGGAAAAGAATTTTGTGCTTAACTTCCTGAAAATTGCAGGACAGGGAGACTAAGATTATAATAATATAAAACCTCACTACAAAAGAAGAGGACTACATAAAATCATGTATATTGCATGTTTTAGTTCTGATAAGTTCTTGCTAGTTTCCTCTTTTCCAAATTTTTGAAAGGGGAAGGAGTTGAAGCAAAAATAAGACAATTTGCAAGGTTAATACTTGAATAGGTGCACTACCTTGTACTTCCCTAAAATATTGTCCATGTGACCAGACAGAGCAAGAACAATGTATTTGATTGCAGCCTGAGCAGAAGCCATTGATTGGCTAGCACCCTGAAAAAGTGCCAGTAACATCATATTCTAACCATTAAATGAAAACGGTGAGAGCAGATTTAAAGAAGATAATCCCATAAACATTATGAAGATCTATGTGAATGTGTGGTCTATGCATGAATATAGAGTTCTTGTGTTTAGACTGCCAGCTCTAGTGCCACTAATGCCTCTTTTTTCTCCCAAAAAATACCATTTCAGTGCTCTCAACTCATAATTAACAATTCTATAGCGGACCTGGCCAATGCCAAATAACATACTGAGATACATGGAAACTGGAAAATTAGTGTATAAACCTGAAGTGTGCCCAAAAGATCTTCTAAAAGCTCTATGCTTAGATCAACCTGTGAAACAGAAGAAAATTAAGTCTGAGAAGATATTAAGATATCTACATACACCATGATAATAATGAATAAGAACAAATACATGGACTGTAATTTAAAGTTCGGCATCTGAACCTTTGCAATCACTTGTGCTGTCCAAGAAGCTAAAACGGAAGAACAAAGATCAATTAGAAGGCATGCCGCCTTAGCCTGCATAAGATTATCAACACTTCTTTGATTACACATTTCAAAAGACTACTTTCACCAGATTCTTGGCAATTAAACAGAAGTATATCAGTCATGTTCAAGGCCTATGCTGCATTATATTTTAAATAACCCTTACGTGATACTCAAAGGAAGCTTGCCTGCTAAAAATATTTTCTAGATATTTACTACCTTACGGAATCCAATGAAAAATAAACTTATCTTAAACGTTGACAAAACGTTTCGAAAAATTTAAGAGGTCGCATTAAAACATTTATAGAGCCAAGGAAATGCCTTAGATAGTACAGCTCTATTGCTAGCTAAAAAAGTTTACTCTGTATACGTGCATCTACACACAATTTACTGTAAACATACTTCAATGCAACCGTGGCACCATGAAGTAAATGCTAGACAAAAATACAGTGATAGGATGCTTTTTTACAGGTTTCAGAAACACGACAGCTCTAAGTATGTAGAAAAATTAAAATCTAGGAGACTAATTGAACTGACATGAGATTGCGAAAAAGATGACAGATAGCCAGCACAAGCCTGAAGTAGTGGATGGTATGATGGTGAAGAAGAAATCAGAACAATCTGTAACCAAAACGATGTAAATATTCAGAATGACATCTGGACATAATTTATAATCAGTAAGGATATTAAAAAATAAGTAGAGACACCGAAATCAAAAGGCAACCTGTGATAAAGCCTGCTGAACAGAAGCTTGCCCCCATAATGAAAAATCACTTATGTGATCACATGAGCTGCTTCCGTATGGACGAAGTGCTATCTCACAAGAAACAAAGGAAAGTTGGTAAGAAAAAACGAACGTGTATAAAACGGTGAAGCTTAGTAAAACTGGAGCAACAAGACGTGATGCACTCAAGAGTGGTAGATCTCTTGGAGGCCTCTAATTCGAGCTGCACTCCTGGGTATGGGGTATTCACATCGTACCTTCGGCACAGATATTAAATATCTTCCAAGGAAAACGATATGGTGCATCCAGAGAGTAAGAAGCCTCAACTTTTGTAGGATAATATGTCAAATTATTACACAATTTTCCAAATATATTGATAGAAGAAGCCGGGCCATTACCTGGCAATAAGGCTTGCACGAGCGGTAGGGCAAAGCAGAGGTTTGAGGGGTTCCCAGATAATATACGGCAGAGTGCAGGCTACAAAAAAAAGTTACCAACGTTAACTCCTTAAAGCAGATGCTACAGGAGTCAGAGAAAGAGAACATAATCAACCTGTGCAGCACAGGAAAAGAGAATATGCAGAATTCCTTCCTCCACCGCAGACGTGTCTAAAATATTGATATTGATAATGCAACAGTTAAATTCAGAGGCAAGCAAGCTATTCTTTTCTCCAAACAAACTTGAATAATCGGTTTGATCTTTGGGAGAAGATGGTTTCGATTTTGATGTTTCCTCGTCCAATTTAGAAGTGTCTCCAGCATCAGATGATTCTTCTAGCGATGTAGATTCATTAAGCTTTTCTAGGATTGTGGAACCCTGTATATATAGGGACATACATAAGGTGAGTTTTGGAGACCAAAACATTTTCTGCAGAAACATATACCAAAGTGTAAAGTCCATCACCATTCTACAAACAATTCCCAGATGAGGATCTTTTAACGCCTTTCTCAGAAGCAAAAATGTGGCATCTGGCCAAAATGCAGCTGAATTGGATGCAGAGAAAGTGACAGATGAAGGACCACGCGACCTTCTAGGCTAGCATTACAAAAAGGAGAGAATAAGAGAAAGAAAATTATTCATGAAACTTCTTCATATATTATATAAAGAAAGCAAGAGTTGAGGTCTTTATTAATGCCATGTGAGCGATTGAGCGGTGAAACAATTGAATACATATTTTATACATACTAAACAAAAATACTACTTTAGTCTACGACAAGCCTATTTATATTTGACATAAAACTGAGAATAAAAAGAGCTCGGGTAAAAATAAACTTGTTAAAGCCAATAGGGCATGGATCTTTACGCAAAGTCCATGCAGGTTTATGCTAGGTTTCAGAAAAACTGAGAAGGCGAAGCTTGTTTACCATATACATATGTACTAAAAATAAAGGGAGAGAGAATTGCAACTGCCTGTAAAACATTGTAAGAATGCAAGTACCTCAAAGTTAGAAGAGACGGTAACAACGCTGGTGGTCGAAGTTCTTGCAATTTCTCTGGAGCGTTAAAAGAAAAGATGTCACTATCTCCCAAATTAGGAGTCTTGAAGGTACAATTAACTAAATAAAAAAGTTGGCACTTCAATCCAAGGACACACTTCAAATGCTCCTAACAAGTTTTTCAAGTTTGAGAAGGGCAACTAACAAAACAAGTTGGAACTTCCACCCAAGGAAAGAAAGTTCAAGGTACTAATTATCCTTTTTCAGTTTTAAAACAAGGAAAACATGACTACCATGCCTGAATGATTAAGGAAAGGCAGTCCCAATGAAAGTAGCTAAAGGAAAAAGAAACGAAAGACCTTTCATTTAGAAGTCTTACACTTAGTGGTATCATGCCTATACCATGGATATACATTTGCACTAACATAAGAAAACTCAAGCGTAGTAAACACACAAACCTCTCGCTTAGAAACTGGAGTATTGGGTAAAAGGGGCCGGTAAGCATGGCAAGGAAATGTAGATTAAAGTCAATGTCATCTTGAAAGCAGGAAAGGTCTGCCTGTGAAATAACAAACAGAATTGTAGGCAGAGATAACAAAAGCATTCTCATCTTCGAAGCCAGCAGAGAGTGAAACGTTGTCTTAGTCAATAAAATATTCTAGTTACCTCAAGTTGGGGAAGGAAGGCACGCAACCGCCTTGTCATGTCTTGAAGAAACTACAAATAGAAAGTGTCAAACGAACGATGCATATAATCGCACAATCTACAGTATACAAAAGAACATGTTACAAGAAAGAAAGTTGAGCACCTTAAGATATATATCATGAGCATCTAGCTTATGCAAGAGAATATGTGGAAGCAGATGATCGACAACAGGCTGAAATTCTGGTTCCAGACTTGGAACTGATATCCCGATAAGCTACACAAGAGTGAACATGATATGAAGTTTAGGAAAAAAACAGAATAAACTAATAATGCGGCACTACAGTTAACAAAAACACTATATATAAAAGCCTAAAAAATTATTAGAGTGGCATTTTAAACATTCACTAAGGAACACAACAACAATAAAACTTGACCTGCAAAAGGCCAAGAGAAAAATTATAGGTTCAGCCTCCAAAGCAATTAAATAATTTTCCATGTTGAAATAATTATGGTCAGTTTCATATAAATTAAAGTTCTTCATGTCTTGATATTATGCCAAAGTTTTTAATCAAAAAAGATTATTTTATCATAGAATGAGAAGCAATTAAAAATAAATTGGTCCCTATGTCAAGGACTGTTAATAAACGTTCTACTAACGCATCCAAGAAAAATAATGTTCAATTACAAAATTCTTTAGCAGCCTGTAACAACCTATTGTTTTATGTTCCTGCTAAGGATTTCCATCATCCTTTCAATGTGCTGTCCATTAGATATACCTCCAAATCCTAAGACTTACTTGAATGAAAAATATGGCTATTGGATTGCCCCGTAAGCAAGAAATTCGAACGTAACGACACGGAGTGTAGTTCACTGGATAAACCATATCACGTCGAGGTGCTTCGCAGCGAGGGCGGACCTTCACAAATGCTTCTGGCTGATAAAGAGAAGCCATCACTACAGCGTACAAGACGTTTAAGCAAAAATTAAAAAAATAAAAATTCCTTATGCATGTATAGAGAATAGAACTACATAAATTTTTGCTAGAATAAAAACCATGAAAGAAGAAACTAAATTAGCAGATAAAATATTTTGATTGATAAATGCGCTTCAATCTACAGAAATTTTTAAAAACCTAATTACATTTAGATTCTGTTGTATCAAATGAAGAATAAGCATGTTCCAATTTCTACAAATGGATAAGAAGCAATGAGGAATTTTTAAGAATAAGCATGTTGCAATCAAATCATCAGCAGATCATCAACAACTATAATTATCAGGAACCCAACCTTGTATTGTAAACCAACTGCTATTTCCCATTCAAGAACAGACTTATTGTATATCCTTACGCGTGATAACAAACCTGGTTCCTGCAAATAGATAAAAAGAAGTAGTAGCTAATTATTTCAATTTGCTAGGAATACATGCAGACCCGTATCGCAAGAGAAAACAGCAGGAGCACCAGTCAATTTATATAATATAGATGACAGGTTTCAGGATTTCATAAACTAGACTGCTATCTATTAATAGAAAACAAGGCTAATAGCAGAAACAGCCATGGAAAAGGCCATGGCTTCTCTAGCTTTGTCTTTGAAATACTTACTTTATCACTCATCTATTTTTCACTGTTATCAAAGGAAAAATAAAAAGATGTGTCTGAACAAAATAAACAGCCAAATGTTTACATGTTGATGCTTTCTTTCTAGACGAAAACAAAGTATCTTTGATAGTAATCTAAAGAATAAGGACATCGAAAAAATTAATTCTCAAGATGCAGGCACTGGAAAACCCATAGTTTAAACCTTGTTTGCATCACAACTAAAGTCCCTTGCTATATCTCTTTACTAACAAAAACCAGTACTACTTAATTTATACACTCTTTGTCCCATTTAGCAGCCTTCTTTGTGTCCCCTCACTAAATGTGACACTGCTTCAGCTCCACTACAACGTCAGTCCACAATACTAGAAATCTGGCCTTCTAGAAGAAACTGAATATCCTAACCGATGCTTTCAAAGTCTTATGTTATACTCTGAGATCCCCAAGAGTAAGTCTAAGGTAGTACCTATAGCAAGAAAACTCAGGATTTCTCAAGAAAATAAACCAAGAGTTCTGAGAAGTCTATAAGTCAAAATTTCGATCAGTCCAACACTTAGTCGTAAGAAAATCTTCGTTCCACAAAGCGAAGAAAAGCACACACAGAGAGAGAGAGAGAGAGAGATGTCGAGAATACCGAGAGTTCAAGCAAAATCCATTCCTTGGTGTTGGTACCCGTGGACCAGTGGGAACGGAGATCGGGCTCAAGCACCTGAGCCGCTTTTTGCGAAGACGACTCTCGCGACATCGCCTTGACCTTGAATGGAAGTGGTTTCACCCTCGGCTCAAGCTCCGTCTCCATCATTATCGCTGGGATCTAAGGTTTCGAGAGATCTTGCTCTGATTTGGGGTTGAAATTGAGCATCCGAGGAAGAGATCCCGTTATTTGTGTGCTAGTAGAACTAAATGGTGTTATGCGACTCTTTTTCTTTTCCCTTCTTTTTTTCCAACAAATCTTTAACTAAAAAAAAATCCTCAACCCATGTCAACCATCTACGTCAAGATAATGCCAACTCAATAGCATAATATTAAAAATCACTCGCAATATACCTTTCAGCCATATCTTGCAAAACGATGTGTTTAAATAGCCGTTAAGTTCGCTGTAAAGCATTGATGGCTGTCACGCGATCAATATAGCCGAAAGCTATATTGCAAATAACTTTTAATGTCATAGTATTGACTTATATAATTTTGATGTAGAGGGTAGACATGCAAAAAGAGATTTTTTGCAGGTAATTTTGAAGGTTTTTTGTATTAATCCATTAATATCAATAGAGCACAATGTCATTACATAAACTATAGAAACAAATTATTACATAAACAGATATATGCGCTATATGTTGAAGATAGTTTAGAACAATTAAGTGAATTGACAATGCTTTTTGGTGAAGTCTTATTCGCAAATGATTATTTTCCATTTTCTTTATCGATTATATTGGATTTGCCCACACAAAAAAATGTATATATAAAAAAAATTTTAAAAAAATCAGTAAAAATTTAGTTTTTCCACTGTAGGTCTAAAATTTTAGCTGTAATTTTTTTCTTGTAGCTGTAACTTTTAAAAATGAAAGTCTAATTGGTTTAGTTGTATGTTTTACTCTGTAAATTTATGTATTTAAAAAGGTACAGCAAAACCAGTTAGACTTTAATTTTTAAAAGTTACAGCTACAAAAAAAAAAATCTAAAGCTACAATCGAAAATCTACGATCTAAATTTTACAACTAAAATCTACAAAAACCTAAAGCTACTGTCGAAAAATCTTCATTTCTTTCATTTACTTTTTCGTTTTATATGAGTTTCTTTTCCTGAAGTATTTTGGATGTTTCGTTAGAATTTTTATTACTCTCGTTCAAGTTGTTTTTAAAACAAATCAGCGTCATTTAATTCTTATATGTATCTTACATAGTTTAAGTATTGGACATTAGAGTTATCCTACTATATTAATTGGGAAGTACGCTTTAGAAAATAACCTAAAAATTAATAAAACTTATATCACATTGTCATTAGAACAAAGAACAAATTAATTAACATTATTAAGAATATAATTGACATTTGAATTATTACTCAAATTTGATTTATTGGTTTAATATTGTTACTATTTAAAAATAAAAAATCTAATTACTAGTTATCAAATATTTACAAATCCTATTTAAGTATGTATAAGGGACGTCGCCTCCTCGTAGTTGTTGAGCTCAACAATATATGCAACAAGTGGAAAATGATCAAAATGGAGGCTAATTAGAAATTTAAAATCTTTGAGAGAACAATGTAATTGATAGACGTGTCCTAATAAAGGCAAAATTTTGTGTCTCATATTAGTATGGATTCGAGGGAAATTAATGTTATGGACATCAAAGAATAACCACTTGATAAATTTGGAAAAAAATCTCATATTAAAAGAACGATTTGCTGTGTCGTTTGGTTTGTCTCTCCAACTGTTTCCTCTCTCAAACATATAATTAAATAAAATAAAAATAGAAAGTGGACAGAGAAGAAAGGGAAACGAAGAAGAGTGGTGTTGTGGGTTTAGGGATATCGAAATTGGGAAGTTACAAATCAACGAAGGGCATTCTTCATCCGACAAAATCGAGGAGTATAAACCGAAACCACAAAAAGAGAAGTTACAAATCGAAACTTGAAATAGAATTTCGGAAAAACTATCGAGTTCATCTTAGGAGAGATTGGTCAGGGGTGTAGCTACGGAAGTGATTGTTAGGGCTTGTTACGATGGAGGAGATAGGTACTGCGAGTAGCAACAAAATAGCTTTATCTAGCGAGGAGTAATTTTGAGAATTTTGGAGTATTGAACTCTACCGAGGAAAGAAAGTGGACATTGAGGTATCATAAATTTTTGGTAATAGTGACGGACGAATAAGGAGATTGTTCTGGCGAGTAACAATTGACTTTTGACTGGGCAAATTTCATAGATACACCTTTTTTGTTGAGTATCCTCGGTAAACTTCATTATCTCGAATTATAAAATTGTTAATTAAATTATATCAGATTCTAAAATTATCGTATACCCTCTCAGATTTTAGGAGTATAAAACTAGAACGATAAGGAAAAGGACACGAAAATGGTGTCAAATTCTTATATACTCGTGAAAAATATCGAGTCTCTGATTTGCTTCTCTTGAGATCTCTGTCAGGCAAAAGAGAAGGTAGGGTAACATTAATCTTTCAATTGCTTTTGGTACTCGGACTCTCAATGTTGCAAAACCGTTGTGTAAAAAAATAAACTTGAAAAGGGATGGATGAAATGAGTTTTCTTTAAGATCTCGTTTTGGGCAGCTTTTTGAAATCCCTCCTAACAAATTTTAATTCTCGGGGAAGCTTGTACTTGGATTTGTTTGTTGTCAATTGGTGACGGAGAAACGACATGAGATATGATGGTTTTTGGTGGTCATCCAGTCAAGTTTGAATTAAGAGAATTCTCATTAATAACATGTCTGGAATGTGGATAATATCCGAGAAAGTGCTTACCTTGAAAAAACGGTCATCCAATCAAATTTGGGATAAACTTTTTGGAAAAGATGAGTAACCAACAGTGTTGGATTTCTTTAACAAGTTAAGCCGAGAGAAAGACATGTCTGGCTGGAAGAAGTTAACTTTATCTCTTATAATCATTGTTGACGTTGTCCTCAAGTGTTATACGCAGCCTGTGACACCTAGAGAGCAAACATATGAGATGAAGATGGACCTAAATTTTACCTACAAATACATGTGGAGAAGTTCATCATTCTCGCGTACGCTGGAGATGATTACAGGGTTTCTAGAGTGACAAAGTTGTGAAAGATATGGTTTCTGGTTACAAGCAAATGTCTTTAATTGCCCATGGCTTTCCTCTCGTACTTTAGTTGCTTGTCTTTCGAACTGTCGCATAACTTGCTAAACTCATACCGGTTGAAGAAGATGATAACATATTTATTCAAAGGTTATTCCAACATCTAGTAAAAATGCGTCTGCACTTCTAACATCTTTGAGTTTGAGGCTGCGGAAGAGGTATGTACATTATAACGTAATTTATTTAGTTATGCATGATAAAATACTAAAACGTAGGTTAACTTATATGTTTATATCATCTTATAGGTGGATGTGATCCCTATCGTAGAACTAGGTTGTCCTGATTCCTTATTATGGTCTATTGAAGAGATGGATCCAAAAGTTGAGTATATGGAATTCTAATGAAAGTTAGACACAAATTGTTGACGAAAACATAGGTTGGTGGTGATGATGGAGAGAATGTAAATTTTTTGTAGAAATGCTGGACATTTTTGTGAATATCACACATGTATGCTAACAATGTGACTAAATTTGTATGTTGTACTTACATGTAGAGGTGTGAAGAGGAAAAGACAAAAAAAAAGGTTGAGAATATAAAAAAAACTACTATAGAAGACGATGTGGATGGTGAAGAAGAAACCAATATTTATGAATGTTTGAAAGATGAGTAGTATAATAAGTTTGTTGTTGAATTGAAGAGGTGTTTCAAGAAGCAAACGACATGAGTGAGGCAAATATGTAATGATTTAAAAGAGTATGTTCATGCAAAGATAAGAGCGGTTCTAGATCCGTAGATAAAACCAAAACATCTCAAGGATCTTCTGGACTTTCTAAGAGTCCGTATAAAATACAAACCAGTTATGATTAGAACAAGGAGATCATCTAGGACGACGAAAAAGACAATCATATCCGTTCCATATTAAGTAATATGTTGGTGAGAGTTCAGGTGAGGAAGAAAAACAACCATCTCCTCACAACAAAGGAATGGTAGACATTGATGATGACACCGTACTTCCATATTCTTCTTTTCTACACATAGGTTTGGATTGGTAACAATGCATAATGGCAGAATGGCGAAAAACAAAATTAAGTTACGGAATGACTCAATATGTTGAATGAAAATTTGCGAAAAAAACAAAAATTGTGCTAGTGGATAAATCTTGCACAATGGCGGAATATAATTATTTTTTTCTGAGAAAAAATATAACTACTTAAAAACTTAAGTTACTTAATATGAAATCTCACCATATTTAATATGTTACTTGATAATCAGAAAATTGTTAAACATATATTTAAAATTAGAAACATATGAAACATTCTAAATATATTAGAGTAAAATAACATTAAAAATATTACTCAAACACTTATTTTGTTTAATACATTCATAATATATATAAAGCTTAAAAATATTTCTCAAACACTTATAGTTTCAAAATCATAAACAACAAGATCTAAATAATATATTAATATTCATGCAATCATATTAATATTCATGCAACTGTATTATCCATGCTCAAAATTGTTTTTTCCAATGGAAAATGAAAAAAAAAAATTTCTATTACACAAATAAGCAACTATATTCTCATATTTACTAATATTTTTCAGCAAAAACGCAAACTATGCGTTTTTGCGTTTTCTAACTCATTACATATTTTTTAAATTTGTAAAATTCATGCGAAGTCGTGTTAGAAAACGCAATTCCGCCATTTCGCTAGTTATCAATCGAAGTCATAGGCGTTTCTTCTAACTTACAACAATTGGATCATTAGGATGTATCTCATCATCTTCCATGATGCGAGCCATAAGAGGTTTCTCAGAAAATTTAGATTCCAAAATAATATGAATTTCCTATGAATATAAAGATAATTAAAATTATCAAAAGCTAAGATTACTATGAGAAACAATTTACACTACAAATAAAAAAAAACTAACATTGTGATAATTGTTTTAGACACGATATTGTGACGATTTTAATACTTAACTGTGAGGTTTTTGATTAGTTATAGAAATAGTTACAATATGGTCATAATATATGTGACTGAGTTGAAGGTAACTAACTTTTGTTACTAATTATAGCGAATTTGTTACAAAATATATAGTCATAAATATGGTACAGAGTTGCGACCCTATATGGTAAGTAAATCATACGATATTAGTGACCAAACTTACGTCACTTCTTGTTACAAATGTTATGTAACCACCCAGTCATAATTAGTTACTATTCTAATGACATTTGTGTTGTATCATAGATTTTCAAAAAATTGTTACCGCTTTTGTTACAAGAATAAAAACACATGAAATCAAAATAAAATAAGAATAACTTTACCGTTGGAAAGACAATCTAATAGATTAAAAATACTGGAAAAGTGTATAAATGACATATTAAATTTTTAAATGTACTATTCACATTTGTGAGTAATCAATTCGATATCATAATTTTCTTTTTCAATGTCTGATCTAATTTTTGTTTTTACGATTAGATTATCAAGATCTTCTAGTTGGCCATGTAGATATGATAGTGTTTTGACGTGCAATGAATCAGCTTGAACAATAAAATCATCGTTATCATATTGCATTGTAGTGAAATCCAAATTTTGGTTGACCAGTACTTTTCCCATGGATTGTATTCTAATTACTGTTTCTCATTGTTGATCTTTTTTTGGTTGGATTATACGTGGATACGAAATTTAACATACTTGATCCGGTTGTGAAACTAAAACAAAAGGATTGTATTTTGCATAATGCCCTTTAGCATTAATATCCATAATCCCTGACTTTTTTCTTCGTATACCCTTCCCAATGGTTGAATCATACCAATCACATTTGAAGATCACGACTTTCAACTGGTCCAGGATAACAAAGCTCAAGAATCTCTCTCAATACTCCATAGAAATTATGTTCTTCACTTGCGCTAGAAGATGTTGTACCTTTAACACAAACTCCATAATTGACATTTTTTTTTATCTTTTCCATTATCATATGTGTGAAATATATATCAACGACAAAAGTACATTGCCCAACAAGTCACTTGAACTATTGGACCTTGAACAAGAGTCAACAACCACTTTGGTTATGAAATATCTTTCCAAGTATCTTGCACCTGTTATCTTAAAATATGAATATTCAACACACCTCTATATAAGCTTATGAAGGATTTATAACTATATATGAAAAAAACAAAACAAAAAACTTACATGTTTTTGTAACAAACCTGAATATTCATTTTCCCTAAACTCAAGTAGATTGTTTTCACTTATCCTAGTATTAGTCGCAATCATGCTCTCATCAAATAACCTACATATATACCCATATATATAGAGAATAACTCAAGAAGAGTAATTATGATGTCTTATACTCATCCAATCAAAATATAAATTAAAGTATATAAGTACATATTAATTTTTCATACCTTTCAAATGGTCTTAATTGATCGCAGTTCCGCAAAATATATGTATGTGCGATATGGTGATCTTTATCTTGGAGCCATATTTTCTTTTCAAAGAAAAGAAAATTACATTGTCCCTCCCTGCTTCAGAAAATATATCTAGAACTTCATCAAACTCTTGTATATCTGCTTGATTACCTCCATCATAGTGTCGATCTCATGTTCTATTTTTTGTCTTGATGTGTGGTTCAAAGTACAAAAAATAGAAATTTCTTCATTGATGTATTGTTCTACAATTAAACCTTCTACTTTTGCCTTATTTTCACTTTTTCTTTAGATGGCCCAAGTATCGTTCAAACAATACATCCAAGGCTAGATTCATGTGGCAACTGAATTAGCAAATGCTACATGACATAAAAAAAAGGAGGAAATATTTTCACAAGGTTACAAAGAACCAAACAAATATTATTCGACAACATTGCAACACCATCTTCGTGTATAGTTTTTGCACATATGTCCCGAAAAATAAGCTACCAACTACAAAAAAAATGATGATTATATGAATTAAGTTGTAATCACAATATACATCTATAATATAATAAGTAATAGTTAAACTTAAAAATTATACATATATACTTAATTCACTGCTATGTATTATCTAGTTGTCATATTAAACTATGGAGCCGATTGGCGTACGACTGTAAAGACTTTTACTTCATTTAAAAGTATCTACAGCCAAATTTCCTCCAATCACACTTTTACTTTATTTTTTATTTTTAAAGTCCTAACAGACCTAAAGTCTCTCTAACCTCTTTTGCTTCTATTTTGTTAAAGCCACAAAAACATGGCTTTTAGAAGACTGTACGATTTTTTTTATTTTTTTTTAACAATGATTAATAGTAAGAATTAGATAAAACAATAATAATCAATAGAAAAATTATACACAAAACAATAAAAACAAAATTATTTATAATAGGATCAAGAATCATTCAAAAACAATAAAAAATCAATAATCGATAAACATACTAATTTTAAAAAAAATGTAAAACGAAATTAAAAAATTAGAACTAAAATAATATACTATTTTTAGACTATCACTAACATACTAATTTTTGATAGACTGTCACCCAAGTTTTTTTAAGTGTATCCCATTCCTTAATGATTTTTTTTATATTAAATTTTGGCATGAAATAATAAATATAAATAAATTTATTTGTTTAAAATATTTATCTATTATTTTATTTCTAAAAATTTGTAATTTTTTTCTTAAATGTAATTGTTAATAATTTTTTTTTGTTATATCGATATAATTAAAAAAATTATAATTTTAAAATAAAAGTCACAGCTTCTACAGTTTTTATTACCAATCAAACTTTTATAAATATTTAAAGTCACAGCTTTTACAGTTTTTTGTTACCAATCAAACTTTAACAAATATTTTAATGTTACAGCCACAGTGCTTACAACCAAATTCTCTGCAACCAAAAGTCTACAGTAACAGTCTGTAGTAAAAGTCCTTACCAATCGCCCCTTATATATGAAAATACACCCAACGAAACTCATCTTATTTGATATTCCCTATAATCTGTCTTTTTTATATAGTTTAGTATTTACGGTCGTGCTGTGTTTTAATTTTTAGATATAGAGGTTCTCAGATTTAGTGAGATATGAGCCACTGTCTCTAACTCTACCCTTATGTAAATAACTCTATATTTAATTTGATATGTATCACATTAGAACATTATAAAGAAGACAGAGATCGTAGATTATTTTGAAATTCAAACTATGATCTTTATCTTTCAAACCACGTCTACCAAAATGGAATAGGATCTATAAACTGCTTCAATTGGTAATGCCAAACATAATTATTTAAAAACGGTTGTACAAGTCCTAACAAAAGAAAATAGTTGATATGTATTCTAATTGTATCAAGCTTACACTATTCTAATCTGACTATATACGAGAATCCCAAACCAAAACTATTAAATATACCATTAAAGAGCATCAAACATGATAAAGTAGAGAGAGACCTTTAATATATAAAAACAAATATAGACACACAAATAAACACATTAATGTTATCGACTATGCCAATAAATCACAGACAATTTCAAAAAAGAGAAACACAAAGGCGATAACACAAATTAAACATAAGTTGAAAACTTGCTAGAGAGCACATTGTGTACAAATTTATCCATAAGCTCACTTAACGCAACTGGAAGCAATCGTTGCATTAAAACATGGCAGTCATGACTTTTCATCTCTGTTAATTTTCCTCCCGATAAATCAACATAGCTAGAGAAAATTGATGAATATCCAAATGAAAATTTAACATCCTTTTTGAGCCATCGTAGAAAAACTGTTTTGGCATCATTTTGTAGCCTAAAAATTTGGATTGGTGTCTTTCCATCAGTTGTTAACTGCAACTCTTTGCGATTACAATGCTCTCGCAAATCAAGTCGTGATTTGATGTTATCTTTCATTTTTCCCTGCACATTTAGTAAAGTATTGATGATATTATCGAAAAAAAATATTTTCGATGTGCATCATATCAAGATTGTGTTGAAGTTTATGATCATTCCAATAAGATAGATACCAAAAATGCTCTATTTTTGCCAGTTGTGCGTTTTACTATATTCTTGTAATCGTCCATGGTTTCCTCCGCAATCAATTGTTTTTGGTAAATCATAGACTTCACTCAATATTTTCTCGTCTGGTCGTATCTTTGGTGGACTATCGTTCACAACCTTTTCTCTTGTGAAGTTTTTCTTATTCTATTGATAGCTATAATCTACCGGTAGAAAACACCAATGACAATCAAAGCAACTTGTTTTTCTATCATTCTTCAACCAAAAATGCACTTAATTGTTTGATCCAAACAATGGTGGCAGACCAACCAACCATGAGTTGTCCACCCTGAAAGCATATCATAAGCGGGAAAATCGCTTATTGTCCACATGAGTATATATTTTATACAAAGTCTTGTTAGTAGATATATCATATGTTTCAACACCGTTAACCCACAAATCTTTCAGCTCTTCTATCAATGGTTGAAGAAATATATACAGACTTCTCTTAGGATGATTTGGACCAGGAACTAAAATGGTTAGAAACATAATTTCTTGTTTCATACACATCTTAGGTGGCAAATTAGGTGAAGTCAAGATTACATAATGAATAATTATGTCCAGACATACCAAATGGATTAAAACCGTCTGTACATTAGCCAAGATACAATTTTTTTGGGTTTAGACTCTTTTAATGTTGAAGTTTTTTCTTTGTGGCGGTATGAGATTTTTTTGAAACTTAAGGGATTGTGGAGAATAAGGAGAGCTCGCCCCTGGTTTGAGAAATAAGGATGGGCGAATATTTATGATTTAAGGCAATATATTCTAGAAACAGATTCAGATATAAAAGGTTTTATTACTTATCTTTTTTACTAGTTTATTTGTGTTGAATAAGTAAATTTTCTTATACAAAATATTGACAAATCTCGAGCATGCAAGAAGTCATAGATTGTTATGTAAATCAAAGAAATATTTTTTGAAAATCTCGAGCACGCAATAAATTGTTTGTTTCCATCATAAGGTGGAGTGGTGATTTCCTGTTTCAATACAGTATCAACCAATATCCATTGTTAAGGGCAGTAGAGATTTATTCAATTTTGTTTGTTTCTAGGGGGTGCTTGGTAAGCACTTTTAAAATATTGACTTCACACTTTTACTTATTTTAAGTGACTTTTAAAAAGTTTAAAGTCATGAATTGTTGGCTTCTTAAAAAACTAACGTATCATGAACAAGACTTTTAAAAAATAAGCTGTGAAAAAAATTAGGAGACTTTTAAGACTTTTAAATAGTTAAAGTATGATTGGCAAAAATCAGACTTTTAAGACTTTAAAAAAAAAACAAAGCCTTAAAAGTCTCCACCAATCACTCCCCTAATCTTTTCTTTGAATACCCAAACAATATTGTTTGTTTCTATACAACCGAATAACATATATTAGATAATAAAGGATTAATAAAAACCTAAGCTGAGATACATATACAAATAATGATATGAGAAATCTTATTCTAAAAAAATAAGAATAAGTCCTATCTAGTTGAATAAATTTTGGTATTTAATATGTTTTTAATAATTAATATGATTACATAATAAATCTATATAAAAGATATGAAAATAAATTAGTATATAAAGCAATGGTCTAAGAATTGTGTGGATACTTAAAAATTATTAATACAACCTTAAACCTTTGGGTTGGCTGTATAAATGCCTCTATACTTATTGCACTAAAGCGATTGGGCATAATTACCTTTCAATGAGAAGTTTCTTCCAATGAGACTTTTGTAATAAAAGAAGAAACTGATTGTTCTAATAAAAGAGAAATGGCGTACATGTGGTTTTGAGATGATGAGGGGATGGTTATATAGTTTTGATACATTTTTAGGGATTCTAAAATTTTAGCAAAAATTAAAGCGGTTAATGAAAATTTTAGGCTTCTTTGAAATAGGTTTAGGGTTGGCTGTATAAATCCCCTGTACTTATTGCACTAAAGCGATTTTCCCTCCAACTATTACGCTCATCACTGTACAACCTAAACACTTAAGTTCTTTGCGATACTCTCCAATCTTTAATTTTCTGTATGATTAACCCTATCTAATTAAATCAAAAATGATGTTTGCTTAACCAATAATCGCGTTTAGTGCATTTAGGTTATTGGCTGCATAAATCCCCCTATACTTACTGCAGTAAAGCGATTTCCACCCCCAATTATTACACTCTTCAATGTACAATCTAAACACTTATATTCTTTGCGATACTCTCCAATCTTTAATTTTTTATATAATTAACCCTATCAAATTAAATCAAAAACGACGTTTGATTAACCAATAATCACGTCTATTGTTAAATTACATTTAGATTATTAGGAAGACATTCTCGTTCAAAAAAGAGGGTTTCAACTGAACCCTTAAACATGCAAATCTTCAAGCCTCAACCTTTGACCTTCTCGGAGTTGCTTCGACTTCTGATTAACACATCAATTAACCTAACGTGCACAATACCACAATCGAATGGTATGTCGTTGTAGCACTTTAGGATTGAATCCACATAGAGTTAAGAATAACACACCAAGAATACAAGAATCTACTTAATCTAAGCAATATATGTTTTTGGGTTTTTGTTACTAAACTTAACAATGCAAACAACCAAGAAGACTCAAAAACTACAACAAAGACACAACTTAGACTCAAAAACAGATGCAAAATACGACAAAAACACAACAAATCAACTTCCTCGCAGTTGCTTCGACCTTCTCGGAGTTGCCTCAAATCGACCTGAATCTTTTCCCTAACGAAATCATGATCTCTTCTCCTGAAACCCTCTTTTTGAACGAGAAGGTCTTCCTAACACTAAACGCGATTATTAGTTAATCAAACGTCGTTTTTAATTTAATTAGATAGGACTAATTATATAGAAAGTTAAAGATTGGGGAGTATCGCAAAGAATTGAAGTGTTTAGGTTGTACATTGAAGAGCGTAATAGTTGGGGGTGGAAATCACTTTACTGAGTAAGTATAGGGGATTTATGCAGCCAATAACCTAAACGCACTACACGCGATTATTGGTTAAGCAAACGTCGTTTTTGATTTAATTAGATAGAGTTAATTATATAGAAAAATAAAAATTGGGGAGTATTGCAAAGAATTTAAGTGTTTATAAAACTCAGAAATTAATTTATTTCAATGAGATAGGTTTAAACACCACACCCAAGTATCAACTGCTGTTAGAAAGGTCATTCAAAGTTGTTTTAGAGAACCATGGTATTCTTGGAAAAAAAGTGTCACCCTTCTACAAACAAACATGGTTTTCTCTATTTAAGGTGTTAGTTGTCTTATGTATGATATATATTTCATAAATGACTACCATTGTTTTTCATCATGTCTGAGATATTTTCTCTTTTTAGAAAATAATTAACAAGGATGCTTTTATCAACTATAAAATTGAAAGGGAGTTTAATAAGCTTGCTGCTTGTCCCCTTATAGGAATAATAAGCCAAGAATGAAGGAAAAAAACCAGACTGGATCATGTCTGATTATTGGACCATTATGTAAGGTTATTGGACAACAGAAAAAGCGAAATCAACTAGTGTGAAGGCTCGTGCTTCTCGAATTTCTGATCGCAATGGTTTATGCCCACATTCCCACCAGTCGGTTTCACGATCGTATGCAGAAGTTCAAGAGGTTATGGTAATGTTTATATTTTTTTCATTGTTAGTTTTTAAACGTGATAATTTTTCTATTATTTCACATTGTTTTGCTATTTGTTTCTATGAAGCAAACATTAAACATTGCTCTTTTATTGTTGTGATGAAGAAAACACATCAAAAGCCTGATGGAACGAGCAAAATTGGTTGCAGAAACTTATGAGAAGCATGTACAAGAACGATCGTGACAACTTGATTCTTTTGTGAAGAGATTGTGATTGCTGAAAATCTTGACAAACATAAGAAAAATGAAATTTATATCAAGGTAATATTTAAAACTCTATACTGCTTTAGGATTTTCTTGAGATGAATATTTGCAATTGATTACATTTTTATAGGAAACATCAAGTTCATCTCCATATAATATTTTTTAATCGATCGTGCATTAAGAATATTTTTGCTTTACCTTTTTTACTTATCAAGATATTGGTTTGGTTTGAATCATGTGTTTGTAGTTTAGATTGTAGTTTAAAAGCAAACGAATATTTAAAGTCAAACATTTCGTTTTACATTCAATTTAGTAATACATTAGTAAAAGTATACAAATATTTAAAGAATACATTTTGTTGCTTGTGAGGTGTGTAGTGTTAACTATATTATTTAGTTACGTTGTAGTGTTTTTTGTTTTTATTAATCGTTCTAGGCTGTTAGATCATCTAAACAAGGTCATATTTTGGACTTAGAGTACTAAGTGAGGTTTTACCATCTGTTGATGCTTCTTCAAGTGCACCACAACCTTATGAAGAAATGGAGATAATAACACATCGCCTACAAGAGATGGAAACTGATTTAAAAAAAAGTCATGAAGAGAACCTGCAAATTTATAAAAGACTTGAATCTATGGAAAAAAATTATTGAGACTTTTGCAAGCAAGAATGTTTAGATCCAACTAGACCATCAAGACGGACCACTTAATCTAGTTATTCTTTGTTCTTTTTATCCTTAGTATTGTTTAGTATATATTTCTTTTAAATTATGTATGTGGATTAACTTTGTTTTGGATGATAAATTTTAAATAATGTTAACGTTTTCTTGTTCTTTTTAATTTTTGTGATGTTTTAATGTATAATTAAATATTTTTTATAAAATATGATGGCTATTATATTTTTAAATGAAATTGGAAACTATTTGCGACTAAATTTCCATGGTATTTAAGATTCTTATTTTTCTAACAGGTTGTCATGAGTTTATTAAGAAAACAAATGTCACAAATAAAACTCAATCGGTTATGATTTTGTGACTAAAATCGAGTCACTAATTATGATCGATTTGTGACAATAATTCGTAACAATTTATAACATATCAGTGACTTAAATATGGTAAGTATCTATGACAAATATGGCATATTTATGACAAAATTGTCCGTAATAAATTGTGTCTTTTTTTGTGACTACATTAAAACCATCACAAGCAGTGACAAATTGTTACCGTTTTAAATCGTCACAAAAATTTGTGACCAATTTGAGACTAACTTGGATTTGTGATGATTTTATTGTGACGTTCTAAAATTCAACTCAAATTCGTCACACTAAATTAAATGTGACTAAATATTCCTATGTTGTGATGACAATAATCGTAACAATATAAGTTTTTTTTAGTAGTGTTAGAGTTAAGAAAAAATCTTTAACATTTGTAGTTTCAAGTGTTTCATTTACATCTTTAAGAGGGTATCCTTTCGTCGTTCAAACCAACAAATACAAATGAGAAATCCTAGTTTTACGAATTGCAAACAATTGAAGTTAGGAAGAAGATAAACAAACTGAGTTGGTCGAAGGGTCAAACAACGATGATAACGTCGATGACAACCCCTAGTTTTTGGTTTCGTCGAGGGGTCATGGGAGAAAAGAAGAACAATTGTTGAACGGCGAGGAGAAACCTTAATTTTCTGTTTCGTCGACGGTCGCGAGAGAGGAAGAAGAAAGGAAGAAGAAAGGAAGAAGAAACGAAGAAGAAGAAGGAGAAGGTAAATTTTTTTTTTATGGTTGATCCAGTTTGGTGTTGGTTCAGTGGGTGACCCGGTTAAAAGGTGATTTGGTCGGTTAATAATTCAAGTTTTGAAAAGTTAGAGGTCTTTTCTCAGTTTTCCTATTAAAATAAAGTAAAATAAAATTCTAATTTTATAAGATGAGCAAATTAAAATTGAGTTTAAAGATGTAGGCGTTTAAAAGTTTGGTCATGCTACTGAACCTATTTTCTTGCTTGTAATGAATTTGAGATGGCAGAAAAATCTAAAGAAATATAAAACTTTGATATTTCGAAAGGGAAAAATGACAAATAAATCCTAAACTTCTTCAAAATGTTAATTTAAATCCCAAACGTAGTTCCTTTTGATTTTATATTTAATATCAAATTTTTGTTGACTTCGTCATTTCGGACACGTCGTTAAGTCAACTAACGGTAAAATTAACGGGGTTAAGTCTCCATCGTCAATCTCTTCTAAACTACAAAATGGCGTCGTTTTGACTAAAAAAAAAATACAACTCCAAGACTCAAACCCCTTACCTTGAAGTCAATAATCATATAAATTACCAACTGAGCTGAGACATTATACTAGTAATAACACTAACATAAATTACTATATAGGCTAACATAAAATCTCAAAATTAAAAAATTGGGGTTTCTCCACATATTTGCTGTCTAAATCAGCTCCGTCATCGCTGTGGTCACCGCCGCACCACCGTATCTTATTCATCTTCTTCCTCTCTTTCTTCACTCTCATTTTCTTTTTATCTCTTCTCCTCCTCAATCCCCTGCACCACAACTTCTCATTCTCTCTCCTCATCTCCCTTTTCCTCCCTCCCATCACCAGTAACTGCCACACTCCTCCACTACACTTCCTCATCACCACCTAACTCATAAATGTCCTTCATTGAATTCTCCACCATTTCCACCATCATCCATTCTCATGGCATTTTTTTCTAACCTCTTAATCCTTGGACTTACACACGAACCTCTTCTCTAGAGATCTATTAATTTCCAAGGCCGTACTGTCTTCATTGATGAGAGTTCTTACTCTATTTCTAAGTTCAAACAAAGTAACCTCGGCGGTGGAGCTGGTTTAGATGACGAGGATTCGAATGGTGGCACATGAAGGGATGATGGTGGTGGAAGAGATTGGACAAAATCCTAATTTTTTGATTTGGGGATTTTATGCTTATATATATAAGTATGTATGTTTGAGAAATAACAATCATAATGTCTCATCTCAATTGGTAGTGTATTTGTTGTTTAATCAGAGGTAAGGGGTTCAAAAACGTAGCTTTGTTAGTTTGTTCCTTCATTGACTAAACTTGATTGATTCTCCTGTTACCACCCGCAAACGCAGGTTCTCCCGCTACCACCCGCAAACGCTGCGTTAACGGGTGGTGGCGGTTGTTAGCGATTGAAAAAAAATTAAGAAAACCGATCTGAACCACTCCGAACTGTTCCCTATCGCTCTAAATCACAAGATTTCAACAGTTGCTTTCCGCAAGCGTTTGCAATTACGGGGGTAACGGTTGGGTAAAAAAAAGGAAAAGAGTCGTCGTAAAATAAAAAGAATATGTATATATATATATATTTAACAATAACTCACAATACTAAATTAAAATAACTTTTAAAAATAAAATAAAACATATATATGTGTAAAGTACGATGGTGTTTTGTTTGTTGAGAAAGTATGAAACTATTTATTTGTTTATATATAGTTCAATATTTACAATTCTTTTATCTTTTAGAATTAGAAATTTTCTTAATTATGGAAGTTTACTTTAAAAAAAAATTTGTATATTTTCCTCATAAAATTTTTATTTTGCAAATAATGGTAGTTAATTAGTTTTTGTATAGTTTTCTTATAATATTTTTTGACATTTTTTTAATCTTGACACATGTCATAATCTTGAATCGATGGATATGACACGTGTCGCAATCTTGTAAGTTAGTAATTTTGAAAACTCTACTTTATATAATAAGATAATCACGTCGGTTTTTTTAAACGCAATATGAGATTCGAACCCCTCACATTTGAGACAAAACAATCACCGATTAAATTATAAAGTTTATCCAATGTTAATTAATTTTGTTTTTAATATTTAAATTTTTATAATATAGTTCTTTTTGGATTTAAAAAAAAACACAATCTGGGATTCGAACCTCTCACATTTGAGACAAAATAATCACAAAATAAATTATATAGTTTTCCAATGTTTTTAATTATTTTGTTTTTAATATTTAAATTTTTATAATTTACTCTGTTTTGGTTTTTTTTTAAACGCAATATGGGATTCAATCCCCTCACATTTGAAAAGAAATAGTCACGAACTAAATTATAATTAAAGTTATAATTATAAGGTTATAATGTATATGAGACATTTCACTTTTTTGGGTATTTTTGTATATATATAATTTTATATATTTTTTTTAAAGTATAACTTTATAAGTTATATACATATATTTATAACCAAAAAATAGTTATATATATATATATAATGTGTTTTTTTTTTAATATTTATATAAGATTATACATATGTGTGTTTGTATAAAACTATCAATAAAACACTACAATTTCAAGTGGTTAAATTGTGAAAGTTAACTGAAAGTTTATGTTTAAATTAAAAGGACGGTTGTTTAACATAATTTGTTAAAGTTGATTTAACCTCGTTAATTTGGTCCGTCAGTTGAGTTAACGACATGACTCTTATGATTCAGTCAACGCAAAATTTGTGAATTAAACGGAAGTCAACTTAAAATTTGAGACCGAAATGACAAAAAAATGTTTTTATGACAATTTTCCCGTGTTAAGCCAGAAAGATGAATATATTCGGACTGAACTTCGAATTTAAATCAACGTTTTGAATTCTTTTCTGAGATTTATATAACATTTTTCCCTATTTCGAAAACAAAGATCGGATTATTCTAAAATGTAAATCAAAGACCGGATTATTACGTTCTTGCCCTAAATGTATATATTAAAGTAGCTCTACAGTATAGTCTCATTCAAAGGTGTTCCTAAAACCCTAGCGAAGCCAAGAGATACCCTAAACACGCATAATTTCTGATTTGATCTCTCATTTCTCCAGCCGAGTATGAGCGATGGTAATATGGACGTAGACGAATCACCGCTTTCTTGGAAGGTAAAGTCCCTGGAAGCATTAGTCGATGGTTCTTTCTCGAGGACTCTCTCGAAACTCTCATCGTCTTCTCGTTTGATTCCGACGAGTAGAGATTTCCATTTTTACTACAATTTCGATGAGTTCAAACGCCCAATCGATGAGATAGCTGGATCCTCGCAGTCAGTTCTGGAGACGATCGGTGATTCCGAGCAGGTTTGGGAGAAATCGATGAAGTTCCCTGGCGATGCTGATGAAGTTGATGCGGAGGATTGGCTTTGTAACGTGAATGATGAATTTATCGAGAGATTTGATGTTTCGGTTGATGAATTTCAGAGGATTCGGAAGAAAGAAGAGGAAATTGGTCGGCCTGTGGCTTATAATGGGGATGATGATGGGTTTCAGATGGTTTATGGGAAGAAGAAAAAGCCGGTCGGTAATGTGATTACTGGTTCGGCGGCTAAGAATACTAACGGTGGTTCCATGATTGATGTTAAGTTGGCTGAGAGGGAGAGGAATGCATCTGGTAAGGCCAAAGTTCCTTTCCATGTACCAACCATAAAGAAGCCTCAAGAGGAGTATAATATATTGGTGAACAACGCAAATCAACCGTTTGAGCATGTTTGGTTGGAGAGGAGCGAGGACGATCAACGGGTTATGCATCCACTGGTTAGTGTTTTGCGTTTGATATTTTGGAAAAACATCCACTGGTTTCTACTTTTGAAAAAGTTAGACTTTATATGAAAATTGACTCAACCAACACCAACTTAGGGAGGATGCTGCCAATGTAATGTAGAAAGAGAGAATTTCTATTTGAATGTAGTGAAGTTATACGAAAAAACCTGCCCTGTGCTCCAATAGTGTAGTATATTGGTTAGCATTATCTATGTTCTTAAGTGCTTCGACTCTGTAAGCTTACGGTATTGTATTGATGAAAAGGTGGCCTGAGAATAGATATGCTCTTAACTTTCTTACGGTTAATTTTTGGCTGTCGGCATTTAGCCTTATCTTGGCATTTTTCTTATCTTATTATATGAAACTATTCAGGAGAAGCTTTCAGTGATTGACTTCGTCGACAAAGATGTAAACGAGATAGAACCTGTTAAGCCCCTTCCATTGGAAGAGACTCCCTTCAAGTTTGTTCAAGAAGTGAAAGATCTGAAAGAATTAGTTGCTAAATTGCGTAGTGTTGAAGAGTTTGCGGTAAATTTATTTTCTGATTGTCTTTAGTAGTCCAATATGCAGTGTATTTTTTGACCATAATGTCTTTTCGTAGAAGTAGTAAGATTTTGATAATTCTATCATTATTATGTAATGGCTTGTTACTTGGTCATTCACTTTTACAGAGCCTCTTAAAAATAATACTAAACTACCAAGGGTGACAGTTAAATTTCAGCATTTTGGTTTGGAGAATATAAAGTTTCTGTTATTGCATTACCTAAAATTTTCTCCTTGATTTGATAAGCCAATAACAACTCAATTTGTGAGTTGCCAAGGCTGATGCCTCTCCCTTCTCTTATTATTAATTATTATTATTTTTTTTTTGTTTTTCTCTGTTTAGGTTGATCTGGAGCATAATCAGTATCGATCTTTTCAAGGATTGACATGCTTGATGCAAATTTCCACCAGAACAGAGGATTATATAGTTGATACTTTTAAGCTTCGTATTCACATTGGTCCTTACCTAAGGGAGATATTCAAAGACCCTAAAAAGAAAAAGGTTTTTCCTGGATACATTAATTTCCTCTATTAAAGGTCTAAATATATCTTTTGTACTCTGAACTCTGTTTATGTAATTAGGTAATGCATGGAGCAGATCGAGATATTATCTGGCTTCAACGGGACTTCGGCATATATGTCTGCAATCTCTTTGACACAGGACAGGTTGATTTTCTTGCAGCGATGGTTTCTTATTTTTTCTGTGATATTTCCTATAAAACATGGTAGATCCATTTTCTATAACATACACCTTTTGCTACATGAGCGAAGAATGATGGCAACTTATTGGCATTTGAACTGGGTATCCTGCTTTCTACCTTTCTTTTCCTCCATGGTTGGACATGGAAAATTAGAACTGTCCTCCAATACAAATTATACCTTGAACTAAGCCATTTTGTGAAATTTCCTATAAAACATAGTAGATCCATTTTCCATAACATACACCTTTTGAACTGGGTATTTGAACTGGGTATCCAGGTTTCTTCATTTTTTTCCCTCTATGGTTGGAGATGGATAGAATTTTCCTCCCTTACAAAAATACCCTGAACTAAGCTATTTTGAGAATGGTTTTAGTAAATTATACCATCAAAGAGATAACTGGCAACAATTAGTCACCATCAATGGTTTTACTTGTCCTTTTAGCAGACACTTTCAACACCTCCTGACTTTTAGTAACTTCTGGTATGTGTTGTAAGACACAAGTCAATAGGTTAAGTTAAAAAGGTTTGGATCTCATATTGCGGTGACGAAGAAGCACATACGGGAAAGAAATTTTAATTATTTAGTCTTTCCCCTAAGTAGGAACATTTTGATTCAGATTTTGATTCTTTCAGGCCTCAAGGGTGCTAAATTTGGAGAGAAATAGCCTGGAGTTTCTTTTGCAGCATTTTTGTGGAGTTACTGCAAATAAAGAGTAAGTACTAGTCCTATCTGGATTTTTTTTTCGCTCTCATCTCTCACTCGTCGTTCAACTCTTTTATTTATTTATTGCTTTAGATATCAAAATGCAGACTGGAGGATACGACCCCTTCCAGAGGAAATGACAAGGTCAATCTTCTCCTTCTTGTGTCTTACTGTTCTGGCATCAGTTGACTCATATTTGGATTTCACTGCAGATATGCAAGAGAAGATACCCACTACCTTTTGTACATATATGATGTAATAAGACTAGAACTGCAAAGAATGGCAAAGGATGACGAGCATACTGACTCTCCTCTGCTTGAGGTACTATCATTAAATTATGCTGACAAGTGTAATATTCTTCTGCATGATAGATGTATAATTGTTTTTTATTGTCTGCTTTCTTCTCACTATCTTTCTGTTAGTTTCCCACACTGGCCAAGAAGTAATTTTTGTGGCTTAAAAAACTTGATGGCATATCATTGTTTGTGGAAAATGATGTGTGGCCAAGTGTGTTGGGTGTATTTTGGTGAGTTATGTTGTCTTGTAGGGTAGTTAGTTTTTCAGTATTCTTATTATATTAGCTGCCCAACCTAGGTGATTCTTCACATTTGCAACATTCTTATGTTTTTTAAGAGCGACTTTGGGAGGAGTCAGTTCTAGATAGTTGGTCGTTTATGTTACAACATACTGTAATTGGATTTTCAGTGTTCTTGTTTTGCAACACTCTTACACTTTTTAAGAGAACTTTCAATGGCATCTGTCATTCATGAAATAATTCTCTGGCTAAACTGTTTTTTGTAAGCACAGTAAAAAAAACTCTCTACCACATATTTTGGGAACTCATTGTGGTTATTGGTATTCACATTTGTGTAGAATTGGTGATTCAGCTCTGTTGACTCATTAACATCTTTGCTTTTCTAGATTTAGTTACATCCAGTGGATGTATAGCCCAGGAAGAAGATGCTCTTTCTTCTTCAACATTTTGACCATTTATGTCTTACTGTTTCTTACAGGTCTACAAGCGGAGTTATGATGTGTGCACACAACTGTATGAGAAAGAGCTATTAACCGAGAATTCATATCTTCACGTCTATGGGTTTGTTACTTTTTCTTGAGAGAATCAATATACTTAATTTTTGTTTTGTTTCAGCAGACAAGCTGTATGCGTTTGTTTTGTTGTTACATTAGCTGGCTTCTCTTAAGCTTAGTTACCTATACCAGTATTATATCTGCCATCCTGGCATTTTGTTAGGCTTCAAGCAGCAGGCTTCAGTGCAGCTCAACTTGCCATTGTTGCGGTACGATGTTCTCATGTGATGTAATTCATGATGCATACTTACTCTGCTTTTTCTTATACTCTTAAAATTTGCTTTCTTTTAGGGGCTTTGTGAATGGAGGGACTTCATTGCACGTGCAGAGGACGAGAGCACTGGTTATGTGTTGCCAAACAAAGTTCTCCTTGAAATAGGTATATAGCTGAGAGTTCAATTTTACCATCTGCCAGAGAGTGGGTTTATTTTGGCAATGACTAACTTGGTCTAATGTTGCTATCCTAATAGCCAAGGAGATGCCTGTTAGTGTTAGCAAATTGCGTCGGATGTTGAAGTCAAAGCATCCTTATATCGAGCGGAATGTTGATTCGGTGGTCAGTGTCATCAGGCAGTCAATGCAAAATTATGCAGCATTTGAGTCTGCTGCTCTATCTTTAAAAGATGCGTCTCCTGGAACTGTAAGATATTTCTATTGATTTACCTTGTCTCTTTCTGTTTATTTAGTTATAACTGTAAGCTTTCGGTTGAGGTGTATAAGTTAGTTGAGAGCTAATTAGGGTATTAAATCTTCTGCTACCCAACCTCCAAAGCAAACCAGAGCCTAGAGTTGGAATTATGTCAAGGGCTGATTGTGAATCCAAATTTTTAGTCCTGAAACCTCACCCAAAAGCTCAAATTCAGAGTGCATGTGCTGCTTAATGGTTCTACTGTTTTCCTGTATTCTCCATGTCTGTTTTAATTATAGCCTTCTTTAATTGTAGGTAATGGATAAAAATATTGAACCTATTATTGAGAAGAAAGACGTGTACACAGATGTAGCTTCTCCAAGTTTGAAGGAAAATTCTTTGCAAGTTGAGAGTACCAGAGACCTAATTACGGTTGCAGCAAATACTAATGAAGGGAGAGGTTTAGGCACCGGCTTGTTTGGTTCTGCTAAGGTGACTACAAGTTATTTCTTTTGGTTGGTGCCCTTTTTAATCTATGCCGGGCTCTCAAAGACATGTCTGTTATTTATCAGGTTTCTGCGGTTGTTCGGATCTCTAAGAAACCAAGCAGTGGTTTAGGAGCATTGCTTGGAAGTGCAGCCTCGAAGAAGAAATTTCGAACTGATGAGAAGGTGAGTTTATTTATCTGAAAACTCTATAGTCGCTTTTTGTTGCAGAATGATTAAGAAAAATGTTTTCAGGTGAAGGAAGATGTGAAGCTCGAACAGATAAGATCATCTGTAAACCTGTCATTCCCTTCATTTACAGAAAAAGTTCCCGACTCAAGGTCAGCTACTGGAACATTGAAGGTTCATGGGAAGCCTGAAGAGGTGTCCACTACTATGCCGGCCTCTGTTTCCAAGGAAGATGGTCTGACAGAGTTGAAAGATGATTCAGAAGAAGCCTCAGAAATTGTTGGTACTTCTGGTAGAGTTTCAGTGTCCGGAGTATCTAATTCCGAGACTAGCGATATTATACTATTAGAAAATGGTGATGGTGATGCGAAAGAAGTTGAGGCTGAAGATGAACCAATGTCTCTCTCGGAGTTGTCCACAAACTTTCAGAAGTGCTTTAACTCCATGAATAAGAGCAAGAAGGCCCAAAAGCAGACCGAGTTTTTAAACATAGAGCCGTTTGATTATGAAGCTGCAAGGAAAGAGGTGAAATTTGGGGAAGGGCACAAGGGAAGGCAAGGAAAGAAAGAAGCTGCAGCAGGTCAGAAGAAGAAGGGGTCTGGTACGGAGCAGTCAGAGTTTGGTCAAGGAAAAAGGCGTCAAGCCTTTCCGGCATCTGGGAACCGAAGTGCGACCTTTAAAAGTTAGGTTGCAAAACTACAAACTGATCTTCTGGCAATCAGTATTGATTGATGGTTTTGTTTTAGTCATTATTCGTTTTGGTGTTGGCCAATGGTGATTTTGTTTGATCGTTTTCATTTTATCTACTTCATAATTCCCACTTTGATGGGACTTAGGAATACAAACTCTTTTGTTTGAAACATCAAATCTGATTCATAGTTCAAATTATGAACCTGTGTCACTATGTTTCTTATATATATGATTGACCTGGAGTGGTATCACTTCTATATCTTGTAACCAGATAATCAGGATTTCATTCACCGAGTCCGCGGCTTTAACAGGATTGATGTTATTTTTATCGTTCCACTAAGGCCGTTTGATACAGAGAGCTCTGGCAAAAGATGCAGTTCTGCTTTCTAAGAGCGCTTCCCACCGCAACTTCATATATGAAGTTTGGATATGTTTTTCTCTAATGGTAAATTTTAAATTACTAAACTTCAAATTTTAATAATTTGCATTACAGTTTTTATATTGATCATAATTAACTAAAATCATAAAATTTTTATAAATATCTATAAAACATAAATTACTGTATTGCTCGCAATATTAGCTGTATTACAGTCATGAGTACTAGTATTTTTGTAATATTTCAATGTGTAATATTTATGTATTCATGTTATTTGCCTTTCTTGTTTTATATTATTTTGTATTAAATTTGCTTAATGTAATATTATTGTTTTTAATCTTATGTAATATTTTCTATATTAATACTATATTTTTTAATTTTATTTTAAAGGTGTTAGTTTAATTCTATATGTTAAAAATAAATTTAGAGGATACATGTAAATTTATGTTGGAGTTCCAAAAGCTTCATATTTGAAGATTTGAAATTGTTGTTGGAAATGCTCTAAGGTAGTGGGGAAAGGGCTATGCATGATTTATTGTTCTATGAATATGACTTTTGGATGATTCGGAAGTTATGGTTCGACCGAGTTGTTTTTACATCTTTACTTTTTATGTAATTTTATGTAAGAGACGACAAGAGAGAAAAAAAAGAAAAAGAAATAAGCTTATTTTTTTTAAGTTCAAGATATTCCAACTAAATTAGAAAAATCAAAAAGAAAACCCAACACTTCATATAAGAAAATCCAAAACATAAGTAAAGCAACTAGGAAAAAAGGAAAGGAAGATAGAGGCAAGCAAGCTACACATCAATCGTAACTTCAAGTTTTCTATACTGAAAATTGAGAACAGTGAATTGGTTTTCCGATTGATCCCAATAGAGCCTCAAAACATCGTCTTCTCTGAGATCTGATGAATGGTTCATAGTACTCCAACCAGACCCGTAATAATATTTAGTGATGTCAATATTTTTCAAGGTAATTGTGTATAGATCATCTTCCATTAGGTCGTGAACTTACACTTTGATACCGGTTTGCAAATTCTCATTGGTAACATCATTCACCTTGTGAGGACAGACATTACCAATAACATCACTCTTGACTTAATTTGATACCAAAATTGCTCTTGAAAGTAGAAGAGTACTTGTAAATTTTCATGTTTCTTAGATGCAAACATATATATACACAAGGCTTAGCCTAAAAAGAATGAAAAATACAAGAGAAAAGAAAATCGGAACTCTTCCTTTAGTTTTTTTTTTTTTTAAATCTCTAATATTTCATAAGATGGAAATGGTGAGAGACATTGTAACTTAAGAAGAAAGCTTTGTGCAAATTAATGATTTAAACATTTGACAATTTCATAACAAACTTTGTACAACTTATTGATTTAGACAATTTCCATTTTGTAACTTGGGGAAAAAGCCTTGTGCAGTTGTTGATTATATCAAGATTGTGGATTTCTCATTTATTCCGACCAATACATCTTGTAGAATTTTTGTATATCCAAGTGCGTAAATGGAAAGTTTGAGAAAATTTGTCCCAGAACCTTGATAGAATTTGTAGAATTTTTTTTGTCCCAGAAAATTTGTAAAAGTTTTTTTGTTCCCATTTAAAATATTGAACTATTGAATTTTCCCAGAAAAAACCTTCAACTGTTAATATTTGTGCCCGAGGTTAAGTTGACTAACGACTGTCAACGATGAACAATACCATTGACCGTTAGTCAACTTTTTTTTTTTAACAACTTATCATTTCGATTGATTAGTGTAAGTAGGGTACATATATTTAGCTAGCCATGACGGTGGTAATACATAGATCGTAAACAAATTTTGAGTGAAGCGGGTTATGCGGGTGCAGGTTGTAGAGAAGATGTTGCCGGTGCGGATCGCAATATCTGAAAAGAGGGTTATATAAACCCGCATAACTAATTAAAAAAAAAATCCGGCCCAAGTTAGCCGAAAACATTAAAATCCAGCCCAATTAGAAAACTTTTACCTTCTTCACCGTTACAGCAGATGTGCAGCCAGTTGCGGACCTAGATGGAAGGATGTGAGGTTAGTTGACCTCTCATTAACTTATCATTTTGATTAATTAATGTAAGTAGGGTACAAATATTTAGGTAGCCATAACGGGTTATCCGCTACAAATATTTAGGTCGTAAACAAATTTTGAGTGAAGTGGGTTATCCGCTACGGGAGTCAAAACATAATTAAAAAAAATTGTTTTTTAATATAAATAATAATTTTCTATATAATAGACTTATTCTCTAAATTAAATTAGATTTGTTTTATTGGAGAAAGAAAACTACAAAAAAAATAGTTTTTTTCTATTTTTTTTTTTTAAACATCAATTTTATTAATTAAATAATAGCAGAGTAATCACAATGTAAAGCACTTGAAATAGAAAAAGAAATGTAAAAATGATAGAAAAAAACAGAATTATTTGGTATTGAAGATTTAGCTAAGATATCCGCCGGTAGATTGCAGGACCTATGCACCCAAATGAAATTAGTCTCATCAAACTTCCTTTTCCAAAACCAAACTTTTCGCACCCAATTATGAATACCAAAATGCTGAGATTTTCCATTGATCAAATCCATCATAATTTTATTATCCCCTTCAAAAGAAACTTTCTTATACCCCCTCGACCAACAATGTTGCATAGCAAAGATTAAAGCCTGGAACTCACTCTCTAAAACATTGCAAGTCTTCAGTCCTTGAGCTTGACCCGATCCTAAATAAATCCCATTGTGGTCTCTCACAATCCTACCAGCTTTAGACGGAATAAAAGTACTCACAAACGAACCATCATGGTTGCATTTAACCCACCCCAAATCCGGTGGTTTCCAATGACCCATTTGATTTGTTGTAAAACATCGGCTGCCCTTGGTAATATTATAACTTCCGGATAACTCTTCCGAAAGTAACCATTCTTGAGCATCATTACGGGCTAAACTTAGACTGGACATCCAAGATAAATTCCTCCGCTGATACACCAGAAGATTACGACTCTTCCAAATCCGCCAGAGAATCCATAATGGTAATTGTTTTAAATGAGGAGCCCTATTTGACGTATTCATCAAACAAATCGCTTTTATCTTGTCTTCTAAAGATATAGCCGAAGCTAAAATTGCAGGATCCGGCATTCCAGAAGCTCTCCAGATAGATTTGGCATAAATGCAATCAAAGAAAAGATGCTTTGCTGTTTCCTCCCCATTACAACACCGTAAACAATCTGAATAGATCGTAATATGCCGATGCCTAAGATTGGATCCTGTTGATAAAGCTCCTGAAATAATTTTCCACATAAAATGTTTTATTTTCGGAGCCGTTTTATTTTTCCAGATTGCTTGTTTAACACTTAGATCCCCAGGAGGAGGCTGAAAATTCGGACTTGTAGGAAGATGGGTTGCTAACCAATAAGCCGATTTAACTGTGTAAATTCCATCACTAGTATAATGCCATCCCAAAAGATCCTCCTTAGCATGAGAACAAATCTTGATCGATGATATTAGAGAAATATCTTCAGCCATTACATTTTCCTCTATTTTGGTCATATCCCATTCCGTTTTTGTTTCATTAATCCAATCAGAGACTTTAAAATCTTGAACTTCATCACTCTTTTTTCTTGGAGGTCTGGGCGGATGAACCGGCAGCCACGGATCTAACCAAGAATTTATCATCTTACCATCACCAATGATATATCGCATTCCTTTCGATACAATATCACGACCTGCAAGTAAGGACTTCCAAACAAAAGAAGAACTATGCCCTTGTTTAGCATTTAATATAGTAGTGTCATGAAAATATCGACCTTTTAAAACCTTAGCCATAAGGCTATCCGGATAGTGAAGGATTCTCCAGGTTTGTTTACCCAACAAAGCAAGATTAAAATTCTCTAGATCTCGGAACCCCAAACCACCCTCTCTTTTAGGAAGACATAAGCGATTCCAAGCAAACCAATGCAGACCTTTCTTGTCATCCCCCGCACTCCACCAATACCGATTTAAAATCCCATTTATCTGATCACATATATCTTTTGGAAGCTTAAAAATATTCATTGAGTAGATAGGCAAAGCAAGAGCCACAGACTTTAAAAGAATTTCCTTTCCACCCGGGGATAAGAATTTTTTGCTCCAACCCTCTGTTCTTTCTTTCACCTTTTCAACAATGTAATGAAACATTTCCGATTTTTTACAATGAAACTGTTCCGGCAAACCCAGATATTTTCCTTTACCACCTTCATTATGAATACCAAGCAAACTACGAACTTTTCGCTTAACATCTGGCTTAACTTTACTACCAAAAGTGATGGAAGATTTTCTTAAATTCACCGCCTGACCTGAAACCTTCTCATAAATCGTAAAAATTTCCCGAATTGCCCGACATGATTTATTATTTGCAAGCATAAAGAACAAAGAATCATCTGCGAAAAGCAAATGAGAAACTGCTGGACTTCTATTACTGATTTTAAGCCCTAAAATTCTTCTCTTATTAGTAGCTTGAGTGATAAGGTGGGAAAGAACTTATGTATCAGGCTTTGATCTGGAACCTTGAACACTTGATGGATCCGATGGAAATGTCGATTTCGATCAGATTATCGTCTTCATACTCGGCTGATAGTTGAATAAGCCTGAAATCTGGCATGTTGTTGTAGATGATCTTTTGATCTTCTTGTCCAATCATAGTACTGTAGTGGTGACCAACGTAGTGACCACTTGGTAAGGAGAGCTCTATGAGGCTTTCCTCATCAGGGATTGTCTCATCGTCTTCGTCATTATTTCTGACAACAACGTCATCAGTGGTCGTAGATACTTCACTCTCTCCCAAAGAGTATAGTTGACTAAGATCTTGAACCTTGGAGTTTGGTTTTTGGATTGAGAAAGGGATGAAGAAAGATGAGAAGAACAAAGCAGCTGACGTTAGTAGGATTTGCGAGAACCCAAGTCCTACGATGTGAAGAAGTGGTGGAGCAAGAAAAGACAACCATGAAACTGGTCTCTTAAAAAGCAATGAAATAAAACTCACCCCTTCTTTCATTTTTATGCTCTCAAGATTCATATGTAACCAATTACTTTGTAGCTCCACCAGAAAAGATAGAAGAAACAAGAGTTCAACCATTTTATATCCCTCAGATTCAAAAACAAAAATTGAGAAGAAGATGATGTTTGATCGAAACAATTTTCAAATACACAAACCCTAGAAAAAATAGGTTGCTGTAAAAATCTGAAAAAACCCCCCAAAGAGTTATAGCTTAAACATTCTAGGAGACTTAACTAGACTCGACTCATGTAAAGAGAGAGGACTCCGAAAAAAGTTTAATACGAAGTGTACCTCAAATAATCAAACGGGAAAGGGTTTATAAATAGGTGATTACGAAGAAGATTGAGCATAAACTATTCTATTTTTTTCTTTTCATTTGCATCGAGATTTGAGGAGCAACAGCACGATCCTACTAGTCCTTCACATAAGCAAAAAAATTGGAATCCCAAGATAAATCACCAAAATTAAACTAGATTATTTTGTTTGTCACTATTTGTATTATACTCGAATTTGAATATCCAGTTCAAACAAAAAATAATGGGCTTGGCTGATATATCAGATAAATAACAATAATAAAATATTTGAATTTTTTAAGCTAAGATGAATAGTTACAGTTTCCGTAAAAAAAATATAAAACGTTGAAAAAGTGATGTTAATAAATTAAATCACGTTTTGTTTTTTTGTACTTAATTTTTTTTTAACACTAGTTGTATCTTGTATATAATAAAAATAATTTAAAAAAAATGAAAACTTGATTAATATTTTGAATGGTAAGAAATATAGCAGAATCTTTTTCGTGAACAAGTACGTAGTATATCATTTAATTAGCACTAATGTTTTATTTTATTTGTTGTTATATAAAGTTTTGAGATTATTTTATAATCTTTAACTAAATTAGTAAAATTATTTGAATGGAATTTATGTAATATGGATTTTGGACTGGACGAAAATAGAGTGAGAGCTCATCAACTAGAAAACAGATCTGTACTCAATTCTCGGTGGATAAAATTAGTAAATGGCAAAACAAGTTTGTGAAAAAGGCCATTTTGTTGGAGACTACAACAGTTTTAACAATTCAAACTTGATAATCGATTATGTGAATTAATATGCATGATTCGTTTAGACGAACATTTCTTTCTGAGTATAATGAAAAATATTACAATTTATAATAAAACATAAATTTTATTTTCTGTAATATTTTAAACTTAAGAAATTGAAAACTTTTAATTCAGAGTTGGATCATCAAATGGATCTACTAAGACTAGTTACAATGAGGTGTTAAATAAACAATTCAACGGTTGAATGCTTGTAATGAGGTAGTTGAATAGGCTATTGAATCTATGTAGATTCAACTGGTGTTGAAAACATTTAACATATTGAATTATTTAGAAATGAGACCTACGCTGTCACGTGGCGTGTTATGAGAGGTCATCGTTATTAATGAGATTTTTGATATTTTTTTCATCTGAACTATTTGAAGTCAATTATTTCATAGTAAATTTTTTTTTGTTATTATAAAATACCAAAATTCATCGTTTTTGTACTTTATAAATAGAAAGTTGTTTTATTTGATTTAGATCAGAAAAATAAATAAATAAAATTAAAAAATAAAAATATGAAATAAAAGTGATGAAATAAGATGTTGAATTTTTTTATTAAATAAAACAGTTATAAAACATAAAAATTGAATACATGTTGAATTATTAGGTAGAAGAGAGAAAAAATTATTAGGTACAGATAATTATTTGGAGCGTTGAAAGAGTAAATCATCGTACCTAATCTAATGCTAACAAAATTCTGATTAATTTTCTGATCTACTATTTAAAGTACTGGTCTTAGTACCTTTGCCATCTCAATCGTATTAATTGGTTTCCAGATATATAATTTTTTTTTATTTTAAAATACGACCGTCGGTTCTGTGTCTATCTTTCATAATGGATTAGCATTTTCTTACCAGAACATTATACTTAGTACAGAAAAAACCGATAAAAATAGGAGAAGATTACTAAATAACACTAATCTTTATGTTAATGACTAGATTAACATATAAAATTTGGAGGTTATATAAGTATAATATATGCCAATATCACTCTTAATTAGATGTGTTAAGAAAAACATAATTACAAAATATGCCATTAATGAAAAATTCCGGCGTGTATAATATTTACAAAATGCTATCGAAAAATATGTTTTAAAAAAATCTGTCGTATTAAATCTGTCACAGATTTTTGTAAATGACTTTAATTCTTTGACATATTTATTTTAAATGTTATGACATATTTATTGGAACGACAAATTTTCGTTTATGCGACAGATTTGTGTCTATTTAATGGCAGATTTATATAAGATTAGTTGTGACAGATTTATTTTTAATGGCAGACTTAAATTTATGCGGCATATTTATGTTTTTGCGGCAGACTTATTTCATAGCGACACCACAATTTTAAATTTTGTGACAGATTTTGTATGGTAGACTTATTTTATTCCTCAGAATTTTTTTTGTGTTGCTTCAGATTTATGTTTTAAACAAAAAACTGTCGTTTAGTGACAGATTTGTTTAAGGCAAAAATAATTACTAATCTAACTCTAGTGGTGACAAATTTGATTTTACGTGATAACATATTTTTTTTATGGTATGTTTATGGCAGATTTTTTGTGCTTAGTTGTGACCGACTTATTTATCACTTATATTAGGTTAAACGTAACACTTTAATTTTGTGCACACACACACCACGTCGTCTTCTTTATTTAGCGTCTTCTTCATACATCCAAAATTTTTGTTCCCAAACATGGTTGAAATTAAATCGTGATATCGTGTAGATTTTGAGGTTTTATTTTCAGTTTCTTAATCTTTCGATAGATTAAGAGTATGGAGCAGGTCATTCTTGTATGTGGAAATTGGAAGTTTGAAAACAACAGATGGTTGTTTGTTGTTGATAACAGTAGACGTTGTAGAATTCTACAAGGAAATTGTAAAACACGTTATGAAGATTTCATTCGAATGGTGTATGAGGATTATGGATTAGATAAGAGATTATGGGATGTTAAATTGAGCTACATGTTTCCGAAGCAGATCTTAGAGAGATTACCTTCAGATACACCTCCAGTAATTATTAGTAACTCTAGACAATTTCAAGTTTTCTTGGGTCAATCTAAGGTGAACACGGTTCGACTTTATGTAGAATTGAAGGCGAAAACTATGGCCGAATCAAAAGAGACAGTTAAAGATGATTTTGTTGAATGTAATAGAACAAGGAAACATAAAAAGGTTGAAGAGAATAGGGTTGTCGACGGTATGGAGAAAGAAGATGAAGACGATGACGATTCTAGGTTCGATTATTGTGATGACTCCGACAGAACAAATTCGGATGATGAGAATTATAGCCTATATGGGATTCAAATGGAAGAAAAAGAGAAGCCTAAAATCACCTATTACAAAGAGTAGTTCAGCGATTTACATAGATGGGAACAAAGAGTCTGATTTTGTGAAAATCATCCTTGGAATTCGTTTTTGTTTGTACCATCCAAGACCGCAAAAAAAAACAAAATTATGAAAAAACTAACATAAACACACAAAAATAAAGAAAGCATCGAATAACACATGTAAAGTGACTTACAGGTGCTTGACTATTTGTCTCATCATCATCCTACTTGCTACCATTATCTACATTTATGTTTTGATTACCAACCTCATTGGGTATGACAGAGGGATATGACTTTACATTTCTTTCAATGCTTTCTCCACCCTATCAATCTTCTCACCAAGGTGCACATTTAAGTCACCGATTTATCGCTCTAAAGCGTCCACTCTACTCCTAATATTCTTATCCATGGTTGAAATGGTCTCATCCAATTTTTCGAGCATCTTAGAAATAGCCAACAAGCTCAACTTCTCATCTTCGTCATCCTACATAAAATAACACGTAACAGTTTTATAGTTCTTATTTGACACAACATATAAAACAATGAAATGATACCATGTTATATCATATTAAACGAGTATGCACATGACAAGATTCTATATATCAAAACCAAAAAAAACTGACACAGAATACTTTATAAAGACTACACAAGCACCATTAGAATTCAGATATGCATTACATTGTCAAACAAACGAGTTAGTTGTAGTAACTAACCTCTGAAATTTTTTTCCTTTCTTCTTCTCCTTGTTGGAATTTTTTTCTCCTTCATGATCAAAGGACTCATCCTCTTTCATCTTTTTCTTCTTTTTATGATCGTCCTCTTCTTCTTTTGTATATATTTTCCATTTATTCTTTTTCAAACCACTTGGTTTCACTCCTTCCCAAGCATTCAAAGCAAACGATCATGAATGATATCTCTAATCAAGTTGTCTACATTTGGATCCTTTATCTCATCCTCGTCACTCCATTGAGGGTACATATTATCCTCTGATACACAAACCATATGTCTTACACGAACCTACATACATAAAAAAGGAAAAATCTTATATATTAGTGTTGGAAAAGCCTCTTGGAACATAACAACAAAAATGCCAAAACATAAAAATAAAACTGTCACAACATAAAACTAAACCTACCACAACATAAAAAAAACTGACAAAACATAAAAATAAAATTGTCACAACATAAAACTAAACCTGCCACAACATAAAACTAAACGTGCCACAACATAAAAAAAACTGCCAGAACATAAAAAAAACTGCCAGAACATAAAAATAAAAATGTCACAACATAAAACTAGACCTGCCACAACATAAAAAAAACTGCCAAAACATAAAAATAAAACTGTCACAACATAAAACTAAACCTACCACAACATAAAATTAATCATGCCACAACATAAAAAAACTGCCACGACATAAAAATAAAACTGTCACAACATAAAACTAAACCTGCCACAACATTAAAAAAACTGCTAAAACATAAAACTAAACCTGCCACAACATAAAACTAAACCTGCCACAACATAAAAATAAAAATGCCGCATCATAGTAAACAAAAATGTAATCTATCAAACAAAAATCGGGCATAATATCAAAAACAAACTATTAAAAAACTAAATTGTGCTATCTTAACAACAAACCTGTCCATGAGAAGCCTTCTCCTTTTTTATGAATTCTTCAAAATTGATCCGTTTCCGAGATGATTGCCAATCTAGTAGTGGAACACCACTCGTTATTGCCCTTTCCCTCCCATATTCTTCTCCTATACCCAGAACACTCTCATACACCCATATCAACAAAGCGTGAACACAACCGTGCATTGTGTAAGAGTCTTTACTATACTCAACAATTTTTACTGAATTTAGTAGACTTTCAAAAGCCACTCAGCCCCAAGGATACTTCTCAAACGCCTCTTGATTAAGAACTTTCTTAGCAGCTTGCAAAGGAATTCTAGATCTGTGATGTATGCCATATATTCCAACTTACAAAAGACATAACCTACCCACCATCAACCTTTTCTCTGGACCCCATGTCTTGCAAATTTCCATCACAGCCTCCAACTCTGAAAACATAGGACCCTTTGATGTTGCTACTCCCATTGCTTTCCATAACTCAATGTGATCATCATCAAACTTGTCTGAGATGTCAATTGGGAGACAATTTAGTCCTATTATATCCCCAAATTCGTTCGAAGAAAACCTGATTGGTCTACCATCAATCAAAGACCACATCTCATGACAGTTATTGACTCTCAACTGCTGTGTGAGGAAGTAATGAACTGTCTGGGCAGACCACGTGTACTTTTCTTCGGTAAACTTTATCAACACTCCAAGAGATGATTCACTCAATTAGTCCACACATCAATTCCTAATCTTTCTTTCATGAGACCAATTTTGGACGTGAAACAATTGGGGTTCATGCTCCTATTTTGCAAAAGAGATTTTCCTTCTTAAAAAAGACGAGGAGGGTATTTGAAGCTACTACTTGAATACGCCATTCCTGAAACCACAAAATAAACAACTTTGAATTAGTTAAGAATTATATGATGTAAAACAAAAGAATTCTAAAATAAACAACCAACAACTATGACAATGTTAAACACATAATTTTCGGTTACTATGTATAAAGCAAACATAATAAGAAATCAGAATGGGGAATTTCAAATCATTTAGAGTCCAAAACCAAACATAATAAGAAATCAGAATGAAGAATTTCAAATCCAAAAATGAATCAGATAGACTTACAAAAATATTAAACTTTCTCTTGATTTCTCCAGAATCTTGGGTCCCAGTCGTGACTGGTGTTGCAATCTAGATTCATAAACATAATTAATGTTAGATATCAATACAACATTCAAGATAAACACAAGTGGTTAAGTCTTAAAATTAAATCAACTGAACGTGTTACTACTTAAAAAAAAGAAGATACAGAGAACAAGACTATTACAAACGGTAATTCGAGATTAGTTCAGACTAATTGATACACATTATTACAAGCTAAAGTGAGACAAAAGTGATCCACAAACCAGACAAGTATCAACCTTTATCGTTCTATATTGACGGCGAGCAGTGAACAAATCACACACAATACACTAACCTCAACACAATACACACAATACACTAACCTCAAAACAAATTTGTGATGGTTGAAAAACAAATTTGTCGCTATTGACAACCAAATAAATCTGCCACTTAAATAACAAAATAGAAAATATGTGCCTAAATAACTATTTCTGTTCAAAATTACAAAAATCTGTGGCTATATCTATTATCATTCAAATTGAAATGGCGCGAAGTAGTTTTACCGAAATTGTTTCAAAGATGACGATGACAAGAATCAAGATCTTATCTGCCCATTTCCCCTTGCTACATTCTTCTTCTTTTCGATCTATTAATTACATTACAAATTGCAACAAAGTTGTGTTAGTTAAAACATCAATAATCACATATTATATAGAGAAAATCAGAAATCAAGTAATCACAAATATAAACCAATGCAGCAAAGTCACATATAACCATAACAAGGGAAAGATAGATCACAAGGTTGAGCAATACGAAACTATTAACACATAGTAAACTAAAAAAGTAGTAAGCTTTGAACAATGGAAACTATGGAAATTTTCTCTTTGAATGACATATACTATTTCAATCTCGAAATGCAAACAATTTAATGGATCCCAGAACACATAACAAACTCAGAGAAGTAACAATTTTAAACCAATACCATAGATTTAGTTTTCATACATTAAGCAGATCCAAAAAAGAGGATTTAGAGGAGTAAAAATCAAAAGAGAGAGCTATCAAACTTATTACAACAATCAAAAGAATGAGACAAACCAATTTTAAGTAGATTCAAGAGATAGTGGCCGATTTGGTTTGTGAGCAGGTTCAGAGATTTGTTTGCCTCTGTGAGAACTCCGACGCCGGATGTGAGAAGCCTGAAATCGGCGACGAAGGCTGATCGGCGGCGACAATGTGTGAGATAGAGATTTAGGGCGAGATGTATGAGAGACGAAAAAGAAAAAAGACCGACTAATGAAACTTAATTTTTTCCTACGCCGGTGTGAGAAGCCTGAAATTGGCGACGAAGACTGATCGGCGGCGACGGTGTGTGAGATAGAGATTTAGGGGGAAATGTATGAGAACGAAGAAGAATAAATGCGACTAATGAAACTTAATTTTTTCCTTTTTTGTTTTTACTGTTTTTTTTTTTTGCTAATCTCGAATTACCTTTTTTCTTTTGTTGCTAATCTCGAATTTGGTTTTTTTAGTAATTAATTAATGTTTTAAAGATAATGACATAATTGTTAATAGTAAACTAAGTACTATTTTATTAGACATTAACCAAAAATGTTGTGTTACTCTATTTAGCATCTAAAATTGAGTGTTAATCTAGTTATTTTTGTAAAAATTAGAGTTAATTTGGGTAATTTTTAGAAAAAATAAAGACAAGAAAAACGACAGTAGAAAAAAATAAAATAATTTATTTAACACTCGTAGTCTTTTTTGTTTTCTTTTTTTTTTTTGTCGGCTAACCCTCGTAGTCTATTCATTTGGAATCGGAGAAGCCAAAAGGGCAAAGACCCTAACTAAACCTTTAAATTGTACTTGGTCGCCCATTCTCCAATGCTTCAGTGTCGGTGAGCCATGTGCAGCCCTCCCTGCTTACCACCTGGCGACACTTTAATTCCTTCCATCTTTAAAAATTTCACTACAATCCAAAGATAACTTAAGTTGATTTGCTAGATCTACGGTGAACTAGTGGTCATAAGTGTTTCGATTTTAGTATTTTTATGCTTCAAGGCTCAAGTTCCCAATTTTTGATTTTAAAAGATTTTATGCTTCAAGATCCCAATGTTTTTGTTCAACAAGATTCATCGGCTAGAAAGGGGTTTCTAAAAAAAAAATTTCGTATATGAGTATATTTTTCGGTGTAATCCATTTTTACTTTTTGGGGAGTTCGGTTATGGTTTCTGATGTGTCCGAATTATGCCACGATTTGTTTTACTGTTGTGGTTTTTTTCTTTTCTTCTTTTAAATAACTTTTGTAGTTAATGTCGCTAGTATCAGTTTAGATGAGTTTCTTCTCGTTTAGATGTAAATTCTCCTATAATTTAAGCTGTTGAATTTGCAGTTTACATAAAGTATTAGGGATGGTTGCGACAAAAATTGATGAAAAGAAGATTTGTTTCTTTTCAAAATTTGGATTATCTTAGCAAATAGTTAATCATATCTTTATCATTATATATTTATATATGTTTGGCGAATCCTATTTGAACTTTTAGTGAATTTAGCAAGCGGATGTGTTTGATATATCTAAGATTATATCCATTTTAAATTGTGGTTGCAAAAATCGGCGAAAAACTAAAGAATCGAAGTTTGACTAAACTTTATCCAGCGATATTTTTGTTTTCATTAGATCTTTTCTCGACCATTCTTTCCACGGTCATTATCTTTATCTGAGGGTCACCACTCAAAATGCACTCTTAACATTTTTGTTTTCCAGTTATTTTCTGGTTAAACCTTATGGCACATTTAACTTGAGTCGTAGAAAGTCTTTCATGTATCTGTTAATTTTTGTTAACTTTTCTGGTAGCTATATCCTCACACCAGATAAGAATGATAATGGAAAAATATCTATAATAATTTGACTTTAAAAAAACACTACCCAGTTTACATTTTTGATAAATAAATAGACTAAATCAATTGATAATTGAATTTATGAATATAATGAATAATTATTCGCAAGGAACAAGTGTACTAGTGGTTCTTCACCTCTATTGCCATTACGTACACTAAAATTCCAGATTCAAAGTTGGTGTTCTACTTAATATGAGTTATTTGACCACATTTCATTTTGTACAGTGTTGGGCTACTGGATCGGTCCATTGTAATCCAGTTGTAATGTTGATAGAAAATGAACAAATATTCCTCCTTTCAATCTGAAACAGAGAAACATCTTCTACGCCAACCAAAGAAATTTATGTCCACTTAGAGAAAACACCAACCATCCTTCCTATTTGCTAGAGAATGTAGAACTATTTTTACATCTACCACCACCACTACTTGCTGAGCTGTAACAAAGTTTAGAAGATAACGCTCGCATGCGTGGACATATACTCTTTCACAAAGGCAACTAATAAAAGTAAGATGGGAACAAGAGATCTGAAATCACCCTTGGATACTGCGACATCTAGAAAAACGCTTGAATTGTGATGATGTATTACGTTTTTATCGGTTTGAGTTTTTCTTCTCTTTCATATTTTATATATATTGTTGAATAAATGTGAGTTTTTAGAGTTTTTAGTCCTTTATCGAGTTTTTACAAGTTTTAGATTTCTTTAAAAGAAAACGAGTCATTTTGGGATGAAAACACACTTTTGGAGATGTAGGACCTTGTGGAAGTGTAAGACGTTTTCTTATACATGGAAGATTTACCACCGTTATATTGTCCTCATATTTTGACATAAGATAGCTTAGGACGTTAGTTATCATTTTCAAATGGTTTGAAGGAAATATAATGGTGCATTCAAAAGTTATACCCAATTTAGTGAACACAGGTCATTCTGGCGAGCAGTTGAAGCAATGTAGGAATTGAAACCAGAGAGTGACAGACCGATGAATCTCCTTCCCATACGGACTCTAGAGACTGTTAGATCGATCAGTCCGCTTCCAGACCGATCGGTCCCTTCCCCAGACGCGTTTTTAGGCCTATTTGAGGCCCATATTCAACCTAACTTCTCCCCTATTGTTATAAAACCCTGGACTCAACTTTTTGAGAGAATCTTTGACTCTTTTACGCTTTCTTTTCTATTTTTTGGAGACTTCCAACTTTGTAAGTTACTCCCTGGGGATCTGAGATTCATCATTTCTAACAATTTAGAGAAGATTTATGAACCCTATTTTCTTAATCTATTACAATTCTATTATGTTTTCTTCATTGATTTGTGTTTTTTCTTTTGCTATCTGTGAGTGATTCCTTAATTGGAGTTTAGGGTTCTAAGTAGAAGATTCCATGATTTGATGATTTGATTTATTTTATTAAACTCTAAATTTTTAGGTTTTTCAATTCACATATTCTTAATGCTAAAATTGGATTGATCACCTTGTTTTAGATTTTAGGTTTTTCTATGCATGAAAGTGTTTGATATAATGCTTGAACTAGTGTGAATTGAATAATATTCTCTTAGCCAACGATATTTGATGTTATGAAGTATTGTGATCATAGTGAACTCGATTTATAATGTTAATTTGACTAGGAGATCTCAAACGATAGTTTGTAAAGTTGATTAGTCAAATTTAGAGATTATTTTTTTGAAAGAGAATTAGTCTATTTTAGTGTTCATGTTTGAGAACAATTCTAGTTGTTGTGTTTTTGCTGCTTTTATCTCATTGATCATTGATTCTATGAATTATCATGCGACCCAATGCTTTTATTATATAACTTACATCGTTTAATCTTCTCTTTGTTCTTACACCGGAACAAAGAGAGGAGTTAGATGAGTTTTACAAGGAAAATCCTACACTAATTAACAAGGAGTGATGTAGCGATTTTGATTCGGTTGAACCTCTTATCATTACGAGCGACATTTGAAGAGTGGGAATTCACCAACTATGAGATGCAAGAAGGTCATGCTCTTGAAAAGGTAATATATTGAGTTACAGCAAGCTAGTTAGAAGGTACATACGTTTCAACCCTTGAAATTCATGATATTGAGGATATTCACATGCCATGCATTGAAGATGTAACTTCTATTTTGCATACTCCCATGCTCATTGAGAAATTTTTTGATTTGATATGTGAGTCTCAACGACTAGATACTTTAAGAGCAACAAAACTTGCTAGGGATTACCATGAAATATGTTATGATATTGAATATCATTGTGCTTTGAATGTTCATAATCTTGAGTTAAAGTTTTCATTGCCTGAAATATCTAGACATTTTCTTGAAGAATCTTACCTAGGAATTGTACTTGATATTGATGAGATTTTCCAGAATATTGAGAATCATGAGGTTGATTTTATTGTGCTACATGAGATCAATGTGGATGAAGTTGATTATTTTGTTAAAACCTCATTGAAACCTGAATTTGACTTTATTTTTCCTTCAAATGCATTTTATCCCCATGAGCATCCAACCACTAATGATCATTTCAAGATATATGCTATATTTGTAGTCAATTTGGTTGATGGTAATCTTGTCTCGCTATCATGGACAATTGTGTGTTACTTTGCAGATATTGTTTTCTGCGGCAACATGAGAAGGACCAAAGGTCCATTGGCTCAAACTTTTGATTCTTATGATTCATATCTCATGCTCAACGGTCAAACTAACGACTTTTAAACAAGCGCTTTGTGGGAGGCAACCCACCACATATTTCTATTTAGCCATTTTGCTTTCTTTTTAGTTTGTCTGACATCTTCTTTTGGATTTATTCTCACACCATGACGTTGCGAAGTAAGTTTGGAGGAGGATTTCACTTGTCTACTAATGTTGTTTTCTATGGATGGTTTCTTTCTTATGTTTTCGTTAAGTCAATTGAGTCTGTTTTATCGAGTCAAAACCGTGTCCGTTTTATTGAGTCAAAAATTTGTTTGAGAACTATGACCTTAGGAAATTGCACTTTGCTTTGTTTCATTGCTCTATGACTGGTTTTGCATTGTTTAAGGATGACTTGGAAACACAGAAAAATCCATACCTCGATCACTATACGGTATTCCCTATCACTTAAAAATTTGGATGATTTGAGCTTAACTTTGCTTATTGGTACTTAAACCAGACATATTATATTTCACTTAAGGGCTTGATAATCATGTGATGGATCATATATTTAGAGTTTTCTTTACATCATTGATATCATTTTTTGTAAACTCTGAATAGTTAGACTCACTTTTAGTCTAGTACCACACCTCTAACCTCAGCTGTCTTTAAAACCCCATGCATCTTTATGTCATCATCATCATGTGCAACCATGTGCAAAAACTACGGAATATACATACTGACATAGCTTTTCTTTCGTTAGGATTGGATTATGTAGTTTGTATGGATGATTTTGTGGGACGTTGTTGAGTTTTTGTGGTTAGTGATAATATATATGGGAGAATTTCGAGCTTGTATAATTGAGTATTTCTTGATGTAGTTTATATAAGGCGAGAACCGGTTCCACTTCCCTGCTGAAAAAAACAAAAAAATACAAAAAAGCGGGAAAGGGAAGGAAGGAACAAGAAAAGTCGGATTATTACTTGTGTTATTCAAAAGAATTAAGGGATCTCTTAGTTTTATTGAGAGTTTGAGTTGCGTAGATCGATTTAGGTGGAAGGGAAGCTGTGTACCTCCCAATTGGTATGTGTCTCACTGTGATTTTTCATAATGACTTGCATCCATTCGCATTTGCAGGAAACCCGAAACACTTGAGCCACCATAAACCAGCCTTAACACCTAGAACATAAAGTTTTCGATACCCCCTTTGCGAGAGTACATGCATTGTCTTAATGAATGTTAAAAGGTTAGGTTTGGTTCTAAAAGTTCTCTGTGACCCGAGATTTAGTATTGATGCTACAGGTATGGCAAAATACTGCGGAGTACGGTTTGGTATGAACTTTGTATCGGCAGCTTGCAGGAAATTGAAATGCAGCATGATCCCGAAAGAATTTGTGAGTTCTCGTGTTTTCAAACCTCTTTTCTCGATGAAAACATTTACTTTACTTGAGGACAATCAAATATCTCAGTTGGGGGGAGTTGATATATTACGTTTTTATCGGTTTTGAGTCTTTCTTCTGTTTCATATTTCATATATATTACTGAATAAGAGTAAGTGTTTAGAGTCTTATAGTCCTTTATCGAGTTCTTACTGGTTTTAGGTTTTTTTAGAAGAAAACGAGCCATTTTGGGATGAAAACACACTTTTGGAGATGTAGGACCTTGTAGAAGCGTTAGACGTTTTCTTGTATATGGAGGACTTCCCAACTATATTGTCCTCATAGTTTGACACAAGATAGATAAGGATGTTAACTTTCATTATCAAGTTTTTTGAAGGAAGTTTAATGGTGCACTCAAAAGTTATACTCAATTTAATGAAGACGGATCATTCTGACGAGCAATTGAAGCAGTTGCAGGAATTGAAACCAGAGAGTGACAGACCGATCAGTCCACCGTTGGACCGATTGATCTCCTTCACATACATAATCTAGAGACTGTTAGATCAATCGGTCCCTTCCCCAGACGCATTTTCAGACCTATTTTAGGCCCATATTCAACATAACTCCTCCCCTATTGTTATAAAACCATGGACTCAACTTTTTGAGAGACTATTTGAAACTTTTACGTTTTCTTTTCTATTTTATGGAGAGACTTCCATCTTGGTAAGCTTCGTCTATTATTATTATGTCTGAGATTCATCATTTCTGACAATTTGGAGAAGATATTTGAACCTTATTTTCTTAGTCTAGTACAATTCTATTATGTCTTCTTCATTGATTTGTGTTGTTTCTTCTGCCATGTGTGAGTAATTCCTTAATTGGGTTTTAGAGTTCTAAACTAGGAGATTCGATGATTTGATTGCTTTTATGAAACTCTGAATTCTTAGGTTCTTCAATTCACATGTTATTAATGCTAAAATTGGATTGATCACCCTATTTTAGATTCTAGGTTTTTCTATGCATGAAAGTGTTCGATAGAATGCTTGAACTAGTGTGAATTGAGCAATATGCTCTTAGCCAAGGACAGTTGATGTTAGGAAGTATTGTGAGCATAGTGAACTCGATTGATATTACTAATTTGACTAGGAGATCTCAAACGACAGTTTGTAAAATTAATTAGTCTAGTTTAGAAATTAATGTCTTGAAAGAGAATTAGTCTATTTTAGTGTTCATGTTTGAGAACGGTTCTACTTGTTGAGTTTCTACTGCTTTAATTTCATTGATCAATGATTCTCTGAATTACCCTGCAACCCAATGTTTTTTATTTTATAACTTACATCGTTTAATCTTCGCATATTTATCAAAAACCAAAACAACTTTTCTACGCTTTAACTATTTACGAATATCGCAAATCTATAAAGTACCATTGATCCTTGTGGATCGACCCCGAACATACTACTGCGCACTTCACTGTGCTCTTGTGGTTAAAGTATTTTGGATAAGTTACTCGAGCAATCATGTGAAGCGGAAAAAACAAATCTGAAATCTCACTCAAGCTCAATGAGAAATACTCCTTGTCGAAAGGATACTTAATTTCTTGACAATAACTAGAATCTCTATACTGATAATTTTCTAACTTATGAGCATAAAGTACCCTTAGGATCCACCTAAGAACCAAAAGAAACAACAAAAAAAGGAACTAAAGATCTAGTTATTAGTAACTATATAAAAATAATATACTAGGCCGAATCGTTAAACTACTTAACCAATTGCATAAAGCAAAGTAGTTCTCGAAGATACGCTTATTGATCAAGAAGAAGAAGAAATAAGCTCATCACCCGTACGGACATCCGTACGTCCGTACCACACTCATTCGGATGGGTCGAAAGTGATGAGGCCGAACTTGGATGGAGAGGAGCCTTTGAGAATATGTTAGCTGAAGCCTTTTAAGGCCCATTGTGCCTTATTACCGTTGAAGGAGCGCATGACCAAAGGAAAGGAAGAAGGCGCGTGGATGGTGTGGACTACTTTTGTGTGGACCACTTGTGGTCCCTTGAAGAAATGCGGCGCTCCCCTCTTCCTCCTTCTTTCGTATGCGCACACCTAGGTTTAATGAGACTAAGTGAGGTCGTTTTGGTATTAGCTATATATACTCTCTCCTCTCATTTTGTAAAACTCACTCTTTTCTATTCAATGAAAGGATTCTTATTCTTCTCTAATCTCCATTCTCCTTCTCACTTCCGCTCATGAACTCTCTATTCTAACATGGTATCAGAGCCATTTAGGCTATAATCTCTCTTCCTAATCTCTATTCTTAATCTTCCTCCATCCTATTCTACTCTTCCATCTTGTTTCTCCATCCGTCTGCCGTACTCGCCGTTCGTTAGCAAGTTCATCTTCCGTTCTGCCCATTTCCATTTTCTCTTGTCAGAATCGAATACTCTTCTTTCTCCATGGACACAATCAAGTCTTTGATTCTCTTAGTCACTCTCAAGGGAGAAAACTACCTCCTTTGGTCAAGAACAACCAAGACAGCTCTTTGTGGTAGAGGTTTGTGGAATCATGTGGAGAAAGGGCTTGAAATCAATGATGTCACCAATGAAGATGGAAAGAAGGCGGCTGAAGAAGCTATGGCTGAAGAGGCCAAGTGGTTCCAAGAGGATCAGACCGTGCTTGCCATCATTCAAGGGTCACTTGAAGCCTCCATTCTAGAGGCTTATTCTTATTGTGAAACTGCAAATTAGCTTTGGGGAACTCTCAAGCATGTCTATGTGAATTTCTCCAACCTCAGCCTAGTTTTTGAAGTCAAACTTGCCATCAACAACCTCAGCCAAGATGATCTCGAGTTCACTAAGCATCTAGGGAGGTTTAGATCTCTATGGGCCGAGCTAGAGATGTTGAGACCGAGCACTATGGATCCGACGATTCTCAACGAAAGGCGTGAACAAGACAAGGTCTTTGGCCTTCTACTTACCTTGCATCCAGCCTTCAATGAACTTATCAAGCACATTCTCCGAGCTGACAAGCTCCCTAGCCTTGATGAGGTGTGCTCCCAAGTTCAAAGAGAGCAAGGTTCACTCGGCCTCTTTAGTGGAAAAGGGGATCTTCTCATTGCCAACAAGGGAGTCTATAGAAATGAAGAAAGGAAGGTGTGGATTTGTGATCATTGCAAGAGGAATGGCCACACCAAAGACAAGTGCTGGATCCTTCATCCTCATCTCAAGCCATCCAAGTTCGAAGATTTCAAGGCCAATGTCTCCTTCGAGTCTACATCCGCACAAGGACAAGCTGGGTCATCTAGGCAAGAGACGGCAATGGTGGCTTCATCCCAAGGATACATTGTCACGAAGAAGTCAGACTTGGAGGCTCTCTTCCAATCCATTGCATCCCTAAAGGAATCCGGTACCAGTTTCTATACTCATAGGCCTAAGGACTTGCTAGTAGTTGACTCGGGTGCTTCTCACCATATGATTAGCAATCCTGAACTTCTTAGCAATATAGAACCTTCCTTAGGTCGTGTAACAATAGTAAATTGTGATAAGGTGCCTGTAAAATGAGTAGGGAACCTTAGGATATTTGATAGAGAATTTAAAGCATTCTTTATGCCGAACTTCACTTCCAATTTGCTATCGGTTAGGAGAACTACTAATGATCTCAATTGCAATGCTATCTTTGGTCCTAATGATGTGTGCTTTCAGGATATTATAAGACTGGAAAGGTTCTAGGCAAAGGAGGCTCAAAGGATGAACTCTATGTTCTTGAAGATCTCTCAAGCTCTCTTGACTCTCTTTCCTCATCCACTTTTCATTCTAATAACGTTGTTGCTTATGATGTTGTATGGCATGCTAGATTAGGCCATCCTCATTCTCGTGCTCTTAGCTTAATATTCCCTAATGTGTCATTTGATACTCGTGGCTGTGAGGCTTGTATACTTGACAAACATTGCAAAGCGGTTTTTCCCTAAGTCATCTACTATTTATGAGAATTGCTTTGACTTGATTCACTCTGATGTATGGACATCTCCTTGTGCATCTAGGGATAATAATAAGTACTTCGTGACATTCATAGATGAGAAATCAAAGTACACTTGGATCACTTTACTATCTGCAAAACATCGTGTGTTTGATGCATTCGTAAATTTTCAGAACTATGTCACTAATCAATTCAAGGCTAATGTGAAGGTACTTAGGACTGATAATGGAGGAGAATACACAAGTCATCAATTCAATGAAAACCTAGCTAAACATGGGATCCTACACCAAACAAGATGTCCATACAATTCTCAACAAAATGGAGTTGTCGAGAGAAAGAATAGACACTTGATGGAAGTAGCACGGTCGATGATGTTTCATATGAACGTGCCTAAACGGTTTTGGGGAGATGCGATCATGGCAGCATGCTATCTCATTAACCGGATACCAACAAGAGTCTTAAAGGATCTTTCTCCATTTCAAGTATTGAATAACATAAAACCCTCTCTCGATCACTTACGTGTCTTTGGATGTGTGTGCTTTGTTATGGTGCCAGGTAAACAAAGGAACAAGCTTGATCCAAAGAGTGTCAAATGCATGTTCCTAGGGTATTCACCTACACAAAAAGGCTACAAGTGCTTCGATCTTGTCAACAACCGAACGTATGTTTCCAGGGATGTCAAGTTCATGGAAGAGAGAGGGCTCTATGATAAGAAGGATTGGGACAACCTCAAAGATCTTTCTCAATCACCTTCGGATAGGGCAGCAAACCTCAAGATTCTACTTGATCACCTTGGAGTTACACTACCATGGGAACAAGGGGGAGAAAGTGAGCATACACAAGCTGATCAGAATGAGCATGTGCAGGTGGAAGATGGCTCCAATGATGAACAAGAGCCCATTCAAGAGGAAACTCCACCTTTGGACATGAACTTGGATGAGGAACCAGTAGAGGATATTCTCCCGCAAGGACAAGAAGAGAACATAAATGAGTCCTTCGAAAAAGAACAAGTAACGGTACCTACACCTAACCCTCAACTTCGGAGAAGCACACGGATTAGACATGATCCATCCATTTGGGTGAATACTAGAGTGTACTACAATAACCAGGCTGTAGCTCATCCAATACAAGCTGTATGTTCTCTTGCCCTTTTGCCATCAGATCACCAAGCCTTTCTTGGGAAGATTGAACTCAACCGTATCCCACAGACCTATGAAGAGGCCAAGGATAAAGAAGAATGGCTGGGAGCTGTTGATGATGAGGTTGGAGCCATGGTTCAGAATCAAACTTGGGAAAAAGCGGACCTACCACCAGGGAAGAGGGCAGTGAGTTCTAAATGGGTATTCACTATCAAATATCTAAGCAATGGAGAAATTGAGAGATAGAAGGCTAGACTGGTGGCAAGAGGATTCACACAAACCTATGGGGAAGACTACACAGATACATTTGCTACGGTAGCTAAGCTTCATACGGTCCGAGTGGTTCTCTCATTGGCTACAAATCTGACATGGGAATTGTGGCAAAGAACTTGAAGAAGAGGTCTACATGACTCCCCCTCCCGGTCTTGAAGGCATGGTAACACCAGGTAAGGTGCTCAGACTTAAGAAAGCAATCTATGGCCTTAAGCAGTCCCCAAGAGCGTGGTACCATAAGCTAAGTTCCACTCTCAAGGATCATGGATTCAAGCGATCGGAATCCGATCACACCTTGTTCACCCTTCAAGGACCCAAAGGTATAGTTGTTGTCCTTATTTATGTAGATGATTTGATCATCTCAGGGGACAACACTGAAGGTATTGCTTGGACCAAATCTGTTCTTAAGGATTCCTTTGATATTAAAGATCTTGGTGCTCTAAAGTATTTCCTAGGAGTATAAGTGTGTCGTTCTCTGGAAGGCCTCTTTCTTTCTCAAAGGAAATACACTCTTGATTTGTTGAATGAGACAGGAAAACTTAGAGCAAAGCCAGCCAAGACTCCTCTTGAAGATGGCTACAAGGTCAATCGAAAGGCGGAGAAGGAAGATGAGCCATACACGGATGCAATGCAATACCGACGCCTAGTAGGTAAGCTCATATACCTTACCATTACACGTCCTGACATTTCTTTTGTTGTATCTCAGGTGAGTCAACACATGCAATCACCCACGATGTATCATTGGAGCATGGTTGAGAGGATCTTGAGATATCTAAAAGGAAGTCCGGGTCAACGGATTTGGATGGGGAAGAATGAAAGCACTGAGATCGTTGGGTACTGTGATGCAGATTATGGGGGAGATAGACTGGATAGAAGATCCACTACTGGTTATTGCACGTTCGTAGGAGGTAATCTGGTCACTTGGAAGACCAAGAAGCAGAAGTTCGTGTCATGTACAAGTGCAGAAGCTGAGTATAGAGCTATGAGGAACATCACCAATGAGCTGACATGGCTTAAGGCTCTCCTTAAAGACTTAGGCATTAAGACAACTCAACCCATCACTCTTCATTGTGATAACCAAGCAGCAATCCACATAGCATCCAACTCAGTGTTCCATGAGAGGACAAAGCACATAGAGATTGATTGCCACAAGGTTCGGGAGAAGATTGAAGAAGGAGTTATTCTCCCATGCTACACACGGAGTGAGAACCAATTGGCGGACATATTCGCCAAGGCTGCAAGTCTCAAGGTTTGTGATAACATCTATAGCAAACTTGGACTTGTAGACTTTACCAGGCCTTAATCAAGTCCCCTCGCTTACGATTGTCATACTCTTTTTCCCTTGACACGGTTTTGTCCCACTGGGTTTTCTGAGTCAAGGTTTATAATGAGGTGATGATCGTAGGCAATCCAAGCTTAGTCTCCATGTTCTTTGTGGCTAAGCTTGAGGGGGAGTATTTATCAAGAAGAAGAAGAAATAAGCTCATCACCCGTACGGACGTCCGTACGTCCGTACCACACTCATTCGGATGGGTCGAAAGTGATGAGGCCGAACATGGATGGAGAGGAGCCTTTGAGAACATGTTAGCTGAAGCCTTTTAAGGCCCATTGTGCCTTATGACCGTTGAAGGAGCGCATGACCAAAGGAAAGGAAGAAGACGCGTGGATGGTGTGGACCACAAGTGTGTGGACCACTTTTGTGTGGACCACTTGTGGTCCCTTGAAGAAATGCGGCGCTCCCCTCTTCCTCCTTCTTTCTTATGCGCACACCTAGGTTTAATGTGACTAAGTGAGGTTGTTTTTGTATTAGCTATATATACTCTCTCCTCTCATTTTGTAAAACTCACTCTTTTCTAATCAATGAAAGGATTCTTATTATTCTCTAATCTCCATTCTCCTTCTCACTTCCGCTCATGAACTCTCTATTCTAACAAAGCTTACCATTATGTGTCAATAAAATACAATTAGGATATGGTGAAGACGGTTTTAAGAAAAGGTATGCATTTTCAATCCGTGGTACTTCTATTTTGTTGACCAATGCTCTGAAATATTTCATGTAGCTCATAAATGACATGTTTTCCAAGTACCTACACGAATTTTTGATTGTTATAAATTTTGAATTAAGAGTTGGTTTGATATGTGATGATTGTGAAATGATGATTTATGACACTTTAAGAAAATATCAAATATGAATGTAATGATGAATGGTTATGATGTGTGCTGAGTTTTTCACTAAATAGATAAGGTAAATAGAAGTCATAGTTTCTACATGCAAATATGCTGCAAGTGCATAACTATCTATTGTAGTACTTAAAGTATTGATCTACAGGAAATGACAGTCACATAATGAATCCAGAAAGAGAATCATGATCGATCGTTCTCTTGTACTTCAAGTTCTCGAACGCGAAACATAACAATATATTAGGCTCTTTATTCAGATGTGTAATACCTAAGCTTAGCTTACTTGATTACTCAGTGTTAATAGGCAATCGCACATCAAAATATGTATTAATTACCGATTCGATAAGTTCACAAGGTGTTCATCTAACCTAGTTCGGAAAACCTATCAACAATGTTGATGAATATATTAATCCTAATATCAGTCACGAAGTGTTCAGTTCAGTTTGTGCATTAATATCAAACGAAGGATCAAAATCTTTATTTATTTGAATCCTTATACACTAACAATTTGATATTAATTCATATATAGTCGTTCGAATCATCTTTTTAAACCCGACAAGTAAATTACTTAGCCATGACAAGAGTAACTACGAGTGTTGGTGATGAAGACATGATAAAGGAATGAATGAATGATAATATTAAGAAAAATGATGACAAGAATGTGATGCAAAGCGTAAAAATACAAATCTTGAAGGCTATAACTTTCTCGTGTGTGAGATTAAAGTTGATAAGAAGAGAGGAAAGGTCTATTTTGATTTAAACCTCGTGGAGAGATCTACAACACTCGACGGATGGAGATCAGATTAGTTGGCTTAGAAGCTCTCTCTATTAAGATCGTTGTAAAGGAGAAGCGATGGGGAAGCGATGACACCACGAAGAGGATGGAAAGCTCTTTGATACTATGGCTCAAGACTTGTAGAATCACACACGCAAGGCTTAAACTAGGGTTCTTGCAAGCGGCGCTACAAGAGAAGAAGAAAGTTCGAGTAGATGGGCCTCGAACCATGGTCTGTCTTGTTGTTGGTTTGCATATTAACCACAAGGCCATGCCTAAGTCCCTGCACAAAACGTATGGACAAAACATACCTTTTTTAAGCGCAATAGTGGCCAGATTTGGTGATGCTCGTTCTCGACTTGTGGAGGGGCTTTCTTCACTTGGTCTTTACTATAATCTTCAGCATTGAGTGTGCTTGAGGTGTCCAAGTCGTGATCTTCACTTGCTTTGTCGATCGTAGCCCTCATAGTTTTTCACGACCCATTTTTCCCTAGCGGCTAAGTTAGATGCGACCGGAGTCTCTCTCGTGCCATCCAGCTTTAACAATGTTTTCTCTGAGGTTTCTTGCTTGTTTTCAGTGCCTGGACCTATCAAGAGGTAAATCAAATCATTGTTTTCAAATTGGCCCGAGGGAATGTACCTTGGCTCGGTCGCTTCCTTGTCGCAGTCCATATCGGGTCCGTGTGGGTGTTCAAGCCATTCGGGCAAGGTTTGGCTAGTTAGGCCAGGGTCGTTGGCTCCTAAAATCCTCTCCACAACTAGGTTGAACTTTTAACGAAGACTCTTGGTCTTAGATCATGTCATATGACCGGGTTAAACCGTGGGTATCTCCGAATCCGGTTACGCGGATACGATGTCCTCATCATTCCCTCCCTCTTCAAGAGGTTTTGTCCTCAAAACTTGTTCACCTGCATCAAAGGGAGATAAATCAGCAACATTAAAAGTGTGAGAAATTTTAAACTTAACTGGGAGTGCTAGACGGTAGGCATTGTCATTGATCTTCTCTAGAACTTGGAATGGTCCGTCGTCTCTTGGGGATAACTTGGAACTCCTCTTCTGTGGGAACCTTTTGGTCCTCATGTGTAGCCACACCCACTCCCCTGGTTCAAATACGAGTTCCATTCACCCCTTGTCAGCTTTCTTCTTGTTCTCCTCCGTCCTCTTTTCTAAGTTGGCTTTGACTTGCTTATGTAGCTTTCGGACGAACTCCGCCTTGTTTATTTCGTCGAGGTCTACTTGTTTGGCTTGGGACAGAGGTGATAAGTCTATTGGCCTGAAGGAATTGAATCCATAGGCTACTTCAAAAGGAGAAAATTGGAAGCAGAGTGAGTAGCACGATTGTATGTAAATTCAACGAAAAGAATGCAATCTAGCCAATTCTTTAAGTTTCTACCGATGATCGCTCATAATAAAGTGGAAAGAGTACGGTTTACCACTTCGGTCTGCCTATCCGTTTGAGGATGACAAGTAGTAGAGAATAGGATTTTGGTACCCAATTTTCTCCATAGCGTCCTCTAGAAGTGGCTAAGAAACTTAGCATCTCGATCAGAAACAATCGTCCTAGGGACTCCGCGTAAACAAACTACTTCCTTGAAAAAAAAGTCAGCGACTTGTGTAGCATCATTCACCTTGGCACAAGGAATGAAATGTGCCATCTTCGAGAATTTGTCCACCATTACAAAAATCGAGTCTTTGTGCCTAACTTTGGACAGTCCTAGCACAAAGTCCATAGGGATATCCACCCATGGGGCATTAGGAATAGGTAATGGAAGATATAAACCATGTGGATGTAACCTAGACTTGGCCTTGCGGCAAGTGATGCATCTTGAGCAAAATTTCCTCACGTCCTTCTTCATACGTGGCCAATAGAAATGGTCTACCAGAATTGCTAAGGTCTTGTTGACTCCAAAGTGGCATGACCAACCTCTAAGCAATAATTCACGCAAGGATCCTTGCGGAATGACCAACCTCTTTTTCCTGAAAAGAATGCAACATACGCTCCTTTAACGTTTTCTTTGTAGCTTTCGGAGAAGTCGGGATCAGTCTCATATTGATCTTTGATATGCTCAAATCCTAAGACTTTGGCCTCCATAGTTGCGATCAGGGCTTGCCTCCTCGATAAGGCATCTGCAACAATGTTCTCCTTGCCCTTCTTGTACTTGATGATGTAAGGGAAGGTCTCCACAAACTCCAACTACTTGGCATGTCTTCTCTTGAGTGAGTTTTAGCCTTTTAAGTGCTTTAGAGTCTCGTGGTCCGTTTGAATCACAAATTCCTTCGACAATAGGTAGTGTTACCACGTTTCCAGCGCACGCACCAAGGTGTAGAGCTCCTTGTCGTAGGTGGGGTACTTTAGTAAGGCTCCACTTAGTTTCTCACTAAAGAATGCGACTGGCCTCCCATGTTGGTGTAGCACGGCTCCTATTCCAGGACCTGAAGCATCACATTCAACTTCAAACATTATATCAAAGTTAGGTAAGGCTAAAACAGATGCTTGTGTCAAGCGGTCCTTCAAGGTGTTGAAAGTCTTCTCTAGTGTCTGTCCCCATGAGAACGGCACGTTCTTCGTGATGACAGCTGTAAGTAGGGCAGCTATGGTGCTGAAATCTCCAACGAAACGGCGGTAAAAGCTTGACAATCCGTGGAAGCGCCGAACATGTCCGATGGTAGTGGGCGTTGGCCATTACCGGATTGCCTTGATCTTCTCCTCGTCCACTTGCAACCTCTGATCACTGACAACAAAACCTAAAAAGACAAGTTTGTTAGTACAAAATAGGCATGGGCATATAACCTGAAACCCGATCTGAATCGGATTCGATTATGCCCTAAAATCCGATCGATTATAATCTTATTTAATTTTGGATTCGGTTTGGTTTATACCTGAACCAAAATTTATTCGGGTAACCAAAATAAACCAAAGTATATAAGGTATTTTTCTATTATGACCAGCTAACCCTAATCCAACAGCAGCCACACTCGAGACTCGACTTTTCTCTCCCTTCTCTTGATTGTTCCTCATTCGGCTTTTCGATTCTTCGTCGCTCCAGTGAGTATCCGATCAAATTGGACTCCATTGCTCTGGTGGATGCTTCGTCGCCACTTACACCACCATCTCCTCCTGCAACTTCACCGAGAAATCAATCCGAGGTAATTTCTAGGATTCTTCTCTTTTGAGTATGTTTCTTCCTCTTCGATTTTGTTTGATTCTTGTTTTAAAAATCTGTGATTTAGTATGGTTTTGGTCTCGATTAGGGTTTATAACTGAGATAGTTAGTGAAATTTTATATATGTTTATAATTGATTCAAGGTTGTGAATTTTTAATTGGGGTTTGTTGATAATGTTGATTTTCACTCTGTGTTAGTGTGTTTACTGATTCGAGTTGATTATTGTGTTAAGGTCGAGTCTGATTCGGGTTGAATAATGAGTTAAGTATCTGATTTGTGTCTTTGTCTATGTGTAAGGTCGACTGTTAATTCGAGTTTATTGATAATGTTAAGTTGTTAACTAAGTTAGGTTGTAAAATTAGAAGCTTTGTGCCTTTGTCTCTGTGTAAGTTATAAACTGATAAAGTTGATTTTTGCAGATGAATTCTTAAAACCTGAATGTAGATGATTACCTTGATAATGAGAATGGCTATGGTGAGGGAGTAGAAGTTGAGCGTTCAAGCAAGAAGAAAGGAGTTCCCAAAAGTGCAGATAGTTATGTCCTGTCTACTAAGCCAAAGAAGAAAAAGTTCAAGTACATGGTCTTGGGTATATGAACATTTTACAAGAGATGCAGACGATAAGAACACATGTTACATGTTAAAGGTTCTGTATTGTTTTTTTTTCTTTCTGTTTTGCACAAATTTTAATTAGCAAATTCGGGGTTTTAAGGATTTTTTGGTTTTTTGGTTAATTCGGGTTATTAATCCGAACCGAACCCGATTTATAACAATTTCGGGTTGTTTTCGGGTAATAAATCTTTTTACTTACCCGATCTGAATCCGAATAAATCCAATCGAACCCGATCTAAAACATGTCGGGTACAGTTCAGATACTAAATACTCCTACCCGATTGACCCAAAACCCCACTAACCCGACCCGAATCCGAATCCGAAAGCACAGGCCTAGTACAAAAGGAGCACTTCTTAAGGTTGGCATATAGGCCTTCCTTTCAAAGCGTTTGTAAAAAAATTTATAAGTGTCGGAAATGGTCGTTGAAGCATTTACTATAAACTAATATATCATCAAAGTAAACTACTACAAATTTACCAATGTAAGAACGAAGAACCTGGTTCATTAGACGAATGAATGTGCTCAGAGCATTGGTTAATCCGAACGGCATCTAGAGCCACTCGTACAACCCTTGCTTAATCTTGAACGTGGTCTTCCATTCATCTCCTTCACGCATTCGGACTTGATGATACTCGCTTTTTAAGTCTACCTTTGAGAAAATTGTAGCTCCACTCAACTCATCTAACATGTCGTCTAGTCTCGGGATCGGATGGCGGTACTTGATGGTGATATTGTCGATGGCATGGCAGTCCATGCACATTCTCCATATATCATCCTTCTTTGCCACTAGCAACACGGGCACAGCACACGGACTAAGGCTCTCGCGGATATAGCCCTTGTCTATTAGCTCCCTTACTTATTTCTCAAGCTCCTTTGTTTCTTCCGGGTTCATGCGGTAGGCAGCTTTGTTTGGTAGAGGTGATCCGGGGACCAAGTCTATTTGATGTTCGATGCCTTGGTAAGGTGGTAGCCCGGGTGGTATTTCTTCTGGAAACACGTAGTTGAAGCGGTTGAGAATGAATTGTACTTCTTCGAGAAGTGCAACTACATCACTACCTGGGCTCAAACACTCTTTGTAAATCATTAGTATCATGGTGCATTTGGCACTCATGGTTTTTGATATATCATGGTTTTTACCCACTTTTAACCATGATATAAGTCCTTTTTGTTGTGTCTTTTCAGTAGTTTTAGAGTCTTTCAGGTTCTTATCAAGCTATAGGCACATGTGGAGCTAATTGGAGGATTTGGAAGCTTTTGAAGCAATCTGGAGTTGAAGCCGTTCGGGAACAATCTCAGCATCGATCTACACTTGATGAGCATCGATCGACACCATTTATTTGGGAGAGACACGATCCAAGACCCTAGCATCGATCGATACCAATTACAGTATCGGTCGATACCAGTGATCAGATCGCAAAACAGAACTCGAAGATAAACCAGAAGTTTTCCTTATTTTTCGACAAAAAACTCCTAAATGTGTTTTAACTATATAATTAGGTTTTTGAGCCTCCAGAAAGATACTTGGTGATTTTTGGAGATAGAGTTTTCTGAAATTGAGTTTTTGGAGAAGAAATCTTGAACCCCTTTGTCTACTCTATTGAGTTTTATTATATGATATCTATTCAATTCATGATGTTTATTGCATTCACCATGTCTGAGTAGATTNTTTTTATGCCCGAACATTCCATGTGCAACCCGACCAGACATTGTCCGGACTCGCGAAGCATGCGAACTGGCGCACAGACCGAGCTTCCCAAACAGCCCGAGCTCAGCGATCACACCGAACTGGCGATCTGCCGATATACCGAACAGGTAAGTATACCGAACTGGCGATCCTGCTCGGAATTATCGAGAATGAGTTCCCGAGCTCATTTTACTCGGCACTTCGGCTTCCTCTTGACCAAGTTCGACCATCTTTGATCCGTCCTCGATGATCCTCGACGTTCCTTGGTGGAATCGTCGGATACGGGTGTTACAATTGACCCCTAGAATACTACAACGTCTGCTTAGATACTTTAGGGTATTAGATTTGACCATATCAGTTTTATGAATGAAACTAGATTTGACCAAAAGAGAAGATTTACTTACCTTGGCCTTGGTGTTCATCTGCGTTTGTAACTCATGTAACTCTGAGGGGATTAACGGTGCAAGGTTCACCTTCCGGTTCATGTGGGTGAACGTGTAGTAGTTGGTCCCTCTGTTGTGTAGGGTAGCTCTATCAAATTTCCACGGCCGTCCCAACAGCAAATGACCCGCTTGCATCAGCACCACATCACATATAACCTGATCTTGGTATTTACCGACGCTAAAGGGCACGATGACTTGTTTGGTGAATTGTTCGGTGACTTTGAGCTACGTGGTATCGTTAAGCCATTGTACCTTATACGGTCGAGGATGCCTAAAAGTCTCAAGTTCTAACCTGTCCACCATGAACTTGCTAGCCACGTTAGCACAAGAACCACCATCGATTACAAGATTACATACCTTGCCTCGTATGGTGCAACGGGTGTGGAATAGGTTTTCTCTTTGGAGTTTCTCCTTGGGGTTTATGAAGACACTCAGCACTCGCCGTCTCACCAAGAAGTCTCCCACATCAGGGTATTCTACTTCCTCTGGCTCATTCTCACGGTCCTCTTCACGTTCGTCCTCTGATTCATATTCTCCTCCGGGAGTGATGATCATCACTCGCTGGTTTGGGCATTCCCTTGCCATGTGGCCTCTCCCCTAACATTTGAAACAGATAATCTCACGAGTTTTAGGGGTATTAGGGAACTTACCTTGCTCTGGCAGTGTAGGCTTAGGGGTCTCCGTGGTATTGTCTTTGAACCGTGAATCGATTTCAATGGCCTTACCTTTATCCATCATTTTGGAACTACTTGAGGTCCAAGGTTAGGGTTCCTTAGAGTAGCTGGTGATGGCAATCTTATGCTTAACTTGCTGTTCAATTTGAACGGCAAGGTGTAGAAGTTCGTGCATACCACTGTATTGCGTCCATTCCACCTTTCTAGCTATGCGCTCTTGGAGTCCGTCAATGAATTGGGCCATCAATGCCTCCTCTGACTCCTCTAGCTCCAAGACATTCATCAACTTCTCAAATTCCTCGAAGTATTCATCGACCGTCCTAGCTCCATGCTCAAGTTTACAAAAACGCTTTTGTCAGTCCTTGTGGTAATGATCCAGAACGTACCTTGATCTTAGGAGAAATTTCATGTCTCTCCAAGTAGTCACGGGTGCAAAGTGGTTTCTTCTCCTCTCAGCTACGTTTCTGTCCCACCAAGCAATGGCATTGTTGGTGAGTTGAGCTGCGGTGAGGGCCACCTTTTTACGCCTCCTTATCCGTAGCATTCGAGGATATACTCGAGTCTACTCTCCCAATCCAAGTAAGCTTCTAGGTTGGTTTTTCCTGGAAAAGTAGGAGGGGTCAGTTTAATATCCGAGTTCCCCTCTCGGGATTCTTCTACTCGCCCATGGTTCCTTCTCAAGGGATCTAAGTGCCTCGGGTTCTGATTCAACAATGGATCCGGTGGAATGTCATCGTCCAAAATGGGCATCTCCTCCTCTGGGTATTGTAGGCATCTCACGGCTCCTCGTGGATGAGCATTGGCAGCACCTTGGTCACCATCTATAGCTCCATTGGTAGCGCCAACTTCGTTTAGCACGGCTGGTGGAGGTGGAATGGGTTGCTCCAACCGTTCTACGCATGCACCGAACTCGGTCTACATGGCTTGCATTTCTTCCTTCATGGCGGCAAGCATTTGCATCACGGCATCCTATGGCACTATCTCATCAGCCATCGTCCTAGTTGATCCTGTAACTTCAACAAAAACAACAACTAGTCAAAGCACCAACGAAAACGTGACAAGCAAGCAACAAAAAAATATATAACTTTTTTTTGGGTTTTTGAGTTTACAAACTTAAGCAAAATTCTATGATGACAAACGAATGTAAAAAGCAAGGTTTATATTTTCTTTTTGGTTTTCTAAAGACAAAGAAACAAGCAACTAAAACGCAACAAGCAAATAGGCAAGACTCGAGAAAAAGGAAACACAAGAATCAACAAAGAACAAAACACGAAAAGGAAAGAAGATATGCGATTTCCTTTTCGCTTTTATTCTTATTCTATGCAAGCAAGTTTAAACACAACAATGGTGAGTAAACAGGGACACGAACAACAGCCCTAAGCAACCAGATCTAGCTTGTAAAATAACTTACTAACTCACAAATAAGACCGACGACACAAAGAACACAAAGCAAACAAGCAAACAATTCCTTTTTATTTTTCTCTTTTAATTCTAATGAAACAAAGACAAGCGATGTGATTAGGGTTCTATTTCAACTACCCAAGGGAACCAATAAGCAGCCTAGATGAACAAATCTAAACACAACAACTCAACAGCAAACGAAACAGCAAAGCAAACGACACAACAAAGCAAACAACGAAACAAAAGAGGCGATTTTTATTTGGTTTTTAGGTTTATAAAAACAACAACAAACGATTCAAGCAAGAAGGTATAAAGGTTTAGAAAGCACCTAGGCTTTTAGAACCTTTCGGCTCTGATACCAAATGATATAAACCTCGTGGAGAGATCTACAACACTCGACGGATGGAGATCGGACTAGTTGGCTTAGAAGCTCTCTCTAGTGAGATCGTTGTAAAGGAGAAGCGATGGCACCACAAAGAGGATGGAAAGCTCTTTGATACAGCGGCTCAATACTTGTGGAATCACACACACAAGGCTTAAACTAGGGTTCTTGCAAGCGGTGCTACAAGAGAAGAAGAAAGTTCGAGTTTTTATTGATATGAGGCGTAAAAAGTTTACAAGGCTGCAGGGGGACCTTATATATTGGTCCCTCAGCTCGTGACCTAATAGGTCGACTCAAGGAAAACGACATTAAAAGACTCTAAACAACAAGACTTGTAAAATAAAACTACAAGGTGTTTATGTGGGATCCAAATTAGGAAAGTCCTTTACGCCATACATTAAAAAAGGAAAACTTAAAAGAACTAACTAGATGAGCCTCAAACCATGTTCTCTCTTGTTCTTGGTTCGCATTTTAACTACCAGGCCAGGCCTAAGTTCCTACACAAAACGTATGAACAAAACATACCTTGTCTAAGCGCAATAGTGGCTAGATTTGGTGATGCTCGTTCTCGACTTGTGTAGGGGCTTTCTTCACTTGGTTTTCAGTAGAATCTTTAGAATTGAATGTGCTTGAGGTTTCCAAGTCGTGATCTTCACTTGCTTTGTCGATCGGAGCCCTCATAGCTTGTTCACGACCCATTTGTTCGCTAGCGGCTAAGTTAGATGCGTCCGGAGTCTCTCTCGTGCCATCTTGCTTTAGCGATGTTTTCTCTGAGGTTTCTTGCCTGTTTCCAGCTCTTGGACCTGTCAAGAGGTAAATCAAGTCATTGTTTTCAAATTGGCCCGAGGGAATGTACCTTGGCCCGATCGCTTCCTTCTCGATGTCCATATCGGGTCCGTGTGGGTCTTCAAGCCCTTCGGGCAAGGTTTGGCTAGTTTGGCCCGGGTCGTTGGCTCCTAATATCCTCTCCACAGCTAGGTTGAACTTTTGACGAAGAATCTTGGTCTTAGATCATGTCATAGGACCGGGTTGGACCGTGGGTATCTCTGGATCCAGTTGTGCGGATACGATGTCCTCATCATATTTGATGTAGGCATTGAAGCTCTCCTTATATATGGATCTTAGATATGTCTAAAACAAGATATAGATGAATCAACATCAAATCGGGAATATACTAAAAAGTTTTTGCGAGGGGGAGTTCAATTGATCTCTATGGGAGATCGATCGTGCACCATAGGGATCGGTCGATATTCTTCTTGGATCGATCAGACATCATAACATTCGGTCAATCGCTAGAGGAGATTGATCGTACATCATGGAAGTCGTTTATTTTATGTCATACTTCTGATGTCTAGAGGTTGTCAAAATGCTCATTATGCTCCATTTTGCATCCTTTTTTTCAAGATAACCGAACAAATTAAGGTTTTGATACCAGATATTTGAGGATTGTTATAACCGACAAGGACGGGGACATTATGGAAGTCATGGATGAATGAATTATTTTTGCTGGTGATTTTATGTGTCAAGAATCGTTGAATCTAACTAACTTTTGTGGACATTAAGTGTCAAAAATCATTAAATCTAACTAAATTTTTTATTTGGGGATTTTATCTCGAAAGATATAAGTATACTTGGTTTGTAATTTTATCAATAAATCATTTCAGCTCAATTGGTTAAATATTTGTTAAATCTCAGACTTCATTTTGTATTATTTTTTAATTTTTATAATCAAAAAGACCTTTTTTATTTAGCAAACTCAACAAAATTTTACGATTAATATACTAAGTCAACAAAAGTTTGCTAATTTTTTACCGAAGACAAAATTAAGAATTTTTTCAATATTTTGTAAGAATTGAGACTTTTTCTAACATATTCTACGATAAAAATTAGCAAAATCACAATTGTAGTAGTAGTTTATAAATATTTATATATATATATATGTATATGTATACATGTAGGCTTGAGAACCAATAGAGTATTCCACATTAGTCGACATATATATTATATATATAGAGTACTAGTTAGCTATCCACACCATGTGCGGAGAAAAAATGAATGAAACCAATTCAATTATAACATATAATAAATTATAGAGTATGTTTAGTCAAAGATAAGTAGCCAAAAATGTATAAACGAATACATCTAAAGATACTAACACCAAAAACAAAAGAAAGAAAGACAATCTAAATGTTTTAAAAGACTTTATTGTACACCATATTCATGATTTTTTGTATATTTTTGTATTTGTCGGTTATAAGTATCTTCATTAGAAAATAATTTATTCATAATGCATAAATTTCTTGGGTCATGAAATATAATATTGGAGAGAGAATTATGTTTTTATGAACTATAATAATCGATATATGCAATATGTCAAGTATTGAATAAAAGTGTTCTTAGCTTTTGTAAAGAAAAACTCTCTTTATTAAGTTTAGAAAATATTTCAAAACTAAACTCCAAAAGCTCTTGATTATTGTTACAACTCAACAATGATATTTAAAGTATTAGCATAACTTTGCTAATCATATTCCTATTAGAACTAGACAATTCCTAATCTTATCAAGAATATTCTAAGTCTATCTTATCCTAGCTGATTCTTGTTAAAGAATATCTTAGACTACATGATATTTTGAATCTTACCCAATAATGTCTATATATATATATATATATATATATATATATATATACATATATAGGTTCTGATATATTTTTAGACAATAGATATAATAATTTTTCTTTTTACTCGGATTTATATATTTTAGACTTTTATAAAATTAAATGACAGACTTTTAATTAAATAAATTTATTAAAGACATAAAAATAATTAACTATTTCAAAGATCAATGAAATTGTTTACAACTTTTACTTAAATATATAAGATGTCTTGGTGTCTAAATGTAAATCAGTATATGCTATGTTTATCAAAAAAAGTGGATATTGTTCTAGCAAACGCCAAAAAATGCATTTTTGTGTAACGACTAACGAGAAGAAAATAAAAAGACTATTTAGAGGCTGAGAAGATGTGTCCCCTAAAACTTAACATGCTTATTTTTGGACGATAAACATTTCACGCACCAAAAAATGCCGAGACCTTTGTAAGCACTTATTACTTTGAGTGAAATTGAAACAAATATATTCACACAACTCTCCATATCTAATTATAATTATTAGAAGTTGGGTCTAACTCACACTCAAAAGCTAGCTCAAGAATAGAGGATTGTCATCTACTTATATATTAGTCCACAAATCTCCTAACTTCCAATGTGAGATATTTTAACTCTAATACACCTCCTTCACGCTCAGGATTGGACATCTGAAGCATGAAGTTTGTGGGACTGGACATCCACGGGTGGTCCACAATTGAGAAGCTGGAACCTTGGGCTCTGATACCATATTAGAAGTTGGACCTAACTCACACCCAAAAGCTAGCTCAAGAGTGGATGATTGCCACCTACTTATATATTAGTCCTAACTTCCAATGTGAGAACATTTTAACTCTAATAATAATCTCTTTAAAACTCAAATCCCATTATTAAGCAAATAAAATAGAATCCTCTATTTCCTGCACACCGATAAAAAAAAATCCAACAACCATAGAAGCTTTTTTTAAAAATATATATACTAAAGAATTCGCATGTTTCTAAAATTTAATTTATTATAAGTATATCAACAAACATTTACACAATTTATTATATGAATTAATTCATTAATTCAAAATATATCAACGAGTTTAAACTTCAAGATTCTTTTTTTACGACCAAGTTTGCTGTATAATAGTTTTCCAATGTTATGGTAAAACTTGTCTATGTTTACAAAAAAAAAAACTGCAGATAACTTTTTAAAAATATGTAGAAGATATAGAATTTTATCACATAAGACTTAGATGCAAAACATTTGTAAATAAAAGAGATATGTTTGTTTAATAAATCATCTAAATTTAGTTTGTAACCACCGCATGCCGAACAGTTTAAAGTGTCATTGATCAAGTAGACATAAAAAGAATCAACAAAATGGACTAAAATTTGCGTTCAACTAAATGGTCCAAATACAAAATCACTATTATAATTGACGTAAACAAGACAAAACAAATAATGCAAGAAATAACTTTGGGACGAAAGAAACACAAAAAAAAAAAAAAAGTAAAAAATAATAATGCAAAAAAGAAGGTGCCACTTGTCGGCCAGTTGCAACGATAGTAGCTAAGCATCCACTTGTTTGAAGTTTTGGGTACAAAAGCACATTGAAACAATGAATTAATAGCTTTAATTACTAAACAAATCTCTTGATTAACAAATTTTAAGTAAAGTTGTTGATGGGCTTTGCATAGGAAGTGACATTAACTCGGAAGGAATGTCGTTTACCTAAGATAACGAGTGAAACTAGGAGCTGGGGACCATCTTTCACTATTTGACGAGGGGACCCGTACGTGTGCAACACTCTTAATAAAAATCTTAAAATGGAAGACCATGTTTTGATTAAATGAATCTATATATATATATATATATATATCCCTCGAAAATATATTGGTAAAGGTTTACTTCCCAAAAACTATTTAAATATTTTAGAATCATTCTTTTTTTCTTTATCGAAATGAATGAATTATAACGAAATTACGATGAAGACTTTCATCTCAACCTGGTTTGATAACACTCTAATTCACGAAATTCGAATTGAACAATACACAAAATTTAATGAAACATCACATCTATGTGCGTCGTAGTAGAGTTAGGGAAAATCTCAGCTATATTCATTTTGATCATTTATCCGATTTGATTAAATTCGATTCAAAAAGTCTGTGAATTGTAATTCTATTGAGCAACACAGCTATTAAAAAAACAATTTTTTAAAACGAAACAAACCACAAATATAGTTAAACCTCTATAAATGAATTATACTGGAATAATGATACTATACTAATTTATGAAGATAATAACTGATCAAAAGATCAATTCGAAGTTTAATAATTTATTAGTTTATCGAGTATTAGTTTATAGAGATTTTATCGTAGTAATATGAAGAGAACAATATCTGTATATGTATAGATATATAAAGTGTTTAGTTATACTTTTTTTTTTTTTATGAAACGAATCGGCTGGAATATTTAAATTTAAACTTGGTTTAGTTACAGAATAGTGAGAGAAAAAGTTTCGATCCTAACAGAGTAAAACAGATCTCAAAAATTCATTTTAGTCTAGACCTTTATTGTTTTCCAACTTTGCATTGAAAATTTAACATCAGGTTTATCTTGATTTCGACCTTGAATTTGAAGTTAAAAACATAATTTAAAGAAACATTAAAATTAACCGCAGCCTGAGGGCCAACTCTGAACAGGCAGGCGACAGGCTTTACTATAAACAGGTCTAAACATGCCAAAAAGGCTTCACTATAAACGGACCTAAATGACCAAATTCTTAGGGTCAGACTGGTTTAACCGCAGCGGATGCGGTTGCGTTTGCGGAAGTTTGCAGAAGCGGGCGTTTGCGGTTTCAGGTGTTACTAAGCGTTTTGAACGACTAGTTTAACGTTTGGAAATGACTGTGTTTGCGGGAGGTTTACGACTGCTTAACCAGCGGGTGCATCAGGGTTAAATAAAAAACAACAAAAATAAATATAATATATTATTATAAAAAGGTATAAAACATTAAAAATTATATTGTTATAATAAAATATAAAAATATTTAACACGATTAATAATTAAAAACATAATTAAAGTACTTAATACTTATTCAAAACAAATAAATTTTATAGTGAAATTCTTATTAATTATGCATTTGGTTCATCACTAAAAATTATATCAAGAAATGTTACAAATTGTAAAAAATGTGCTTGAATTAGTAGATCTTCCGGATTGCGGAAAGTTGGCTTTTTCATACATGTAATATGCCACTATGTTGAATTCATAGATAAAGTATGTATGCGTGCTAAAACATACACTAATTAATAGAAAATTTGAATATCAATCATACACTTCTCATTTTGTGCAAATTCATACAAAATGCTTAACACCGTTTAACGATCGTTAAATCACGCTTACGTGGATTCGACGTGGCTAAACGACCGTTGTGGCTTAAACTTAGAACATAAAATTTTAACAAAATGACGTCATTTTCTCTCCTCCATTCTCATCGTTCTCTCCGTTCTTCTTTTCTATCGACATTGAAAGCTGAAAAATTTGGGTGTTTAATTCCTGTTGGATCCGTTAATCAACATCAAATCTAAAGCTACAAAACATGAATCCCGATGGTGAAGAAGATTTGGAAGTCCAAGATAGAGATCCAGATTTGCAAACAAGGTAATTTTTGTTCATGTATTAGGGTTTTTCATTCTCTTGTTCTTTAGTTTGTAAGTAAATCACAAAATAGTTTCAATTTGTTGAGAATTTTAGTTTTTTCTTCACGAAAACTTGGCTCAATAGCTGAAATCTTCTAACTTATCCCTCTTTTTCCAAGATATGTGTATATCTCTCTCGATTTGCTTTGGGTTAGGCACAATTACTTGAATTTCGCACAAGAGACTAAGATTAGGTTTTGAATTCGAAATTTAGATTGAGTATGGAAGGGAATTACATGCAAAAATCCAGTTTATCTTAATGAGTGACATGTTTTAAGTTCTTGAACACTAAGTGTCGATAAAATGCCAAATTCTGAAAATCATGTATTTTTTTTTGTTTTTTCCAGCTCTGAAGATGCTACCTTCCAATCCTACTACAATGGGAAGTTTGTTGTTTCAAACGGCAATGTTCTCACATACAATGGAGGCGAGATTCACACTCTTGAAAGCAAGCCGGAAGCAATTTTTGCCAATATGATAGAGTCGATGGGATTGTCTCTGTTTGGGCAAAAAATATGGTATAAACTTCCTTTTGAGAGTTTTACAGAGCTCAAGTTATTGTATAATGGAGATGATAATTTTCAGAGAATGTGTCTAGCTGTGAAGTGGACAAAAGCAGCTGATATATTTTTGGAGAAAGAAGACCTTCCTGAAGAAAACAATGATGACAGAGCTGGTGAGGAAGGTGATGTTAGGGCCGGTGAGGAAGGAAATGATAGAGTTAGTGGAGAAGATGATGATAGAGCTGGTGAGGAAGATAACAATAGAGCAAATTCAGATGATGAAGATTGTTATTCCGAGATAACTCCTCAGAATTCAGATTGTGAGGAAGGTAGAAGACAATATACAAGGTGCAAAAAAGGCAGTGGAGATATCAGATTGGGTCAGGTATTTGACAGCATACATCAGTTCAAGGAAGTTGTGGTTGATTATGTTTTGAAGAAAGGATTTAATGTGAAGTTCTCAAGATGGGGATCTGAGATATCCGAAGTGGTATGTTCAATTGGTGATGGTTGCAAATTCAGAATATATTGCTCTCTACAAAAGTCAGTAGGAAAGTACATGGTTAAGACCTTTGATGATGAACATTCATGTCTCGGAAACGGGTTTAGCAAGGTAGTGAATGATGGGGTCATTGCTAAGTTGATATTGAATGATGTTAGGAAATATCCTAAGTACAAGCCGAAAGCAATACAAGAAACAATTGAGGATCGTTACAACTTGATAGTCTCAAATGATCAATGTAGGAAAGCCAAGGCAAAAGCATTATCAATCATTGAAGCTGAGCATGATGAGCAATTTGCTAGACTAAAAGACTACCGTCTAGAGCTAATAGAGTAAGTTTAACAACTCTAAATGTCTCTGAATTTTCAGATTCAAATTTTGATTCTTGTTTAATTTTGCTTCTTGTTTTCTACAGTTCTAATACAGAATCAACTGTGGAGGTGAGGACAGTGAGTAGTGATGATGGTATTGAGCATTTTGACAGGATCTATGTGTGCTTAGCAGCACTCCGAAAGACATGGATATCTCATTGCCGACCCATATTTGGAATAGATGGTTGTTTCTTGAAAAACAATGTCAAAGGCCAACTGTTGGCAGCTATTGGAAGAGATGTCAATAACTAGTTCTATCCTGTTGCATGGTCTGTTGTGCATGTAGAAAATACGGAGAGTTGGATTTGGTTTATTAGACTTCTTAAAACTGATTTGAAACTTGGAGATGGAGATGGGTTCACTATCATTTCAGATAGTCAGAAGGTATGTTGATTTCCTCTAATTTTATTGTTAGTATTATATTTAGTTATATTATGAATTTTTGATATCATTTCTTTAACATGACATTGTTTGCTAAATGTTTTTGAACAAGAGTTGCCCAAAGTAGAACATTGTATGTGTGCCCGCCACATCTATGGGAACCTTAGGAGAGCTTATCAAAGTAAAGAATTGCCAAAAGACTTATTCTGGGTTGTTGCAAAGAGTTTCAACATTGCAGAATATGAGAGAGCCATTGAAGCATTGAAGAATTTTGATAAATGTGTTTATGAGGCAGTGATGACAAAGAATCCAGAAAATTGTAGCCGTGCATTCTTCAGTTGCCAATCAATGTGTGAAGATGTGTCTAATAACTTCTCAGAGTCTTACAACAACACTATCAACAAAGCACGGGAGATGCCATTGGTAGCAATGTTGGAGAGCATAAGACGACAGTGTATGATTCGTTATAATATGAGAAGAGAGAAAGCTCTGAAGCATCAAGGAAAATACAGTTTGAAAGTGGCCAAAACCATTACAGAAGTGGAGAAACACCGTAAGTATTGCCAAGTCATCCCTTGTGGCAATGGGCATTTTGAGGTAACTTAACATAATCACGGTTTTAGGGTTGATATGAATGCAAAAACATGTGCATGTAGAAGGTGGAATATGACAGGGATTTCTTGTCGTCATGTCTTGCGTGTTATAGCGATGAAGAAGCTTAATCCTGAGGATTTTGTTATCTCCGATTGGTACTTGACATCAAGATGGTTTGATCAATACAGTGAGCCACTCATTGGAGTTAATGGTATGCATTTTTGGAGAAAATCTGGTGAACCAAGGATTCAACCACCACCCAGAGTGATATCTAAAGGTCCTACAAAGATGCAAAAAAGATTCAAAGGAAAGAATGAGTCTCCGAGAAAGAAGACAAAGAAAGGGAAGGAAGTGACAAAGAAAGGGAAGGAAGTAGAAGAACCTCTTCAGAAGAAGATCAAGATTACAAAACAAGGAATAACTTTGCATTGTGGACGGTGTAGCATAGCATGACATAACACTAGAAAGTGTCCTAATGTTGGTGTCCAAGGTAAAAATTCACAAAAAAAGAAAGCATGAGAAGGTCCCAGCCAAGCAAGCCAAGCATCACAAATTTCACTTTGTGATTGATTGTGTAAGTGACTTTAGGATTTTAGTATTGTATGATGATGAATTTTGGCTTTTGCCTTGGATTTAGGTTTTAGGTGTATGATAGTTTATGTTTTTTGCCACGGATTTAGGTGTAGGATGAAGGTTTTTGGATACTGTTATGGTTTTATGTATGATGGTTTATGTTTTTTGCCACGGATTTAGGTGTAGTTGTTATTTTATATATAATGTACTGACCTTGGTTTGGTATCAGTTTGATTGCTTAATGTATGTTCATATCAATTTGGTTTGGTCTTAAATTTGGTTTGGTCTTCTGAAACTTCAATGTTTATGTTCAACGGTCAAGACTCGAGAGAATAGTGAAGCAAACGACGTCGTTTGGCTAATATTTAATTCTAAGTTAAGGACAAAACGACGTCGTTTTCGTCGTTTAGCCACGTATTTAGCCACGTCAAATCCACGTAAGCGTGATTTAACGATCGTTAAAAGGTGTTAAGCATTTTGTATGAATTTGCACAAAACGAGAAGTGTATGATTGATATTCAAATTTTCTATTAACTAGTGTATGTTTTAGCACGCATACATACTTTATGTATGAATTCAACATAGTGGCATATTACATGTATGAAAAAGCCAACTTTCTTCCGGATTGCCTTTATAAATATTATAAAGTTTCTTCAATGAATACAAACGACTTTTGGCTCGAGTCCAACTCAAATTAATTCCAAACTGGTCGTAAATCTTTTTAAGAATATTTTTTCAAGTTCACTTAGAGCATCATTATCTGAAGTTTCTAGATTAGAAACTCTCTATTAAAATAAACAAAAAAAATGAAAAAGGGAAGAGAGAGATGAGAGACACTTCTCATCTCATATGAGAAACTATGAGAATCGGTTCTGGCCAGCTCTTGCAATATTATTAAAGTACATATTTTTTCAGTTTAAATTTTATTGAATAACAAAAATATATGAAAAAATATAAATATTTAATAGTTGAGAGACTCTCGGAATCACTTAACCAGTGGTGGTGCTCTTAGTAGCTATAATTATAATAGAGAAAAACAAAATAGAGAGGATAGAGTTAAAAAAAAATAATTAGGATTTGAGAACAGAGAACCTGATACAATATATAATATATATATATATATAGGAGTATATATATATAATTTTAATTTATTTTCTTACTCTAGCGATGATTTTTTTTTAAAATTTTTTTTTTTTTATTACCCAACCGCAACCGCAAACGCTTGCGGAAAGCAACTTTGGAAATCTAGAGATTTAGACCGGTTGAAAGCGGTTCGGAGCGAGTTCCTTGATTGTTTTCAATCGCTAACAACCGCTACCACCCGCAAACGCAGCGTTTACAGGTGATAGCGGGAGAACCAATCATCACCTTAGTTATACCTTGCTGCCCCTTTGGGATGACTGTGGAATATGGATGGTTTTGTTTCTTGATCAGAATAGAAAAGAGTTGAAGAAAAAAAAGACATCAATTTTAACTTCCTATACTTATGTTACATATTTACAGTAACTAAACATATATTTATGTAAAAGGAAAAAATTTGACTTTCAAAAGCACCACTATAATTCAATAAAGGAAATCTTGCTGACAGGTCTTCTTCTGCTTCAGATCAAGGGAAATTCAGTGAGGATCACAAAGGCTGACATTTCAGACTCTCTCAGGTACCTCAATGTTCCTCTCTCCATGAGTTTCACCAGCTTCTGGGTGATGTGTAGTCCCAAACCTTCCCTTGATGTTTCCTTCCTCAACGGCTGAAACATCTCCCTTACCAGATCCTCAGGCAGTCCTGGTGCCGGGTGTATTATCCTGAACTCTAGCTCGACTCTTTTCATTCTTTTCCCTATAGCTTCTATTCGTGCAATTACCTTTAATGAGACGCACAATCCCTTCAATGCAGGCGTAAAGCGTATGCTGCTTGAGAGTGTCTCTGAGAGGATTTGCTGAAGCCTTAGGTTGTCTCCATACATTCTCATTGATGAAACTTCTTGAGGATAATCGCAGATGATCTGCACTTTACGTTCTATGCTCAGCTCCGTCACTTGTTTTATAACTACTTCCAGGGATTCCTCTAGGCTGAATTCGCTGCAACTCAGTTGCATATAGCTGTTTCAAAGCCATAAGAAAACGAACAGGATTAGAACGGAAGATTCAAGAATTAGTAACCAAGCTAATCAGAACAATAGAAGAATACAGGTTTCAGTACCCTTCTTCGATCCCCTCTATGTCTGAGTCGCTTATGACTTTGGCTAACTGCTCCCTGCATAAACAGCTTGTCTTCAAGAGCCGCTTTTGCTCTTCACTTAAACCAGATGAATGTAGCAAATCTTGAAGGAAAGAAATTGCCTGTTCTGAATTCTTCACTTCTTGGCGGAGATATGCCAATTTGTTGAAGGTACACGCGATCGCCTGCTCTGATACTTGCTGAACCTGTAGAGCATATTGGAGTTCTGGACTAGGTACTTGCAAAAAGCATAGAACCCCGGTAACCTTTCCCTCAATATCAGTCCTTTTGTTTGCAGAAAGCAATGCCTCGATGAAGCTACCATCACGATGGTAAAAGCCAAAGAAAAGCTTCTCTATGTTCTTCTCGCCAGAACCCACAGCATTCAAAGCTATTCTCAGTTTAGTTAATGTGTCATGGTCTTTAAGGCGGCAACCAAATTCATTTGAGGTAAAAACCTCCCCAAGAAGCATTTTATTGACAACTTCTTCTCTCTTTATCCCAGATAGCTTCTGCATTGCATCGTTCCACTCTGAGCATAATCCGTTCTCATTGGTCATAAAAATTGGTGGAATGAGTGTTGATGGGCTCCACATGATTCTGGCATAATCTCCTTGCACACGGCTATAGTTTTCAATAAGTGTTTTCTGGCCTGTAACATCTTGTCCAATGAAGCATACACCAAGAACATTATTCGCCGTATCTCTGCTACAGCAAGTGTTGACAACTAAATCAACTGGACTGCTTTTCCTTTTGGGACCAAATGCTCTGATCCTGATCTCAACACCACGTTCTTCACTACCTATTATGTATTATGAACATAAGGCACAGATGAAAATCTGCGAAAATAGTCAAAAAAGATGAAAACAAAATATAAAAGGGAGCCAGAAACCAGAGGAAGGAAATTTGCTTCCATACTGGAGAGGAACATGTTAGCATTACCTTTGAGAGCCAATGCTAACATGTTCTTAACGGTTTCCGCAGTATCGTCCTCAACGAGTTCTGATACAGGTTTGCCTATTGCTTGTTCAACTGCCAATCCAGTTACCTCAGCCGCTTTTGAATTCCAACCATTTATAATACCAGAGGCATCAACAGCAAATATTGGAACAGCGGCTGTATCAATCAAACGCACCATTTCATTCACGATAACACACAATTCATCTACCTTCTGAACCCTATTATCCACAGGTGGGACATCCACAACAGTCTTTGAGTGCTCCTCTTGCAACGAGCCTTTTATTATTAGCTGCAGAGAATTAATTGCATCCAATTCCATGTCATCCCATGGCATACTTTTCCACCTTACTATTTCCATAAAGGCCTTGAATGAGGATCTAGGATGCATCCTCTTACCATCTCTGTCATTGGGATCATGTCTTGCACCACCCCACTTGATCTGTTTTGCAGTGCTAGACCGGAACCAGAAAAGGAAATCTTTTTCTGTAATATATACGGCAGCCATTCCACAGATTGACTCCCCAAGAACAGAAGCATCCGGATAGCCAGACTCCATTAGACTTTCAGTGGTAAAGCCAGTGTTTACTACATGACTTTTGAGAACCCAATCGATTAGATCTCTAATTTGTGTCTCTGTGGGAGTAACCCCCAGAGACCAGAGCTTCTCTCTGTAATAAAGGGCAGCTCCATCACATTTAACAAGATCCATTATATTTGGTGACTGAGTGACTATACCTATGGGTGCATTGCGAAAAAGCATGTCACATAGCACAGTCTGAGTATGCAAAATACGCTTCTCTTTCAACAGAATAGCTGATTCCGCTTCTTTGTTGATCTGCACGCCAAATACTTGAGTCAAGAATTCACAAGCATATCTTAAAGGAAATGGCACGCATCTAGGACTCGCGTGATGGCAAACCACCAAGCCCCATAAGTGTCTGCCAGTCTGTAAATCTCTGTTCATCTCATCACTATCACTACCATTGATTGTTACAGACATGACAAGAGATGCAACTGAGCCCATATTACTCATATATTGTGCGTGACAGCCATGAGGAGCTCTCAAAGTAGATCCAGAAAGACTTATTGGCTGCGAGAAACTCTTATCTTGAACTACTTTAACTGGAACCGCTGAACAATCACAAATCATCCTAACCTTGTTTCTCATAAAGAGAAATCTGGAAGCTTGGGGTATATCAGTAGCGGAGTAATGCAACCCGAGATAAGGTTCCAAGTCTTCCCTGCAGCATTCAGCAATCACTTCCCCGTGCCCATCTTCATGGAATTTATACACCATCACCCTATCATAACCGGTTAATTCACTAACTTCCTTAACCAGAGCATCACATAGCAACAACATATTCCCACTAGGCAACGCCTGCAATCTTGAAATCGATTTGGCTGCAAGCTTATACGATCTTAAAGCCCCAGCAGCAGTCACAGGCATCTCATCCGGACTCACTGGCTCCAAATCTATAACAAGACCTTCTTCAATACGATGCAAAATCGCATAAAAAGGCTTACTTGAAGACCTACAATGAAGCGTGATCGGATTCAGAATACTAATCTCACCTAAGTCAATAGCTTTCTGCAAAGCAGAACAACCTGGAGACTGAAACAATGATATCACATCAGTTCCTATAGTCAGAGCTTCACGCTGCTCCATACTTGGCACTGTATGTGGAATCAGACCCAACATCTCTTGAGTGTTTTCACTAAAGGCAATGACTTTGAGGTTTTTCTCATCAACAACGATTAAACAACCAAAGGGTTGAATCAACATCCCTCTCTGAATTTTCTGTAAGTAAGTTGAGACAGCTGAAGAAGGTATATCACAGGAAGAACTCAAGTTAACTGAAGCTGAATAGTCAAATAAACGCTCAGATTCTTCGAAATTTCTGTGTAGCTTTGCATCGACAAGAACTTGTGAAGAAACTCGGGAGTTTTGTCTAGATCGAGTAGAACAGCTTCGTGAAGTGCTCGATGACATAGCTAAATCTTTCTTTCTTCTCTTCAAAACGAATCTGCAGAAGAATCACAAAGCTTTTCTGAAATTCTCTAAAGAAGGAGATCAGAAACCAGTGAAATTCAGAAATGGAGGTGAGAGACAAACCAAAGGTTTATGGCTCCAAGTGAGTAATCATTAGGGTTTCGTTTTCTTGGAGATTTTGCTGCGAATTCCTGAGAGAGGATCTTTGGAATGTTCCTTAGTGGTGAGAAGCTGATAGAGGAAGGGGGAAGAAGATAGATGCATCAAAACGTCATGCTTTTTTAAAATGAATAAAGCGAACTGTGTGGCGTGTTAGAGCACTAACTACGGGAAGTGTCGTCTCCTGTATTGAGAGCTGCACTGCGTGCCGGGTTTTTCATTTTGGTCTTTAGAACATTTCCGTTGATACGTAGAGAACCTAAAATAAAAAAAGAGAAAATATTGAAAAAGTATGAAAAAGAGTCTAATGAGTCTCTATGAGAGACTCGGAGATATATATGAGAAACTCTTGAACCACATGATATTTTTATAATTAGTCAATTTTTATTTTAAAATATAAAATTAAATTATATAACTAAATTTCATTAAAATATTAGTATTAATTGGTTGAAAGACTTTTTTGAGAGACTCATGGATGTGGATGCTTTTATAGTGCTGAAATCTTAGGAGGTGTATTGAATAGAGCGTTTAAATTAAGTTTTAATAAGATATTTTTTGATGATTTTGATGATTTTAGATAATTTTAAAGAAGTTGTTATGATTTTGTATTAAAATCCTCTAGAATTCCACCTAAAACCATGTATTTTAATTTTTGTATTCGTAACTAACAAAATTCTCTAAAATCTTCTAAAATCCTCTACAAATACTTAAAAGATTTCTAATAAAATAGATTTGGAAGGACATTATAAAATCACTAATTCAATAACACTAAATTTTAAGACATATTTACAAATTATTTATTCAATAACACTGGATTTTAAACGACTTATAAAAATTCATGTTTCAATAACATAAGATTTGTCATTTTAATCCAAATCACACCAAATACACAATTAAATACACCCTTTTAGAATACCATCGGTCCATCACTAATAACCGAAAATGATTGGTAGACTAGATTTTGGAAAGCCCTGTTATTTGGGATGATGACTTTTAAAACACACCAAAGTGTTCAGAATTTGTCCAAATTGTATTTGCCGCTCTACACTACATTACAAATGCAGTCAATTATAATAAACATTAGGTTGCTACTTGCACGATGTGCGGGAAAAAGTGAATACAAATATAATCATGAAATATGAGAAAATATAGAGTATGTTTAGCCAAAGATAAATAGTCAAAGCAATGTATAAACGTATACATCAAAAGATACGTATACCAAAAATAAAAGAAATAAAGACAATCTAAAGGTTTTGAAATACTTCCTTGCACACAACAATCATGGTTTTTTTGTTTTTTTATTGTGGATTTCTGTCTTTGTCACTTATCAGTATCTTCAGTCTACTTTTAGACATTACTTTAGAAATAACAACATATAATTGATCATGAGTAAAAACTGGTATCGGTAAAAATAATCCAACTTTGTTCAAGGTTTGCTTTTATTTATAGTCATTGCAAAAGGTACAACTATAAGAAAATGCTTACATCTTATACGAAAAGGGAACTTTGCTTTTGGTGGACTCACAAACATTCTAGGAAGTTGCACTTTATCTTCAACTTTATCACATGTTATAACTCGAGCCTCAATCACAAGTTTAGCCATTTCAGTTATAATTAGCCTTCTACCATTTGTGACACATTTAGAGTCCACACTCCTAAGTAACATGATAAGTATTGTTTAAGCTTCGTACTGTTTAAAAATTCTTAAGAGTAAAATATACCAACAAGGACACTAATATCAAAAGTTTTAATACTATCAGAACTGAGGTACGTTTTTCTTTTCCTGTTTGGCAATGAAAACACAATTGTATTAAACATGAACTGAAAACGACATATTATAGCAATTATATGTTTGCGACATATTTGACAAATTTACCTTCTAAGTTGAACAACTTTAATTTGTTTATTTAGTCCATGTCGTCGTTCCTTGGACTCTATATTGCTTGTTTTTGAAAGAATTGAGATTTGTTTTCGTCCAGTATGATTTACCATAGACTTCTCTTATCATTGCTTTGATAGGATTTTAGATCCGGTAACTAACAAATCTTCAGGGATATCAATCTCAATTTTACCAGTGTTAGGTTCATTATTTTTCCAATCGCCAACATCTAAACTCCAATTAGAGAAACCATGAAGCTCAAGTGAGACACGACTATTTATCCCTCTCGAAAGTCTTATATTTTTCAAAAGCTTTAAAACTTTGCAATAATCGTAGAAATACGATGAATTTAAGGAGGCCAAAAAAATTTATACTCTACCACCATCGATGATAACCGGCAATATATGTCTAAAATCACCACCAAAAATGATAACCTTACCTCCAATAACCCTATCATATCTCATAACATCACGCAAACTTCTGTCTAAAGTCTCAAAACAATGCCTACTCATCATAGGAGCCTCATTCCATATTATTAGCATAGCCTCTTTAACCAGACGGCCAAATTTAAACCAACACTCATCGCAAATGTTGTAAAATCGTTGACGGCAATTGGTACCGCAAATATAGAATGAGTTGTTCTTTCTCCTGGTAAAAGCAAAGCAGCAAACCACTAGAAGCTACCTTACGGTGAATGGAAGCACCGTGAATGCTCCACAAGAAAGCTTTACCAGTTCCTCCAAACTCGTGGACAAAAAAATACCACCTTCTTTACCGATAATAGCGACCATGATCTCGTCGTAAATATCTTTCTGCTCGGTCGTATGCATTGTTAATAACATATGGTATTCTTTCTCGAGAAATTTACAGGCATAATCTTTTTCATCTCTAATAAGAACATTCTCATTATTATATATTAAGTTGTTATCTAGCCGCAACATATTTGAGAACTTGCTCAAAGAATTTCGTTGATACGTTATGTAACCTAGATTTAATTATTTTAGTTTCTTATCTACTTATTAAACATTATATGTACTGTTATACAAGACAATATTAAATTATTATTGCCAAAGGAACATCAATATTTTTTGTTTAAAAACAATTTACTTATTATCCACTTTTTTTGTTTGAAGTATTTATTTTAACGAAACTAAAACAAATTATTATATGCAAATATCATGCAAAGCAACAACTATATTATTTACAATGAAGTTTCTGGACAGAAACATATGATCTAGGTTGAACTATTTTCTATTCCCTATTTACTTAAGAATTTTTAGTTATCCCTTCTCGAAAACAAATTTGTAAATGATAATCAAATTAACAAATGTCAAACTAAACAATAATTGAATTTAACGAAGGTTCAATTTTATAAAAAACACTAACTTTGAGATTCTTTGAAATAAAGTTATTCATATAGAATAATTTGATTATTAGTCTAATTTTTAAACCATTAATCTAACAACTAAATAGTGAAAACTAAATCCAACACCAAAACAATCCTATTAAATATTGCAATTCTTTCAAATTCTAAGATGTAGGCTTGGTCTTTTCTTCTTAATGAAATAGGTTTTTTATGAAATATAATAATTGAGATATGTTATATATATACATATAGGTTATGGCATATATTTTTAGATATCATATCCAGTAATTTACCATATAATTCTATATATATCATACTCTTTCATTTTTACTCGAATTTATATATATTAGATCTTTTTAAAAATTTAAATGGTAGACCTTTTTAATTAAGTATATTTATTAGGAATAGAGTGGTAATCAACTATTCTGAGGATGAATGAGAGCTTGACTGCGTAAATGACAAATATAATTTAACTTAATAAAATATATTTTTATCTTAAATAACTAAGCAGTTTTAGACCAACTCCTATATATCCCTTTAATTATTTTTGCTCATATTTTGTGTCAATACAATGTATGCTTTTTTAGTAATTCACGTTACAAGAAAAATTTAGTCGCATAATTTTATCATCATTTCTGAGTTATTTACGTTTAAGCTATTGAGTAGATTGTTTAGCAAACAATATTACATGATGCATTTGCCGCGCTTTCCTTTGTTGCTCTGCAATTGTGTAATGTTAATATTTATCCATAATCCTAAACAATGTTACCACTAATTTCACATGGCGTAACTTGATAATCCAAAAATTTAGTTTTTACTCGTTTGTACGTATTACCTTAACGTACGCAATATTTTGTCCCATAATCTGTTCTTAACGTGGAATACTTATAAATGATTTAAAAATTTGAATGATATAATTGTTAAGTGCATGATCTTATTTTTGTTTATTTTTGAGACATGTGAAACTTGTTTCTTGTAAAATGCATTGTAATTCTTTATGAGTTTGTGTTTTCCTTCGTTTTGTTTACGGTTTTGAAGTCTTTTTCTAGCCTTTTCTTTTTTCCTGAAGATTTTCCTATCATCACGTTTACTTTAAGTATTTTTTGTTGTCTATTGTTAATTTCATCATTTCGAGGTTCAAATTTTTTTTTTTTTTTGTGAAAGTATGTAAGTAATGCTTTCTAATGGTGAGAGGTAGTGATTTTCGCCTTCTTTTGTTTTTTTATTTAATAGGTGTTATATATCCCACTAATTAAAGTTAATTGTCCACTTATATCTCACAATTTAATGATTTTATAGTCTTATTTATTTATTGGATAATGAATAATGTGTTTGGATGTAATGAATAATGTGTATTGGATAGCGAACGTAAGAAATACGACAAATACTAAAATAAAAGAATTGAATCATAAAGGTAATCAAGTTTTATTTGATGATGAAGTGATGTTTTAGTTTGTCAGCAAGTGAGTTAGGACTATAGAATAACATATTCTTTTAGCTTACTCATATTATGCTTAATCAAGTTGATTTGTCTTGATGATTTTATAGTTTATTCTTAACTATTTTCTTAATTAATAAAATTTTACTACTTTTCAAATATGCAAATACTAAGTATGATTATATTAAGATTTCATGAAGGTATCATGTCATAGAAATTTTGTTTTGTTGATGTAGACTTGACAACTCTTTCAATACTTTGAGAAGTAAGTTGGAATTATTTGCTTAAATAGTTAATGTCATATAAATTTCATGAAGCTATTAAATAGTTAATGTATGAGTTGGAATTTATTTTAATATAATATTCCTTAAAACAATAAAGGAACAAAAACGGAAAAATAGAAATGAATTTTCTTTGAGATATTGTGCTAAGTTAACTGCCTCATCAACATTTTAGGAGAAACATAAAAAGCAAATATTCCAACTTTGCTGGTGTTATACTATGAAGATAAACCTAAAGGGAAAAATAGAAATTAAAGAAGGAAAACATGAAGATAACGGAAAACATAAATGACTTTTGTTTTGAGATAGTGTGATAAATTAAGTGTCCGATTAACTTTTTAGGGAAAAATAAAAAACATATATTTCAACTTTGTTGATGTTATGTTTAGGTTAAATTATAAAGATAAACCTAAACATTTTTTTGTAGTAAATGTCTCTGAGGTGGCATATGCTAATGGGTTTTATTTCATGAAGTGATATGCATATCTTTTTTGCCACTCTCATCCCATGTAATAAAGATTTGATGTTTTCCCATCAGGTGTCAATCATAGTTGTGTCTTCATCCCATTTGAGCCGGCTCATATTGTTCTTCCCTTAATCAATCATGCCCATGCACAATAGTATTATAACATACTTGTAGATTGCTTCTTTCTGGCATACATCAGCTGTTATGCCCAAATGACGGAGACCAGTGACAAAGTGATTTGCAAGGAAGAATTCGATGATATCTTTTATATAGTAAGTATGTGGGTTATCGTTGGTCAGACGTTTCTTCATGATAGCAAAGTATTTGATGGAAGCTAATTTTTTTTTTACCATGAACCAATGTTGATTTTTTGGTACTGAGCTATCATCCTTAGTTGATACACATAATTTTTTGCATGAGAGGATGCAATTGTGGTAGTGTTATGTGGAAGTAGCACTGATTCTTATGTCATCTAACACATTTCCCCCAAAAACGACACAATCATTTCCAAATCACAAAACAAGATTGAAGAACTCCAAAGGCACAGTCGACATATTTCCTACATTCTTCTTGTTGCGTACGTAAATATTTCATTTTTAGACCCTTGGCTCGCGAATAGTTTTTACTATAGTGGAAAATTTTGCATATATCCCATCAGCCAAATAATAACCAATAACATATTCTTTTTCTTGAATGACATAATGAGCAGAAGGAGAAATACCTTGAGCGAGATTGGAGAAAGGTGGAGAAGACTCCATCACATTGATATCATTATTAGTGTTTTGCATTCCAAAATACACATGTCATATCCAAAGATCATAATCAGCAACAATTTCAAAAATTATAGTTAGTGATCCAATACGACGTACATATTGTACAGCCCAAACTGTAGGATAATTTTTCCACTTCCAGTGCATGCAATCTAAGCTACCTAACATTTCTAGCAACATCATTTGCAGTTGGTGGTCATAAGTATTGCTTTGAAAATATTTCATAAATCTTATAATGGATTGAAAAGTGTTACAGGTTTTCAATATTTTGTCATTATATTGTCATATTTACTAACATATTCTTTTTTTTTAAGTGATATTTTTTTATATTTGAGTCATTGTATTGTCTATTTCATTTAAAATGGATTATAAAGTGTAAAAATTTTGAAATATCTTTTCATTTTTTATATTAGTGAGATTTGCATAGTTTTTACGTCATTTTCTTTAGGTTTAAGCTCATTTCTCACATAGTTTTGGCACTTTTGCATTGGTGTTAACCTCTTGTGTTCATGGTCTTACATTTTAAGACTTTAGACATATTCCATGCATTTTGTGTTGCATTTGTTTTTTTTCTTAGGTTCTTGGAGATTGGAGTCTGTGATGGAGATTGAGAGAGAAAAAGAGCTTGGATTACACAAGAGAAGTGACTTGGAGCTGCGGGGAAGTTCAAGAACGGGGAGAAGACAAGATGAACTAATAAAGTATGTTCTACCTACCAGAAGCAGCGGCCTCATGTGGCTGGTATACCCCAACAACCATCTCCAGCGGTCACACACGACCGTTGGTCGTCTTGATTTACAACTTTCCAGAAACCTTCCTGAATCACCAGCGGCCACTTGCATCGGCACATGAGACTGTTGCACGCTAGCGACCACTTGTATCGGCCTCATGACACTGTACACCTCTCTGAAGACCAAGATAACCAGGTCAAAACCCGGTTTGTTTCGAGTTGACCCGGTTTGCCTCTCTTACTATTTATACTTATTTTTACCTAATTTGTGGACATTCATGCTTTTGTTTTGAACTACCATTAGCCACATATATCACTTGTAATGATCTTTGAGTTTTTAATGCATTGCCCTACCTTTATATCTTAAATTTCCTTAAGTATTTCAAGTTTCATCATGATTAAGCACTTAATCTTTGTAGATCTTAGTGTTTATATCATGATTAGTGAGTAGTTATTTTAGAGTCATTGGATATCGTAGATAATGGAAGATCTAGGTTGATCCATGATGCTTAAGATTTAGATTGTTCATTATCCTTACTCTCTAGGTGATTTTTAGTGCTAGTTTAGCCTTGATCAAGCTAAGACATGATCATTGTAAGTTTCATGTGCAGAAGGTGTTTGATGAAATTCCCGAAAGAATTTGGAGAGTGCTTAGTATATCTAACCTATAGAAATAAATGACTAGGTTGTTAAGTGGTTTGTTAGACATGTTATTAATGGTTATTGATTACCAAATTGCGAAAGGGAGTTTATAATAATTAAGTGATAAGTAAAGGGATTAGTGCTACGGAAGTGGATTAATCTAGTTTGGTGTTCTAAGACCTAAGGATTAGCATTAATAATTTGAATAAGTTTCATGGATTAGCTTGGATTTTCCTTGATTAATTACGTTACTCAAAGATTCACTTTTAGTTATCATTTAAGAATCGTTTATCCTTGATTAGCTTTACTTGTTTAGTTTTGAATTTGAGTAGTCTTTAACATTGTTTATCTATTGATTCGTTTTGTCTTAATGCTTAGTTCTCCCTGATTTCTTGCTTAGTTTTAGTTTGGTTAATTTAATGAAAAAAAAACCCTCAGCTTTGCCCCGTTCCATTTTTTAACCCTGAACTATTTTTTTTAGTAAAAAAACTCTAAACTAAAAACAAAAAAACTCTAAACTAAAAACAGTTAATAAATTTAACTCTTCGATCTACGAAAACTAATACCTATTCTAAAAATCCCTGCTTGGACCCAATTACTCACCGTTTAGTCGCTAAACTCACTCATCTGCCTCGATTAATGACTAATCTTTTAAAAAAATCAGTCATCGATTACTTTCTACCTAACCCGATTACTTTCTGCCTAATCGTATATATTTTGATTATTTTGGATTGCAAGTATAAAACATATTTTTGTGTTATTCAGACATCTAAATAGAAAGTTTATGATGTTAAACTATAACTTATTTTTTTTTTGGCAAAAGATGGTATTCTCATTCATTAAAATGAAACCGGTACAGTAGGTAAAGCAATTAAAGTTGCTTTAGCTACCTCATCTGCTTTGTTGTTTTTCTCTCGCGAAACAAAATAGAAACTAATCTCATCAAAAGTTAAAGATAGAAGACGGATATCATGTAGAATCCCATAGAGCTCCTTCAATTGGAGTTCCAAATTGAGTGCTTTGATTAGCTGTTGCGAATCTGAAGCAATGGTAATTTTTTTGAATCCGAGATTGATAGCTTGTTGGAGAGCCAGGGAGAGTGCCATAGCTTCAGCCATTAAAGGGGATCTCACGTTTTAAGCTGAGGATCTACCCTGTCTCTCTGAATTCGTGAGATGGTCCAAGAAGATCCAGCCAAAACCCGCTGCCTGAGATTCCTCTCGCCAAGCGGCGTCCGTGAAGCATCGGATCGTGTCAGCTCCTATCTCCAGGATCCGTTGTATGCCAGGTAACTTCTGATTTGTTGTCTGTTTGGATTGTGCCTCTAGCCATTCCCGAGCGTGGACCGTAGCTTGGTTTAGGACTTCCATGGTTGAAAACTGTTTTGCTCAAATATCTTCTTGTTTCTACATGACCAGAATGACCAGAGGATCCATGGGACGAGGGAGCCTTCGGTGAGTCCAGTAGGCTGTAGGCACAAACAAAGCTTCGAAGCTTCTAATCCCATTCTCAAACTGGATATCCGAGACGGCAAGAGTGGCGTTTTGAAAGGTGCTTGATTCCACACTTTTCTGGCAAAGTCGCAATGGAAAAATAAATGGAGAGTTGATTCCTCTTGATTACAGTGGGGACAAGAGGCTCTATTGATGATGCCTCGCGATCTCAGGTTTTCTCCAACTGGTAAGGCTTCTTTCATAGCTTTCCAAAGGAAAATTTTAATTTTTGGTGAGCACTTAATATTCCAGATCTCTCTATTCCAGTCAAAATCATTAGTAGAGCATATTTGCAGATCTGATTTGTTCTCTTCCATTTTGGCAGCCAAGTAGCCATATTTTGCACTATAGTCCCCAGTCTTAGTGAGGAGCCAAATGTATCGATCTGGAGCTCCTAGTTTACTTGGTCTGATTTCCAGTATGTCTTTCTCATACTCTGGGAGGATTCAGGAAATTTTCTCTCTGTTCCAAGAGTGGGATACTGGACAGAGGAGGCTTACCACCGTCAATGATTGTGAGTGTTCTGTTGGTGGTCCTATTGGCGTAGTTGGTTTGGAGAGGGAGATCCATGGCTCATACCAGATCAAAGTGTTGTCTCTGGAACCTATAGCTTTCCCTAGTTGAGTCTTTAGCAGATCACGGCCTAGGCAGATGCCTCTCCATCCATGGGAGGCTGACATTGGTGGTGAACATTCTAAAAAGGAGGAGGACTTGCAGTATTTTCCCAGGAGGATCTTGGCTAGAAGGCAAGAAGTTTTTGAGAGAATCCTCCAGCTCACTTTTGCAAGCAAGGCATCATTAAACTTTTGTATGTCTTTATAACCCAATCCTCCATCTCTCTTTGAATTTGCTAGCTTATACCAAGCTACCCAACACATCTTCTTTTTTTTTCTGCAGATGTGTCCCACCAGAATCTTGTGAGGGCTGATTAAATGCGTTTGCAAAGAGACCCTGGTATCTTGAAGCATGACATTGTATAAGTTGGCATAGCAGCCAAAACTGACTTTAACATCGTTGTTTTTCCTGCAGTAGACAGAAATCTTGAGGACCAGCTTAAGGATCTTTGTGTTATTCTGTCTATGATATGGTTGAAGAGTTCCTTCTTTTTTCTGCCAAATAATTCAGGGAGCCCTAGGTACTTTCCTACACCTCCAGCGTTTTGTATTCCCAGGATCTGAGTCGCCTTTGCTCTTGTATCTTCCGTCTGTTTTGATCGAGAAAGTTACTGCTGATTTCAAGTTATTAATCATCTGTCCAGAAGCTGCTTCATACTTTTGCAATATCTTCATTAACTCCTTACAGCTTTGCGCATCTGATCTGCATAAGAACATCGTGTCATCCGCAAACAAGAGGTGATTAACTCTAGGGCTGTTTTTTGCAACTCTAATTCCAGGTAATCTTCCTTCCTCTTGAGCTTTGATGCACATACCAGAAAGAACTTCACTACATATGATGAAAAGGTAGGGTGACAAAGGGTCTCCCTGCCTTATGCCCCTTTGTGGATTAACATGGCCTTGTGCAGATCCATTTAGGAGGAATGAGTATGATACAGTACTTATGCATTGCATAATCCATTGTATCCATTTTTGGTGAAATCCCATTCTTCCCATTACTAACCTGATGAACTCCCATTCTATGCGGTCATAGGCTTTACTCATATCAGTTTTCACAGCCATAAAGCATCTTTTCTTTGCTCCCGATGATTTGAGATAATGTAGTACTTCATGTGTGATGAGCACATTATCTGTGATTGCTCTTTTAGGCACAAAGGCTGACTGATTTTTTGATATTATGTCTTGAAGAACAGGTTGGAGTCTTTTTGAGAGCAGTTTTGAGATGATTTTGTAGAAGACAGTACACAAGGCTATAGGTCTATAATCCACCATCTTCTTTGGGCTTTGAATCTTTGGTATTAGTCTGATATGAGTTAGGTTGATGTTGCTTGGCATTACAGCTGATGAGAAGAATGATTGTACTTCCAAAATGATATAGGGACCTACTATTTCCCAGTTTGATTGGAAGAAGCTAGCTGAGAAGCCATCTGGGCCTGGTGCCTTGTCAGCACGAATTGAGAAACATGCTTTTTTTATTTCCTCTTATGTTGGTGTAGCTATAAGCCTTTGGTTTGTCTCTGCTGTTATACAGATTTTGATGGCCTCATGTACTGTGATTCTTCTATCTCCTCCTTGTGACTTGAAGATCATTTGGCAATATTCAGAGATTACTTTTAGCATCTCTTTTTCTTCATAAGGAGGTACCACCTCACCATTTTCAATAGCAGAAAATTTATTTATGACGGTTCTTCCTCTAGCGATAGCGTCGAAGTAGCATGCGTTAAACTATAATTTATATTCATAATTTTAATAAAAAGCATAAAATTTTAGGGTTAAGAATAATATATTTTTATATGTTTACTACAGTCTTAAAAAATATATTATTATATAAACGATTACTTATAATGGATCAACATGATTTTGAAACATAAATTAACCCTAAAACTAGTCCTCAATTAATCCTTGTTTAATCTCAGATTTTCTCGCTAGGCGTTAGTCGGGCGTTCGAGTGGGTCTAGCGACTAAGCGAAGAGTAATCGGGTCTAGGAAATAATTTTTACAACATGGGTTTTAGCTATTCGCTACGTTCCGTCCAAATCAGACTATTTTTGGGATATCAGATTCTTTCCATAAAATTTTAAATTTCTTTTCATTAAACTCTCCTAAGAACAAATGTCTTATTGTTTTGTTTCATTTAATATAACAATTAGCTTTGCTAAATAGAAATAGTTAAAGGCTAAACGTTTCCGTACACGGAGGGTTAAAATTATTAACGGTTTTTAGTTTAGGGGTTTTTTTACTAAAAATATAGTTCAAGGTTAAAAAATGGAACAAGTAAAGTTGAGGGTTTTTATATTAAATTCTTTTTGGTTTGCCTACCTTCTTGCTTCTTTAGTTTAATTTGCTTAGGTTGTTAGTACAAAAACCAAAAACATAATCTTGCTTAGCTTAAGTAGCTTCTTGCATTCTTAGTGTAGTTATCTTAAACTATCTGTGGATTCAACCCCTACGTACTTCGATGAGAAGCCATTCGCTTGTGGTTGATTACAAATAGGATTTAAAACTTAATCTCTATCAATATTATTGTCACATTTACTTACAATATATTTTTTTTAAAATTACATTTGGAATGATATACTTCTCTATAAACAGCTTCATGGAATTCTATTTTCATCCACAACATTGAATAATTACATCACTTTCTTACGCACATCTACCCTTTTTCTTACTTGACTAATAATAATGTCAACTGTTCTTCTAGATACACTCATAAAGAACATATGTTTATATGCCAAGTCTATATGGAAATGTCTCAAAATCCAATCAAAAATGCTTATCAGTTAGCAAATTAGTTTTGGTATCACACTGATGCAAGCTTATGAAAACGGAAGAAATGCAACTTAAAGTGAGCGTACAAAAAATCATTACAACGTCGAATTCAAACTATTGAAAGAGCAAAACAAAAGATGCATACATGCATTAGAAAATGTGACAACATACATCAAAGTAGTGGTTTAAATGATGATATTGTTGAATATCAATATATTAATTCATTAATATACTTATATAATTTGAATAATTAATTTCGTTAATTTACTTATCTTTTTGATAATTAATTTTTAATAATTTTTTACAGTTAAATCAAGCTAAATTAATCTAGTGGAAGATCGAAAGTACTGATGAGGTTGGAAATTTGATCATGTTTGGAGCATTATTAAGAATTTTAAAATTTTCAAGATGGTGTCACCCCTCCTAAACAAGTATTAAATCCATGTGGTTTCTGATATATATATTCTTAATCAGAAAATCCTATCCATGATTCTATTATGTAAGCATGGCCTGATTCCTCTTCATTTCCTATGAACTTAGATGATGATGATAATATTATTGGTAAAACTTAATCTTAACAGCCAATAAGGGTGGAAGGGTGGAAAAAACAATGAAAATGTGATGATCAAACATCACTTGTTATCAACACCTTAAAAAAAAAAAACATACAACATTTGCATCACTAAAGAAAACAGGTGCACAAAGAGAATACCACTTGGAGTTTCAAAGTAAAAATAATGTATTGAAAGAACTCATGGAAGAAAACAAATTTGTATATCATGACTTGAATTCTTTCAAGATCCAAGTATCATATATGAAGGTGAAGAATCACAAATTTTACAAAAACGGTATGGTCAGCGAGTGGATCAACAAGCTCCTTAGACATTTACTTCGTTTGGGCACTATTTTAATGATTTTGGTGGATCCGGAGATGGTTTACAAAATTATTAAACATTTGAGAATTTTAAGTTTGATTACTCATCATGTATTTTTTAATTTTATCATTATGTATTTTTTTTGTATTTTTTTCTTGTACTCTTTATTTTCTATATTAATATAAGTCATTGTTACATATTAAAATATTAGTTAATTATATAACTAATTTTCTTCTTTAAAATTGTTGTTTAAGTATAAAATAATAGAAAATCACTATATTTGAGTATAAAATAAAGTATATTAAATTTAAAGTTTTGATTTGGGAATTAAAAAGTTCAACTAAAAAAATGGAGTAATGAAATGGAGAACATCAAATCTGGAGATCTCCATTTTAGAGTCCAAAATGAAGTTTGGTTGGAGATTATTTTACTCCCTTTTACTCCAAAGTAGAATTTGGAGGTTGATATGGAGGTTGATTGGAGATACCCTAACCAATGGCCGAATATGTCGGTTAGCCGTCAAAAACAGTATATACTAACAAATTTAGTTTATCTGTGATTTTGGTATTTTAGAAAAATTTTGTGATGTTTTCTTTCGTTTTGAAATAATATTTAATTATAATAACTAAATAAACTTATCAATTTATAAAATCAATATTGTAACTATTAATTTGATATTTATTTAATAGTTCATTCCAGATAGGGTGGGTGTGTAACGAGGTTCAAACAAATATATTCAACCACATTGTTTTGGACGTAATTAACTCTTTCACTTTAAAATATTATTTCATTTTTCTACCGGACAGTTTTCTGAAAATTTCTCGATAAAACCGACATTTTCACACCGATTTGAAGGCGTATTTCTAACGTATTTTCACAAGTATATAAAATTTTTGATGGATTTTCGATGGGTATGTTATTTTTTCCAAAGAAATAAAATGTTGATAAATTATCTATCTTTAAATTTTAAGTTTTAAATAAATTATAAATTATTTGAAAATTATAATAAGTAACCAAAATTTAGAAATATTAAATAATCCAAATTAAAAATTCAAATGATTCAAAATAAGACATAAAAATTCAAATCCATAATTAATGTTTTGGAAATTAAAAAAAAAACAAAATTGATTAAACAAAATTGTATCAATATCAAATTACTAAAACAAAATTGTGATACATCTTATGATACATGTATAGCGAAGAACTTATGATACATTTGTATCAATATAAAATTTCGCACAATGCGGAGGCGACGAGCTTTATGTATAGCGAAGAACTAATCGTAAGTTTTAACATTATTACTAAAACAAAATTGTGATACATCTTATGCAATGTTTTACTAAAGATGATGAACCATTTATTCAATATATTGTGATCTTAGGGGTTTTACCATACTCGGCATTCTATGTGATCTTTTCATATATAATATTGATTTTAATTTTATTAGCTCTATTTATCTACAACAATCAAAAATATTATCGTCTTTTTCAAATTTAATTATGACTACAGGAGGTGTAAGACACCACCTAATATCTATATAAATCACAAGATTTATTAAAATTATTTCTTGCAAAATTAAAATACTAGGTCAGAAAATATCGACTAAAGATTCACGAACAAAAAATAGATTGGTTAACCAAAATAATAAGCTTAACTTTCAACAAAACATGAAAAATAATTTTAAACAAACTTAAAATCTTACTTTGGTCCATGAACGAAATAAGTTAAAATTTTCATGAAAATCTAAATAAGTTTAATTTATTGACTAAAGTTGTCAATAAAATAATGAACTGAATACATTTTGGTTGGTATCACCGATTTTATGTTCTTATCCCTTTGGAGGATTGACCATGCTCCGACGCTCTATGTTCACTTGGAGATACCAGTGCCACCTAATTATCTCGAAAAAAAAAAGAAGATGACCCAAATTGTGATAATAGTATTTAGCCAAAATGTCATTTTCTATTATTTTCCTATAAAAACTCAACAAAAGTCACAAGCAAGGTGGGAAAAAGGCAACATACCTTCATTAGCTACGGTAGGTTTCACTAGTCGAGTGCACTTCTTCACATAGTTATCGTCAAGGGGTTTCGGCATCTGGAACGAGAACTGAGAAAGATTCACCCCTTCTCTTATATATTCGGGGTGTTCGTTCAAGTATCTGCAAGCCAACAATGAGGTTTTAAGGGTGTAAAGAAGCTGTCTAAAAGATACTGAAAACAAATTGGTAAATCACTAAGCTTTCTTCTACCGTTGTTGTTGATCTCAAATGCTTTATGGTAGTATTATTGATAACACCATATTTTACATGTTTTAAGACTTTGTTTTCATATGTTTCAATCTAACTTTGTATAGTTTTTTAGATGTTTTCATGGATTTAGGGTCCAATTGAGTCTCATTGCATTTTAGATGTCCTAAGTTGTTTTGTGTCTTCTTTTTGTTTTTTTTGTGTTTATTCAGGTGTTTAGGAGTGGATTGGGTCAAAGGATATGCATAGAAATGGAAGGAAAATGAAGGATGCAAATTTTGGACCAAAGCTAGGAAATGTCAAATGCAAAGTCAATCCAACATGCTTGAAAGATCGAGTCATACGAATGCGTTTCCTTTGGATTTAGCTTATGAGCTCTTCATGAAAGTCATAGGAAATTGAGTTAGCTTTCCAATGGAGGTGGTTTCAGAGCATTTGGATACGTGGTTCAAAAGTTATGGCCGATTTAATGAAGACATGTCAAAAATCGACCCAATGTCGATTTCCATGACCGAGCGGCAAAATGGCTGAGGAACACACCTGGGATCAAAAATCGACCCAAGGTCGATTTCCAAGTCCGAATATTGGCAAAAATCGACCCATGGTCGATTTTCAAGTCCGATTTATGACTTTTCCTCTGTTTTCTCCACTTGCGAATTCCACACCCATAAAAGCCATTTTTTGTGCAACCACTAAAAAAAAAAGTCTTCTTCTTTTTAGAGTGGGTTTCGACCCAAACTCTCTCTTCATGAGATTTTTATTGTTCTTCAAGATTCATGCCACTTTAGAGAAGATTTCTTCAACCCTATCTATATATATGTTTTATTTGTTCTTGTTCTTCATTTTCATGTCTTTTTCTTTTGTGTTCTTGATGTTCTTGTGAGTTGACTTTTATGGGTTTATGGATTGCTTGATTTGGATGATTTGATGATTGATTGTTGATGTTAGACTTAGATAAACATTTGTTCTCATGCTAGGAAGAGTTTAAATTCTAGGATTGAATTGACAATTCAATTCTAGAACTTAGGACATTTCTCGTCCGGAAGGTGTTCGATGAAATGTCTAGAAAACTTTCATGCATGCGTTTCATTATAAGTGATCGGTGGATGCTGACTTTAGGATGAATTGTTGACTAATATGGACTTGTGCTGAATTACGGATCATTTAAGTGATCGGTGGATGCTGACTTTAGATGGTTCGTATTATGATTAGTGTTCCTTGTCATAAGAACAATTGTGCATTGAATGTCTAGACGTCATTAGTCAACTGTCTTGATTATTAGATGATGATGATTTAGGATGATCTTGGATGAGTCCTTCACTTAGGTTGATACTTAATGCTAGACTTGACATGATAAACCGAAGTTTAGTATTGCACCTAGATTAGGTAGTTCTAGTTTGGCGTGACAAACCGAACTACAACTACACCTTAGATTAGTTAGATTTGTGGTCTCATCCCATGCTTTAGAGATGAGATTCGAGTAAACGGTGTTAGTGCTAGATTAGGTTTGTTCATTCGATTCTTGAGCTTAGGCATTTCACACCCAGAAGGAGTTAGATGAATTGCTTGAACCGAACCTTTTGTGAGCTTCTCACATCCTACCCAACGGGAGTTGATGAGTAGGGTGATTAGTGAACTTGGACTTGATATTAATGCTCATCGATTATTTAATTGCGAACGGGAGTTCTTGTCAGTTCGATGATTGATGTAGGGATTGATACCACGGGAGTGGATTAATCTATTTATGTGTGTTCCATGTTCTAGGATAGTGTTTAATGCTTCCAATTGATTCATTGTTTGATTGTTAATCATCTCTTTGATAGTTTAATCCATGATCCAGAGCTTTGTCTTTCGTTTTCTTTCTTGCATTTCTTTTACATTTCGATAAAAACATAAAAACCAATAAAAACGTTTTGCTCTAGCTTAGTTTGTTTCTCGTATCTTTGGTGTGTAATCCTTAGTCCATGTGGATTCGATACCTTAAGTGCTACATACGACATACCTTTAGGATTGAGGTATAGAGCACAATAGGTTTAATTATGCACAAGAGCCCCAAAACTCTTGCAATCAATTATCAATATAGGGATGAAAATTTTTACTTACTCATTTTTCGTTAGTATAAGCAAAACATGGGTAACGATTTATGCAATTTGCATCACTCCCCTAGCTTTAAATATCACCACAAGATAACATGAGGTTCCAACTACATATTACTACAATCCTACTGATTCTATATATATATCTATATATATATGTTGGCAAAAATGGTAAGACATGGATACATTAAGACCTCATTTCTTATTTATACTTGAATATAAAAGCAAAGGACTCGAAGAGAAGGAAATAAAGAGATACAATTCCTAAATATTATCCTAAATCAGGATATTGAAAGAGTGCATATCAATCAACGTATTAGCTTTTTATAAATTGTATAACACTTGTGAAAAGGAAAATGTTATGTAACATATAGTATGAAGGTGATATGTTGGAGTGCTAAGAAACTTACTTTTCGACCTCCACTATTGAACGAAGCCTCTTCTTTTCTGATGGAGCAAAATAATACCTGAAAGAAAACAGAAAAAACGAACAATTATAAGGAACGCTTGGTAATATATATATATATACACAACGGTTTTGAGAAGAAGCAAGGGGGTCGAAGGAACTACTTACACATCCGCGAACCTTGTGGATCCTTCCCTTCTAACCCGCACTGAACGTTCCCAACCGGTGGGTGGTCGAGGGATGCCAGGCACATCAATCGCCAACATATGACATGTTGTTTCATCTTCAGGGACATCACATGACATATTTGGCTTCCACTCGGAAGCTGTCTCGCAGACAAAGGGGGTTTCAAGCTGTTTTTCCCTTGTGATTTCATACTTCTGCATTGAGGGTATGAGCCTTCATACAACTCGCGCACTTAGCCATTAAATCCTTTATGATGGGCGGCTTTGTTTCGGATTGGATACGTTGTGCTTCTTCTTTTCCTAAAAGCTCAACCCAATCAAGGGTGTTGAGCTCATGACGTATAGCCTGATCAGAACTTTGATCAACCGGACTGTTGTTGGATTCATTTCCACTGCGAGATGACGACATAGCTTGATACGAACTGCATGTAGTAATATATACAAGGTCATAGATTTATATGGAACCACAAGTGTAACGTCTCTTACGACAAATAAAATATTTTCAAGTGAAAAAAACAGAAATGAAAAATGCTTAATCACGTGTTGTTCATCAAAATTTAAGCATTTCTCTATGAACATCATACGAGAGAGCATGATCTGAGCATCAGACACATTATATGATTAGGCATTTAGGGGAATCAACAAGTAAAAATCCAGAGATAAAAAACCATTTGGCATAGATCCTACAAGAAGCGATACGAATACGAGAAACGAAAAGTTTTCAATATAACCCCTTCGGCATAGATAACACCATTCAAAAACCACAACCATATGATGGTAGAGACGTACAAGATCTAAATCCATATCGTAGAACGAAATTAAAAAGAATACGATCAATTATCATTTACACGAAGAAGAATTATTACAGGATATACAAGAATCTTACTTTTAACGAAAGAGCGAAGGAATCAGTGAGAGAACGTGAACGTTGCGGAGAGAGATTCTTTTACACCAATTCTCACACTTCTGACGAAGAGAAGAGAAATATCGGGATTTGGTGGAGTCAAAGAGAGTTTATCATAAACTGTTTGTGTGGTGAACTAAGAAAGGAAACAGAGCGGGACACTTTAATTCACTTTCCATAGATACATATAAGTTGCCCCAAATCTTTTGTTGACTTACATTAATTTAAATAATAGAGGATTTAACTAAGTGATTACCTGCGAATATACGATAACTAAGTGATTACCCGCGATTTTTTAAATGGTGGTTTGTACACTTAAATTTAAAATATTAGATATCATGTAATACCAAATACTTCCATGCTGTTTCTAAGACTCGGAAAGCTCGTAATAGATTTAAGTCTACTCAGGATGAAAATGGGATGAAACAGTTTAGGGGCGATGTAATTGGAACGGTTGCTGAAGATCCTAGTTATGAGAATGAAGAGCTGTTTAGGATTGGTGATATCTGAGTCACAGGCTGCCTTTGTTACGAATCAACATATATCTGATAATGTGATGGTAGCACATGAACTTCTTCATTCTTTGAAGTAAAAAAAAGAGTGTCAAACGGGATATCTGGCGATAAAAACTGATATTAGTAAAGCATATGACCGGGTTGAATAGGGTTTCTTGGAATTTGTGCTGCTTCGCATGGGATTTGATTCAAAGTGGGTTGAATGGACTATGGTATGTGTTAGGACAGTCTCCTATGTGGTGCTCATTAATGGTTCTCTGTATAGTTCTATCCTCCTTTCTCGTGGGCTTCATCAAGGTGACCCTCTTTCGTCTTATTTATTTTTATTTTGTGCAGAGGTTCTTAGTCAAATGATTCTTAAGGCTGAAGCTACTAAGCAAATTCATGGTAGGAAAGTAACGCGTCATTGCCCATCTATTTTACATTTATTTTTTGCGAATGACTCGTTATTCTTTTGTCGCTCTACGATTACCAAATGTGAATATATGGTTGCTTTGTTTCAACAATATGAAGAACTCCAGGTCAGAAAGTTAATTATGAGAAGTCTTCGATAATTTTTGGAATGAAAACTCCAGAGTCTAAACGTCGTCAGATTCAACATATTTTTGGTATAAATAAGGTTGGTGGAGGTGGAAAATACTTGGGTCTTCCCGAACAATTTGGGAGGAACAGAGTTGAATTATTTGATCACATTATGCGAAGAGTTAAAGAAAGAACATAAAGATGGTCAACCAAGTTTTTATCTCCTGCGGTAAGGAGATTTTAATTAAATTGGTTGCTTTGGCACTCCCGGTTTACTTGATGAGTTGTTTCCTTCTACCTATTACGATTTGCGATGAAATCAATAGCATTTTATCTTCCTTTTGGTGGGCAAAAGAGAATGGTAAACGGAAAATTTCTTGGATTGCGTGGAAAGGGATGACTATCCCAAAAAGTGAAGGAGGATTGGGCTTTAAAGATTTACAGAAATTTAATCATGCGCCTCTTGCGAAACAAGCGTGGCAGGTTCTTACTAATCCTAATAGACTAGTGGCTCGGTTGTATAAAGGCATTTACCATAACAAGACTTCTTTTATTAACACTATGACAAACCAATGTGCTTCTTATGGATGTCGTTCTCTTCAGCATGGTAAGGACTTATTAAAACAAGGTCTTCGTATTTGTCTCGGCAATGGTAAAAGTACCAAGATATGGGAAGATCCGTGGATCCCAGCAGTCCCTCCACGGCCAGCTTTTGGCCCCATTATTGACCCAAATATGACAATCTCGGATATGTGGTATGAAAATAAAAGAGAATGGGATCCCACAATATTCGAAGCGGTGCTTAATCCTGAGGATGAAGCCCTAGCTTATGAGCTATGTCTTTTGAAATATGCTGGTGATGATTCTTATGAATGTTGGAAAAACAACGCACAACTACGGCGCAGCGAACTAGAGTTTTCCCGTAACTTCTGTGATCCTGTGAGAAAAATACAATTCACTCGGCAGCAAAAACTTCAAACGCATAAACGTAAATGAGACAACAAATTTTTACGTGGAAAACCTTCTCGATGTGAGAAGGAAAAACCACGGGACCGTAGTCCACTCAAAATCCACTATATCAAATGTATGAGTGTTACAACCACGTCCTCCCTGTTCCACAAGAACAGATACAGAGACTAAGACTCCACAAGAGCAATCTCCCACATAAGAAAATACAACACAAGAGAGCAACAAGAGCTTAGAAATATGCAGTTCCAAACGACCCTAGGTTCACTAAGATTCATGTCACAAAATCAAGATCCAACCGTACAACTCCTAGAAAAACGAGTCAAAAACAACTCTGCAAACTTTCAGCTCAATCCGAGAAGAACTCACCGTTGGATTTCACAAACACTCTCGACATAAGCTGCAGATTCCTAGACACAACCAGCCACGTTAAAACCCCGATTTCTCTTAAATTAACCGTTGAAACGCAATCTCCACCGTTGAAACTGAAGTACACTGAGTCACGAAGCTACCCTCCAAAAATCAGCCAAATTGGAGCTCGTTTGAGTGCCCAAATGCTCAACACAACAGACCCTCACAATATGTTTTTCTCCTCTCTTCAAAACCGAAAATCACCTACCCTCTCTTCCCTTTTCTCTTATTTTCAACATCGCACACGCATTCTCTGACTTCTCTCTTGTTATATATATATTACATATTATATAATAATTCTCCACTAGAAGGAACAAAGTCAACAAACTCCCCCTCCGACTAGGTGGAAGAAACGTCCATTCCGGCCATCCTTCTGCAAGCTTCAAGTTTTCCCCTCGGCAATGACTTTGTCATCATATCAGCTCCATTATCATCCGTATGAACTTTTGCAAGTTCCACTTCCTTAGAAGCCACCACATCACGTATCCAATGATACCTTCTATCCAATGATACCTTATATCAATGTGTTTCGAACGCGAATGAAATGTAGAGTTCTTTCCGAGATGAATTGCGCTTTGATTATCACAAAGCAGCACATACTTATCTTGCTTGAAACCGAGCTCCTCAAGATAACTCTTCATCCACAACAGCTCCTTACAAGCTTCCACTGCAGCTATAAACTCAGCTTCTGTGGTAGAAAGTGCAACACACTTTTGTAACCTTGACTGCCATGCCACAGCTCCCCCTGCAAATGTTACCAAGTAACCCGAAGTAGACTTCCTGGAATCAATATCCCCAGCCAAATCAGAATCAGTATAACTGATAAGCAATGACTTATCATCTCCAAAAGTAAGCTTCAAGTCAGAAGTCCCTCGAAGATATCTCAAAATCCACTTCACAGCATTCCAGTGTTCTCTTCCAGGATTGGAGAGAAAACGACTAACTGTACCAACAACGTGAGCTATATCTGGTCTTGTACAAACCATAGCATACATCAAGCTACCAACTGCAGAAGCATATGGAACCCGTGCTATATCTTCTTTCTCCAACTTTGTACGCGGACTCTGTTGACTGCTCAATCTAAAATGTGTAGCAAGAGGAGTGCTAACAACTTTAGACTTATCCATGTGAAACCTCTGAAGTACCTTTTCAATGTACCTCTTCTGAGACAAGTGAATCAGCTTCTCACCTCTATCTCGAACAATTCTCATACCAAGAATCTGTTTCGCTGGACCCAAATCTTTCATGGCAAATGACTTTCCAAGCTGATTCTTCAACTCTTGAATCCTGCTCAAGTTCTTGCCCACAATCAACATATCATCAACATAAAGCAACAAGACGATAAAATCATCTTTACCAAACATCTGCACAAACACACAATGATCAGAAGTAGTCTTCTTATAACCATGCTCCCCCATAACTGACTCAAACTTCTTATACCACTGTCTTGGTGCCTGTTTCAAACCATAAAAACTTTTCTTCAAGCGACAAACCAAATCTTCTTTGCCCTTTTTAATAAAGCCTTCCGGTTGTACCATGTAAATCTCTTCCTCCAAATCACCATGAAAAAAGCAGTCTTTACATCCATTTGCTCAACCTCTAGATCAAGACTCGCTGCCAATCCAAGTACAACCCGAATGGATGACATCTTCACAACAGGAGTAAATATTTCATCAAAATCAACTCCTTTCTTTTGGCCGAATCCCTTCACAACCAACCTAGCCTTGTATCGAGGTTGCAAATTGGTCTCATCATGCTTAATCTTGTACACCCACTTATTAAGCAACGTCTTTTTAACTTTAGGCAACTTCACCAACTCAAACGTCTGATTCTCTTCAAAAGAATCCATCTCGTCACCCATGGCATCATGCCATTCATCTTTGTGTTCATCCTCCAAAGCTTCACTATAGCTTTCAGGCTCTCCCCCATCAGTAAGTAACACATACTCACCAGGATTATACCTTGTCGACGGTATAAGACCTCTCGAAGATCTTCTAACAAGTAGGTTCTCGGTAGTTGGTGTCTCATCATGATCATCACCATGATCACCAATACCATCATCATGTGCGGGAGCATCTGCACCAGGTGTATCAACATGAACCTCACCCTTAACATGACCGTTAACCGATGTAAAAGGAACAACCTCTGAATCAATCAAACTCTCATATCTTTGAGCTGGTTTTCTTGACTTGTCAATGTCCTTAATCGTTTGATCTTCCATGAACACAACATCTCTGCTTCTAATGAGTTTCTTCTCAACGGGATCATAAAACCTGTATCCAAACTCATCCTGACTATAACCAATGAACACACATTGTCGCGACTTCATCTCAAGCTTTGACCTTTCATCTTTGGGAATGTGTACAAATGATTTGCACCCAAAGACTCTCAAATGACCATAAGAAACATTCTTACCGGTCCAAACTCTCTCTGGAATAAGAAACATTCTTACCGGTCCAAACTCTCTCTAGAATATCCCAGAACTTGATATTTTGTCTTCATAGTAAAAACCCACAACTTCCTTGAATGATCATCAATGAATGTGACAAAATATGATGCACCACCAAGAGATCTTGTCTTCATTGGACCACATACATCTGAATGCACCAGATCAAGTACCTCAGATTTCCTAGAAGATGTAGAAGACTTGAACGATACCCTGTGTTGTTTACCTGCAAAACAATGAGCACACTTTTGTAAGTGTAAACCGGAGATACCTGGAATGGCCTCCTTAGACAACACAGACAATCCTTTCTCACTCATGTGACCGAGTCTCTAATGCCACAACTCCATGGCATTATCATTCTCCGTAGCGTTAATCATATCTTTGGAGACCTTAGCCTGCATCCAATAGAAAGATGAAGACTTAACACCTCGAGCCACAACCATAGAACCACGAGAAAGCTTCCATTTACCCCCACCGAATAAACTATAGAAACCTTCATCATCAAGCTTCCCTGTAGAGATCAAGTTCAAACGAACATCTGGGACATGCTTAACACCCTTAAGCATCAACTTAGTACCAAGACTAGTCTCCAAGAAAATATCACCAATGCCAACAACCTGAGACACACCATCATTACCCATATTCACAGAACCATAATCACCTGGAGTATAGGTAGAAAACAAATCCCGCTGCAATGTAGCATGAATAGTAGCCCCAGAATCAACAACCCAACTGGTGTCATGACTAGCAACATTAATAACATCACCCTCAAGAAGAATAAGAAACTGATCCCTTTATCTTTCTTCAACTTCCAGCAATTTTTCTTCAAGTGCCCTTTCTTATGACAGTTATGGCACTCCATATTCAAAAATTTGTTAGATTTGCTCCTGCTCCTGTTCTTACCATTCTTGGGCTCTCTGAATATACTCCTCCCCCTTGACTCAGTAACCAACATATCTGAACGCGAGGAACTAGCATTTGATTGCCTTCTAGTTTCCTCATTCAAGACACTGTTCTTCACCACATCTATCGAAAGAGTACCGTCCGATGCCGAGTTACAAAGAGATATCCTAAACACCTCCCAAGAATCTGGTAATGTATCAAGAAGCCACAAACCATGAATCTCATCCTCAAACTTGATTCTCATATCAGACAGTTTATTGAGCAGTCCCTGAAACACATTTAAGTGATCCGTCATTGGAGTTCCCTCCTGATACCTCAACTCAATCAACTTCTTGATCATGTACATCTTATTATTCCCGGTCTTACGAGCAAAGAGTTGTTCCAGTTTCAACCACAAAGAACGAGCATTAGTCTCATTTTCAATATGATTCAACACATTATCATCTACCCATTGCCTTATCAGACCACACACTTGGCGATGTGGCAACTTTCACTGATCATCAGTCTTATCGTCAGGTTTTTTCTCCTCAAAGACTAGAACATGAAACTCTTTCACAAAAAGCAAATCTTCCATCTTGCCTTTCCATAGATGATAATTAGAACCATTCAAGCTTATCATTCTGCCCATATTTTCCATCGCTCACAAAAGCAACTAATAACCCAAAGTTATTAAACCGAGCTCTTATACCACTCTGTTGGGAAAACAACGCACAACTACGGCGCGACGGACTAGAGTTTTCCCGTAACTTCTATGAGCTTGTGAGAAAGATACAATTCACTCGGCAGTAAAAACTTTAAACGCATAAACATAAATGAGACAACAAATTTTTACGTGGAAAACCTTCTCGATGTGAGAAGGAAAAACCACGGGACCGTAGTCCACTAAAAATCCACTATATCAAATTTATGAGTGTTACAACCACGTCCTCCCTATTCCACAAGAACAGATACAGAGACTAAGACTCCACAAGAGCAATCTCCCACACAAGAAAATACAACACAAGAGAGCAACAAGAGCTTGGAAATATGCAATTCCAAACGACCCTAGGTTCACTAAGATTCATGTCACAAAATCAAGATCCAATATTCCAATCGTACAACTCCTAGAAAAACGAGTCAAAAACAACTCTGCAAACTTTCAGCTCAATCCGAGAAGAACTCACCGTTGGATTTCTCAAACACTCTCGACATAAGCTGCAGATTCCCAGACACGACCAGCCACGTTAAAACCCCGATTTCTCTTAAACCAACCGTTGAAACACAATCTCCACCGTTGAAACTGAATTACACTGAGTCACGAAGCTATCCTCCAAAAATCAGCCAAATCGGAGCTCGTTTGAGTTCCCAAACGCTCAACACAACAGACCCTTACAATCTGTTTTTCTCCTCTCTTCAAAACCGAAAATCACCTACCCTCTCTTTTCTTTTCTCTTATTTTCAAGATCGCGCACGCATTCTCTGACTTCTCTCTTGTTATATATATATAATATATAATATAATAATCCTTCACTAGGAGGAACAAAGTCAACAATGAATGGATACACACATCCAATGCTTCATATTCGGTTCGCTCTGGTTATTGGCTTGCTTCTCATTTTGATATTTCTGATGATGATCGTGTACTTCCCCCTCCTGGATCTCTCGCTTTAAAGAAAACAATTTGGATGCTGAATGTTGCCCCCTAAGATCCAGCATTTTCTTTGGCATGGCTTATCTGGAGCCTTAGCGACTAATAGCACTACAAGAAAACAGGCTATTTGCGACGAAAATTTGCGACGGAATATTTCCGTCGCAAAAACGCGGCGGAATTGCGATGACTTTGCGAGGAAACAGGTTTTCGTCGCAACGTCATCGCAAAGTTGCGAGGAATTTGCGATGAAATACCCTCCCATTTGCGATGACGTTGCGACGAAAATTTAAAATCGCAAATTTGCGAGGGAATTGCGAAGACTTTGCACGGGTAACTTGTTTCTATCGCAATTTCCTCGCAAATTTGCGACGGATTTGCGATGGTTAGTAAAAATGGATAGAAAATTAGGTGAAACACGTTTTAAATGTTGTACTTAATTATTGCGAGGGCCGGTTTCTTCGCAAATACGTCGCAAATTAGACGCAATTCCATAGCAATTCTCTCGTAAAATTTTACAAAAAATTTATAAATACCGTAACGTGAGATGTCTCATTTCACAACAAAAAAAATTAGCTTACAAAATAAAAACAGAGAAAATACTATAAAAAAAAAAATCGAGATATCGTTTTCTGAGAGCTTAGGAAGAATGGCGTCGCAGAATGAAGCATATGCATTACGAAGTTGGATGTATAATCGAAAAGATCCGGAGACAAGAGAAGTGACGAAAGAGTATCGTGTCGGGTTGCGAGCATTCATCCACCAGGCCACTAACAACCCATATGCGAAGGGTGACGGTAACATATTCTGTCCATGTAAAACTTGCAAGAACACTCAATATTTGGATATTGATATTGTGAAGAAGCATCTATATAATAGAGGATTTATGCCGAACTATTATATCTGGTTTTCACATGGGGAGGGTTATAATCTTGGTGCTGGAAGTAGTAGTACGGGTGATGGTGTTGATCAACCGAATTATAATGATAATTATAATT
>SMJT01000090.1:362965-411497 GCA_004349715.1 Crucihimalaya himalaica
TTTTAATTTTAATGTTTCAACAATTTAATTTTATTTATAAAATTTTAATTTTGAAAAAAAAATTTATTTATAATTAATAAATTATTAATTATTATTAATAATTAAAATTTTTAATTATTATATAAATCAGATGCCGCCGCAATTCCCTCGCAATTTGCGACGGTTTTGCGAGGGAAATAAGAACCGTACCGTCGCAAATTGCGAGGGAATTGCGATCCCATTTAGAAATAGTTCCACGCAATTCCGTCGCAATGTTTCCTCGCAAATCCGAAGCAAGTATTGCGACGTGTTTGCGGGTATAATTAGTAACGCATTTTGCTATTAATTTGCGATGAACACTTTTGCGATGAACATTGCGTTCACGCACTTCCGTCGCAATTTTGCGACGATATTGCGGGGTTATATTTGCGACGAGATAGCAACCACGTTTTTTCCTCGCAAATTTGCGAAGGCTTTGCGACGAAAATTGATTTGCGAGACGGGATTTGCGACGGAATGGTACGTCTCGCAAATCCATCGCGAAAGGCCATTTGCGACGGAATTGCAAGGTATTTTTCCATCGCAAATGGCATGTTTTCTTGTAGTGTAGCCAACTCCATTTAAGAACAATTCCTGCTGATTCAGTTTGTCAAAGATGTTGACTTGATGATGAAACTATAAACCATGTGATGTTTACTTGTCCTTATGCTCCGTCTATTTGGCGTCTTGTGCAGTCCCATTTAGGCCAAAATCTATCCTTCTCGACGGATTTTGAAGCTATATTACATACGCTGCTTCAGCTACAACGAAACATTAATTCCCTGGAACAGTGTCTTCTTTCCTTGTGGATGATGTGGCGGATCTGGAAGTCGCGTAATGACTATATGTTCCAAAAAAATAATTGAACTCCTCTATGTGAATTAAGAAAGGGACTCAACGATGTGAAAGAATGGCTTGAATTAGCTGCGTCGGATGATCTTCCAAAACAATATGTTAATGGTGGAGTTACGTCTACTTCTCGGGATCGCTCAAGCCAATGGTTTCCACCTCCTCCGTGATGGATTAGATCCAACTTTGATAGTGGATTTGTGCAGAATAGAACTTATACAAATACATGTTGGATTCTGAGAGACTCGGATGGGAAAAGGTTATTGGCTGGGTGTGGAAAGCTTCGAGCATCTACATCAATTCTACAAGTAGAAGCTTTTGGTTTCCTTAATGCTCTTCAAGTGTCATGGGCGAAAAGTTATCGTTGTGTTTGGTTCGAGAGTGACAACAAAGAGTTGGTAAATGTGATAAATACAAGTGGGAATCATATTCAACTCAGATCCCTTCTTTACGATATTCGATATTGGATGTCTAAGTTACCACTGTCCTCTTTGAATCATGCCAATCGTGAAAGAAACGAAGCTGCGGATATTCTTAGTCGAAAGGCGAATAACTTTGATTCTATGTATGTCAATTTTTCGAGACCACCTCGCTTTTTGGTGAATTATTTGTATCAACCCTATACAATTTAATAAAGTTTGAAGTTGTTATAAAAAATGATTATTTTTGTATATAAACAAGGTATATATAATAGTGATATCGTAAAGAAAATATATGTTATTGACACTTATAACATATGTAAATTTTAAATAATATAAGATTTTCTTAACACAACTTGCTTATATTAATTTGGACCAAATGGTTAGAGTACATACAATATGGAATATAAGAAGGAACATAGTGATGAAATACAAAAACAAAGGTTTGAAAGCGCTGATGTTTTGCTAAATAAAATGCACAATGGTTAAACTTCCTTGGTATCAGAACAAATTCGACAGCTTCAAATCTCCTTTCCCATCCTTTGATATCATGGAACCAATAGAAACAGTCAAACCGTGGTTAATCACTTCGTAACATGTCAACCAAAACCTTGGTTGGTATCACCTATGTTTTCATATCCCTATGTCTCCAATATGAAAGATGTTTTAGTTTCTACGACATGTTTCAAAACAGATTTTTTTTCCTGCAATTTCAACTTGTAAGCGCTTCATTTCAGCATATCATAACTGAGAGTCTGAGACTTGTGAAATCTTAAAGATAAGATCATGCACTGCCATGATTTTACTAGTAAGGTTTGAATGGAAAATATATTCGTCCTTTATGATTTCATCAATGATGTGTAGCTTCTTCTAGGCAACCTTCATTTATGAATATCATTATACCACGATCACTTTTTGTACAACTCATATTAAAAAAAAAAACATTCAATGTCTTTTCAAACTTTCTAGTCTCTCAATACTCGTTTATATTTTGTACATTAGATTGATCACTTAAAGTTTGTGATTATATTGTAATGAACCCTTCCTTCTCCTATGTGATCTCTCCTACTTAGCTTCTAAGTCTCTAGCTTCATATTGTTTTGTATTGATTCCACAAGTTCTTTGAACATGATCCATTAAAGCCTCTCGAGAAGATGTGAGATAATCTCTCCAAGTTCAACCTCTTCATTGCAGGAGTAAGCAATTTCTCGGGAATCATCAACCCTCTTGGAGGCATCGATAGCTATAGTGCGGCGAGGTTCCGTTACGTGCCGACGTTTCTCTGGTTTTCCTCTTCTCAGAGCTGACCTTCGCCATTACCACCATCAATTACACCATCCTAAGCAAAGAGCCTCATGTAGATGCTACAATTCAAACGAAGAAGAAATGGTTACAATTTCAGATAAAGTGGGGATTGGCTCTTCTTTGGGTTGCAGCAGTGTTATTCTTAACGACACTAACATCAGCATTCTGGGTTATTTATCCCATGGCGGATCCTGCTGACCCAAAAACAAAGGTAGAATTCAATCCAACAATGATTTGGCCTAGATATGGCACACTTGGGCTATGTGTGTTTAAGTTTCTCGCCTGCCTCATTTTGTATTACGCAGGGTAATTTATCAATGGTAATATTAGGGCGTATATCTGCTTCTTTTCTCAATTCCAAACAAGAAAAGTCACTATTGAGCTCTAGATACTTTTATGTTTTTCTACTAAATAAAGCTCGAGTGAGCAAGACTGCTCTATTATGCTAGAAATCTCGCACATATGTGACTTCTTAAAGGTTGAACTTACTTTAATGTTAGTACTAGATAGAGAACCTTATTTCCGATTCACTTCCGGGAGAGAAAGTGATTTTTTTTCAAGAGAAAGATGTCATCATTAATTTCTTTTTTAACAACTAATGTCAATATTTTTTTTTGAAGAGAATGTAAAATTTATTCTACTCAGAAATCCTTTTTACATTAACTGTCACTTATGGCTAAGTAATCAAAATTTATTAAGCAACCGATTAAGATAGAAAAAAGGAAATGAAAGAAATGGAATCTTCAGCTAACGTCTTTTGTTGCAAACCAGAGCACCAAACCATCTATAAAGCGTGAATCCCCCATCCTTTGAAGTGAACTCAGCCTATTTCTCACTGTTTTGTCAATGAGATTAATCAATCTTTCTAGTGACCATGGCAACTCCCCATGCCTCCTGAGATTACGTTCTCTCCATATCGCGTGGAGAGTAGCTTGGAGCAGATATCTTAGGATGAATAGGTGCAGGCGTTCCTGAGACATGGAAGAGATGAGCCCAATCAGGTCTTCCCAGACCACCGTGAACCGAGAACAGAGCAGTCCCTTGGCTAGAGCAGATCAGACTACAGAAGAAAACCTGCAAGCAAAAAAGAGATGAGAGAGAGTTTTCATAAAGTGCTGGCATAATACACAAGCCGCAGAAACGTTTGATTGCCAACAGAAAATACGGCTTTCTGTAGATAATTGATCAAAAGTAGCCAACCAAGTCATGAAAGCGTATCTTGGTGTGGCGTGAGGAAACCAAATACCACGAGTCCAAACCTGTACCGGAGAGGGTGAACGGATTTGAGACCAAGTGTACTTTGTACTAAACTGAAGCTTGTAGACATTGTCACTAAAACGCCAAAGATGTTTATTTTCCTCGAGGCTTGTACACTGAGTTACCCGAGAAGCCGCTATAAGATCCTCAATTTTGTTTAAGAGTTGCAGACGGTGTCGACGTCTTCGGTGGGTTGCCAAAACCGTAGCAACTGTGGTGTGAGCTGAAACGCCAAGATCAATGCATCCCCAAGATCCAGTCTTATCTAGGAGAATCCCGAGGTTACACCAAATATCATTCCAGAAAGAAGTAGCTGACCCATTCTTTACCTCTATCTTGTGAAATCTCTTTACAATCACTCTATACTTCAAAATCATTCTCCATATCCAATAACCAGATGTGTTGCTTTCCCGTATCGACCAAAAAGAACCTTGTCGGATAAGATACCGATGGATCCAAGAGACCCACAAGGAAGACTTTACCGATAGAATTCTCCAAATGAGTTCCAAAACGCAAACTGTATTTGCCTCCTTTAACGGTTTTAAACCCAGTCCCCCTTCACGTTTAGGTTTACAAACATCATTCCAAGCTAGTTTAGCTTTCTTAGTAGATAACTCTGGCCCAGACCACAAGAAAGCATAGCAAAGACCATTTATTTCATCAATACATTGTTGTGGAAGTCGGAATGCCGAGATCCAAAAATTGGTGATACTTAAGAGAACCGAGCTAATAAGTTGCAACCTCGCAGCAAAAGAAAGGAAGCGAGCTGTCCAAGATTGAATCATTGCCCTTACTCGTTCTATTAGCGGGGTGCATAATCAGAGGGAAACATTCTTTTTGTCATTAGAGGCAGGCCAAATTAACGAACATGGAGAGTGTAAATAGCGAACGGGAATCGAGCCACCACTTCAGCCCTTCTCCTCTCTGTAACCCAAGCTAAATAAGCAGTAGTTTCTCTAGGCAAATCGTTAGACCCAAAATTCTCCCAAAATCATCAAAGACCGAGATAATACCGTCCATAGATTTAATTCGTCCATTCGTGAAGACCATAAGATCATCTGCAAAGCATAAATGAGTAAGTAGAATACCTTTACACTTCGGGTGGTAGCCAAATTTTCCCTCTGTCGCTGCCTTGTCAGGCATTTTAGAGAGTACATTCATGCTTATGACAAACAAATAAGGAGAAAGGGCGCAAGCCTCGTGTACTTGTAAAGAAGCCTACAAATTCTCCATTGACTTGAACTGAAAACGAAGTGGTAGAGACACTAAGATGGATCCAATGAACAAAAGTCGGGGGAAGGTTTAATGCCAATAACGTGTTTACCAAGAGAGGCCATTATACCGAATCAAAAGCTTTGGTGATACCAATCTTAAGGGCACTGCGAGAAGATCCCGAGGGCTTGTGGTAGTCTTTGATGAGTTCGGATGCTAGCATCAAATTTTCAATCAAAAGCTGGTTTTGAACGAATGCGGATTGATTGGAGCAACAAAATTGGGGAGAATTTCCTTTAGTCGGTTTGCTTAAAGCTTTGATATCACTTTGTACATGATGTTACAACATGATATAGACCTATAGTCCTTCATCTGTTGGGCATTTTCCTTTTTCGGAATTAAAGCCAAGATAGTAGTATTAATGTCTTTTGGAAGAAAGCCAAATCTGAAAAAGATTGAATAGCGACCATGAAATCTTTGCCGATGACTTTCCAAGCACCCTTATATTATTCACTTGTGTATCCGTCTGGACCGAGAGATTTTTCAATTGGCATAGAGAACATGACGCCTTTGATCTCTTCTGTTGTGACATCCCTTGTCAGCCATCTTTGGTCCTCTTGGGAGCAACAAAAATCGAGCAACTCTTGAAGATTTTCAATCGATATCAACGTGAAATCTTCTGGGATCGTGGTGAGAAAGTCCCCAAAGTAAGCTTCCACCTCTGATTTTATGTATGTTGCCGAGGTTACCACAACACCATTTGAGCAATGGATTTCTTGGATAGTGTTTTGTGTCTGTCGTACCTTTGCTGCTCGATGAAAAACCTTATCATTTTTGTATCCTACTTGCATCCAATGGAGCTTTGATTTTTGCTTCAAGATTTTTTCCTCAAGGTCAACTAGATGACTCCATTTTTTTGCGCTTCTCCCTCCTCACTCATAGCATTGGTTGTTGAATGAATTAGAGTATGATTTTGTACATAACTCATCAAACGCCTCATGCGTTCAACGCGAAATATCCCCAATGGCTTCCTTTTGAAGAGCCCGAAGCTGAGGCTTTAGTACCTTCAACTTCATAGAAAATCTAAGTAGAGCAGAGGTGGAATGAAACAAATCCTTTGTTTCAGACCAATAAGACTCCAGAAGAGATTGAAAGCCTGAAAATTCTACCAAAGCGTTCACAAATTTAAAAGGGTTTCGCTTCTTGAACTGTACTTGCTCCACATCAAGACGAAGCCGACAACGCATATGATCAGAACATCCACCCGCCTTAAAAATACTAAAGGAATTAAGGAAGAGTTGGAGCCACTCCTCATTGACCAACACTCGATCCAGTTTTTTACAAATCAAATCGTAAACCCGCTTATTGCACCATGTAAAGCTCAGACCATTGAACCCCAAATCTAATAAAGAGCAGTGGTTTACTACATCCTGGAAAGCACAAGTGCCTTTTGAAATAACCGGGTTTGTATCGTACTCAGAGTGATCGGAACCATAAAGGATCTCATTGAAATTCCCATATATTATCCACCATTTATTTCTGAAGATTTGCGAAGCATTATGAGCTTGAAGATCCTCCCATAGTGAACGTCTTTCTTCCAGAAAATTAGATGGGTATACAAATGAGCAAAAAAATTTGTCACTTCTGTTAGCAAGAAGGACTGAACAAGTTATTACTTGGTCACTTTTGAAAACTGGCGTTAGCCGAACACAAGCCCTCCAACCAACCAAATACGCCCGAAACCATTAAATTCATAGTTTGGAAGAAAAGACCAGCCTTGAAACACCTTGTCAACAATCCCATGCGCTTTATTTTCCCAAACTCGTGTTTCTAAAAGATAACCAAACTGCATTATCGGATCTTGAAGCCAAGTCCTAACAATGTGATGCTTAGCCGACTTGTTGAAACCACGAATGTTCCAAAAGAAACTTGACATTAATGATGTTTTGTGGTACCCTTTGATCCGACGCAACTAGGAAGATATCTAGTGCGCTGAGCCTTGGACACAAGGTAGAGATGCACGGAGGCCTGAGGCTTATTGTCGTTGTTGAAATAGTACAATATCAGTGTTTGAAGCAGCAGTAGCTTGTTGCTTCTTGGTTGTGTAGGTGAAGCAAGAATTCTCCAGGCTCAACCACACTTCGAATCACAGTCGGGACTGATACCTCTGTTTCATTTTGTTTCGAACATGCCTCAGGACATGAACCTTTATTCATTACACATACAGTGTGAAAAAGACCCCATTTGTCACATGTAGAGCATGTAGGCGGAAGCCAGGGATAGTTGAACTCCGCATCTGAAGCAAAATCTGCTTTGAATTGGAAGTTAATGACCTTAGGGAGATCTTTAGTTAAATTTGCCTAAACTAAAACTTAAGCCACTGCCATATTAGAACAAGTTGCTGTTTCAGGATGAAGTCTAAACAGATTTCCCACTGCACTGGTGAGGAAGCTGAGGCCCTTCCAGGAGAACATAGTAGCTAGAACCTTCTTAAGGTGAACCCAAAGTGTAACCGACTTCACCTTCGGTTCAGAGTCTTATGTGATCGGCGACCACTTAGACACTATCATCGGGATCTCTGCAATGTTCCATATACCACGACGTAGCACACGAGATCGAAGAGCTAGATTTGAGATTTTGAACTTGATTGTAAAATTGTTGATGACATGAACATCATTTCTTTGAGATTTTTCACCAAGTGACCATATCTTATTGACAATCATGTGGATCTTTGTGACGTGAGGAGCTTCTGCTAAGAACCTCCCAACGATGAAATCTTTCCACAGAGGAGCGTCTTCAAACACGTCATGAGGGACTGCCACTGAATTTTTTCCTTCAAAGGAATTGAATTGGATTTCGTATTCTGACAGACTTTGCTTATTTTGAATGACGTTGGCCCATGATGGAAGTGAAGAGGAGACAGTTGAATCTTTCACCTGTGTAGATTCGACCTGAACACCTTCAGATGCCATGCTTCACCGGGAAGCAGACGGCGACGGCGCCGTGGGGTGAAAGGAGCCTGAGAAGCCCTAGATGGCCAAAAAAAGTCGCCCTAAGTAAAAGGCTCCGTTTCTCTATCTTGTCTACTATTTCTTCTCTATTGTTTCAACTAATCTCAATATTAGTTATCAAAAAAAGAAAGAAAGAAAGAAAGAAAGATTTAACATAAGAAAAATGCTTCTATTTATCACATTTAGGTGACTTCTAAAAAAAAAGTTACTCAAACACTTCACAATTAAAGTTCACACTTAGGTGACTTGTAGAAAAAGTAACTGACTTTCAAGTCAATACCAATAAAATAATTCAACATATCACGACAATCACTAAGGTGACTTTTAAAACAGAGAAAACACGTTCCAGACAATACCAATTGTGAAATTTCGCATTTAACCCGAATGAAGTTACAAATGGTGCTCACCGCTCACATCTTATTATGTGACAATACAGAAATGCTTCTCATATTTATGACATTTAAGTGACTTCCAAAATAATAGTAACTCAAACACTTCACAAATAAAGCTCCCATTTAATTAGACGAAAAGTAATTCGCTTTCAAGTCGATACCAATAACCCAATACAACTTATCACGGAGACAATGCTACAGTGAGATGACTACTAAAACAGAGAAATCACGTTCCAGCAATACCAATTGTGAAAGTTCGCATATAACCCGATTCCAATATAATGAAGTTACAAAATGGTGCGCACCGCTCACATCTTATATCTAGAAATTATTTTCAACCCACTTCCAAGGTTTAGAAGTCACATTCACCTTCATACCGAAAAGAGAGGAGTACCCTTCAATTCATTCCCAAACTTCACAAGTCAGTTCAAGAAACAAAACAAAAGAAGATTCCAAAATTTAGGTGACTATATATTAAAAAAGAAGCTTGACCTCACTTTCAAATTTTCTTGTCAACACCACAAATAGAACCTCGCTCTTATGTCAAAAATACCAAAAAAGAGAAGGCACTTTGGATGTCAGTATTGAATCAAACAATTTAGATTTTGGAAAAACTTACTCAAACCTTTATTGCTTTAGAAACTAACTCAAAACTAAAGTTTGTCTCAATCTCTCTAATCTCTTATGTTATGCCACACCTTGGCAGTCCATATATATAGAGAGAATTCCTAACAAACTCCTAATCACATTAGGATAATATTATTTTAGATAACTCCAAAGATATGTTTAGATATCTCCTAAATATTTGATCTAATCCTAATCCTTCTAGAAGACATATCTTGATAGGATTAGAGTTACTTATGACTCAAGCTTACTTCAAGCTTAAGTCAACATTCTCCCCCTTAAGCTTCAAGTTTCCCTTAGACACATCTTGAACTCCAACGAGATCTCTCATCTCTTTGAACTTGATCCTTCCTAGTGCTTTTGTCAAAATATCCGCCTTTTGTTCACTTCTGGGCACATGCTCTACCTCCACTTGTTCTTTCTCCACACATTCTCGTATGAAGTGATATCTAGTATGTATGTGTTTGCTTCGACCATGAAACACTGTATTCTTAGTAAGTGGTATTGCCGACTTGTTGTCTATACAAATTATTACCTTCTCACATGCCTTCCCCGTAACCTCGCCGAGAAGCTCTTGAAGCCATATTGCTTGTTTCGCAGCTTCAGTAGCTGCCATGAATTCTGCCTCACAAGATGATAGTGCTACATTTTTTTTTTTGAGAACACAAGTGATGGGACAATCATTAAGATAAAATATATGTCCGGTCGTGCTCTTTCCATCATCCACATCCACATTGTGGTTGCTATCACTATAGCCTACTAATCCTGTGTTGTTTGCTCGCTTGAACACAAGACCATGAGCAAGAGTTCCTCGTAAGTACCTTAAGACTTGCTTTAATGCTGCTCCATGAGATTTCTTTGGTTCTTGCATGTATCTACTCAATACACCGACACAATAAGATAGATCTGGCCGTGTATGAAGTAAATACCGAAGACACCCAATATACCTATTATACTCTGTCCCATCAATGCTTTCCTCTTCTTGAGCCTTGGATAATTTTAAGCCCAAGTCCATAGGACTATAAACTGCATTACAATCTTCCATTCCAGCCTCTTGCAAGATTTTTGATGCGTATTTTTCTTGTTTTAGCATAATTCCTTCTTCATGTTGAATTACTTCAATGCCGAGATAGTAAGTCAGTCTTCCAAGATCACTCATCTCGAAGTTAGTTGCCATTCCTCATTTGAACTCATGTATAATGCTTAGGTTAGATCCCGAGACAAGCAAACCATCCACATAAACAACCACTAGTAGAAGATGCTCCTTCTCCTGCTTCCGATATAATGAGGGTTCTTTTGAGCACTTTACAAACTTTAATTCTTTGAGAATTTTATTCAGTTTATTATTCCAAGCTCGTGGTGCTTGTCTCAGCCCATACAATGCTTTATTTAACTTGTACACCTTGTCCTCTCTACCTTTAACCACAAATCCTTCAGGTTGGGCAAAATAAATTGTTTCTTTCAATTCTCCGTGAAGAAACGAAGTTTTTACGTCAAGATGATGCACTTCCCAACCATTCGAAGCCGCTATAGTGATAATGAAACGAACTGTTTCAATTCGAGCTACCGGAGCGAACACTTCATCAAAATCTATGCCATGTCTTTGTACATAGCCCTTCGCCACAAGTCGCGCTTTGTATTTATATATGCTGCCATCGGAGTTGCGTTTAATTTTGAAAACCCACTTTAATCTGATTGGTTTAATTCAGGCCGGGAGATCCACTAAATCCCATGTCTTGTTCTTCGTTATTAATGATATCTCTTCTTCACACGCATCTCTCCATTCTTCCAGTTCCTTTGATTTGTTAAAGTCCCAAGGTTCTTCGTCTAATGTCAAAAGAAGACGTTCACCTTCAAGTTCTGCGAGGAGAACATAGTCGTCTAGGTATTTTGGTTTTATGCTCTGTCTTGTTGATTTTCTTATTAGTGGAGATTGCTGCTCATGGGTGTCGTGTTCTTCAACTTCAAGTCTGGAATCATCGTTTTCCTCATTATCGATATCTTCTTCTTTGTTTACCTTTGTTTCTTTGTTTTCCCTTGTTTCAATACTTTCCTCTGTTTCTCTGTTTTCCCCTGCTTCATCGTTATTCCGTAAGCCATTATTTCTAAATTCTCCAAAGCTGAATTTGAACATACCAGGAGCATCATCTAATTCCTTTCCTGAATGATTCAACTTCCAGCTTTTGGTTTCATCGAATATCACATCTCGCCTTACTATTATTTTTCGATTTGTCGGGTCAAACATTCGGTAAGCTTTAGATCCTGGTTCAGTCCCTAGATGAACCAAGGCTCGTGATCGATCATCTAATTTTTTCAGATGTGGAGTCTCAACCTTTGCATAGCCAATACACCCGAACACGCGTAAGTGTTCATTGTTTGGTTTCTTGTTCTCGAAAGCTTCATATGGAGTTTGTGCTACTAATGTTCTTGTCGCAACCCTATTTATGAGATAAGTGGCATGCCTCACTGCTTCTCCCCATAGATAGTTTGGTATGTTCATATGTTTTAAGATACTCATTGTCATCTCTAAAAGTGTTCTATTCCGTCTTTCAACTACGCCGTTTTGTTGTGGGGAATAAGGAGCTGTCAAGTGCCTCTTGATGCCGGAGTTATTACAGAACGTTTGGAACTCATGTGAAGTAATTTCACCTCCTCTATCTGTTCGAAATGTCTTGATAGTAACCCCTTTTTCTTGTTCAACTATCGCCTTAAACCTTTTAAATTTGTTGAAAGCTTCACTTTTTTCTTTTAGGAGCATCGTCCACATGTAACGAGAGTGATCATCTATTAACACAAATATATATATATATATGTTTCGAGCAGCTGTTGCCGGTGTGATGGGTCCGCAAAGATCTCCGTGTATAAGCTCAAGTATTTGTGTGGCTCGGTACGAGGTTGCTTGAGGAAAAACTTGCCTTACTTGTTTCCCAAGCAAGCATGAAGTACATATCTCTTTTTCGATATGAATGCTAGGTATGCCGATGACAAGTTCCTTTTTAACCATCATCTTCATGGCTTGGATGCCGATATGCCCCAATCTTGCATGCCACTTTATTGAGTCACTTGATGTCACGAGTTGTAAACATTTAGTGTTCTCAACTTCCAAGGGAACTTTGTATAGACGATTCTTTGATCTATTAGCCTTTACTAATAGTTTTCCATCTCGGTAATACAATGTTAGGTAGTCTTCTTTCATTCTAATGTCGCAGCCTGATTCTGTTGCTTGTCCAAGGCTAATAATATTGCTCCGTAAGTCTGGTAGAAAATAGACATTTGCTAATATCTTTTGTTCTCCATCTTTGTTAATAAAGAGAATCGATCCTTTGCCTTCTATGTATATTCGAGAGTCATCGCCAAACTTAACCTTTCCCGTGATCGTCTCGTCAATCTTGTAGAAGTAGTCTCGATTTCCAGTCATGTGGTTACTAGCCCCATTATCTAAGTACCAAATATTCTCTCCATGTGTTTCGAATTTATCCGGTTTCACATTCCGTTCGTTGAGATACACCACCTCGTGCATCATTAACTTGTTAGCCTCTTGAGTTTCTTCGTCCTCACTCTCGTGAGCTTCTTGAAGTTTAAGCAACCTATCCGGAAAATTTGATGCTTAATGTCCTATTTTATCACACCGATAACACACTACCTTGGATTTATATTTTCCTTGTCTATAGCCTCCGTTTTGTTGGTTGTTCCAGTGACCGCGTCCTGCAAACCGTCCTCCTTGTCCTCTTCCTCTTCCAGCACCATAGTTTTCTTGATAGGGCTGTGAGTCCGCATACATAAGTTTGCTTTGATCGTCTTGTTGATCTTCTTCATCATAAATTCTTTCTTCATACGCTTTTAATCTTCCAACAATATCTTCAAAGCTTGTTGTATTGATATCAAGAACTTGTTCAAGAGCAGCAATGATGTGTATGTATTTTCTCCGAGGTAAGCTATTTAGGAATTTCTTAACAAGCTTTGGTTCTTTGATTTTTTCACCTAAAGATGCTGATTTGGTAGCTAATTCGGAGAGCTTTCCAACAGAATCATCAATTTTGTTAGATTCTTTCATCTTTAATCTATCAAATTCAGCTACCAAAGTCTGTAATCTAGCTTCTTTCACTCTATCTGCTCCTACATGTCTTGATTTTATTGCGTCCCAAACAGCTTTTGCGGTTTTGAGGTTTCCGACTTGGAGGATTAATGATTCTGGTATGGATTGGAAAAGTAGAGCTCTGGCCAAGTCATTCTTGTCTCCATCATCACCACCAGTTTCGATTGTCTCCCATACTTTATGAACTTTGAGCGCCACTTTCATCCGCATAGACCACACTGTGTAGTTGGTCATATTGAGCATCAGGCACTGAATAGATGACGGACCACTCTCTTTAACTTTGTCTGCTGCTACGATTATATTCCCATGTTTTGGCTTCACGTGTGCGACTTCTCTTGCTCCGTAATTCTCCTCAATCGAGCTTTGTTGATTCTTGGTGCTTTCAACACGACTTTGACGAATGCTTTGGATGTTTGATTCAATATGCTCTGATACCAATTATTGAATCAAACAATTTAGATTTTGGAAAAACTTACTCAAACCTTTATTGCTTTAGAAACTAACTCAAAACTAAAGCTTGTCTCAATCTCTCTAATCTCTTATGTTATGCCACACCTTGGCATCTCCATATATATAGAGAGAAGTCCTAACAAACTCCTAATCACATTAGGATTATATTATTTTAGATAACTCCTAAGATATGTTTAGATATCTCTTAAATATTTGATCTAATCCTAATCCTTCTAGAAGACATATCTTAATAGGATTAGAGTTACTTATGACTCAAGCTTACTTCAAGCTTAAGTCAACAGTCAGTTCCAAAAACAAACAAAAACAGCTTCATGTCACTGAGAGACAGACAACTGACCTTTAACTCGATACCAAACTGACCCGGTTTCTAATGCAGAACCGCTGATTTTTCCATGGTCGTGCTTTCCCCCTTAATCTATCGGTGGAAGCAACCACCGATCTCCTCCCTTCCCTTCTAAATACCAAACTAGAGAGTTACTGTGAACTTACCTCAAAAGAAATATATGCCATATTTAGATGACTTTTTAAAGGTCGAATTCACTTTAATGTCAATAGTAGAAAAACTGAACGTTGTTTTTAAGTCAGTTAGTTCTAGTATTAAGAAAATTATCTTCGATTCACTTCCAAGACAGACTAGTGACCTTTAACTTAATTCCAATAGAAATATGTAAGGGTCCAAAAGAAAATTTAAAATTAAAGTCACATGTAATGTAGGGGTCTTCTAAAAATTGTAACAGAGAAGTCACAGATGGTACATTTCTAACATCTACAATTGACCTTTATCTCAATGCCAAAAAAGAGGCGTTTTCAACAATTCTTATTTCAACAGAGATTTCATCTTGAACTTGATCAAAACAAAAGATGCCATACCAGAACTGGAACCTCGCCTTTAAGTCAATACAAAAATAGGGAGGTCAGTTTGAATGCCAGTTCTGATAACAAGAAATTGCCTTCAAGTCACTTCCATAAGAGATAAGTTTCTTTTAACTCAATATATACCAAAAGAAATATGTACACTGCAAACCAGTTCAAATAGAGAAGTAGCCTTCAAAATATACTTCTAAAATATAGAGAACATTTAGGTGACTTCTAAACGAGGCACTTTTAAGGCTAATATTATACAATATATATATATATATATATATATATATATATATTTTAAAAAGATCTTTTTAAGAAAATACATTTAAAAAAATATGATAAAATGTGGGTATGTACATACAATGTACTTTGATATTATATCGTTGTGTATGTACATAATATTATACAATATTGGGTGATATTCTCCAAATTTTTTATTTTTTATGGTAAACATGTGTAGTATTTATACCATTTTTGTAAGTGTTTGATAGAATTTACAGAGAAATACAAGTAGCAGAAAAAGACCGAAAACAAAATAAGCCAAATCTTAACAAGCAGAGTTTCAGTGAAAAAACACTGATTCCGAACCACAAAGTCTGGACATTTGCGTGATTTCCTCAATTTCAAAAAGCTCGAGTCCTCATCGTTGTTACCACGAGCAATCTCTAACCTAGGCCAGCCCTCAAACCTTAGGTGAATGGCGCTTACAGCTTCTCCGAAGACTAACGCAAAAACGGGACAGCTACGGTGGATTTAAACACACACCCTGCAGCACGGGAGCATTACGGACAGCCAGGGAAATCGCCTCCGGCCACCATTCCTATTGCAAACTGCATAAACCATTTCCCACGGGATAGCGAGGTCACCTAGACCAAACCGCCGCCTCTATTCGCCACCGAAGACCCCACCAAAGCAACAAGCGAAGCAAACCTCACTGCAAAACTACAACAACAAACAACAAACAGCAACACACAAACAATAACCGACTGAGCCACAACGAAGCCACTACAAAGCCCCAAACAGAAGATGGAGTCGCTGCACCTCCACACCACCGCCAAATTTCTCCAATTTTTTTGTCAAAGAGGCCACTTCGCTTTGTCATCTCCAAATTCCTTTCGAAGTTTCCACCACAAATTTTTGGTCCCAATTTTGGATTTTGTTACGTCTTCTTCTTTCATTATGGGAGCAAATGTTATTATTATGGTTCCAAAAGTCATTAGACCCCTAGCATAAGAAGGTGCAACAAAGGAATTTTCTTTAAATGTCTGAAATATAATTGTGTTGCAGCGTCGGAGGCTAGTCCTCAAAATTTTTTATACCTAGGGATGAGCAATTTGGACACAAATTTGTATAAAAAATATAAGTTTGATAAAATATACTTATCATTTTGAGTTTGGGTTATTATGATTGGTCTTTAGATAACTAAAAAAGAAACTCTACTAAAACAAAATATTTTACATACGTTATACTATTATTAAACATTAATATAAACTACATAAATTAAAAGTTAGTAGTCAGTCTAAAGATAAATAAACATGTTGGGACATAGGATGTCACGAGTTTGATTCACGTTGAAAGAGTATGCTTTTCAAAAGAGAGTTAATTTAACATGGTTTGGGCGTCGTCCTAAGGGTATCATAGGTTTCGGCCCGAAACCTCCTAGTTATTCAAAAAAAAAAATTAAATAAATAAACACTGTTTTAAAGTTAGTAAATTACTAATAACCCTAGTATTTTATTAATTAAGGATGTCAAAGGCAATGTTTTTTTCTTATTTTCCTATATTTTATAAAACATGATATGTAGTTAGGGATATTGTAATGCATTAATATGATCCTAATTGTAATCATCGTGCAAAGAAAAAACTGTATTGTCTTTTTCATTATCATAAACTCATTTCTTTGTCTCACACACGAGTAGCCACCATTGAAGCTACATATTAGAAGAATCCTACAAAATTGATGATTGTAGTTATCTTATTAGGAAAGTTAGCATATTCTCTAGGTTAGCCCTCGTATAATTTCTTGTATGAATACTATTGAATAAACTTCAATAAACTAAGACTTTCCAATACACAAGTTTTCCTGAGAATATGCAATGCGATCATGTTGTTGTAGTAAAGGATGATATCAAGTTTGAACTAGATATTGCTCTAGTTTCTGATAAACTCACTCATCCCTCTGATGTGTGGGTTTGATATTGGAACTCATTTTCATGGCAATAACAGAAATAAACCAAAATAGAGATGTTATTTTGGGTGCTAGTTCTGAAATCAAGAATTCATATAAAAAATACTTCCAAGAGTGACACGTGAACTTTTACTCAATACCAAAAGAGAGGTACATTTTAGATCAATTCATATAGAAAATTAAGTAATCTTCCAAAAAATGCATCTTATATATAAAAGTTGGATAACTCTTTCCATCTATTTGACACATGGCTGATGGAGAGAATGACATGTGTCCGTTAAAAATTTAATATTAATAATTAAATGTAAAATTGCTTAAATATAAAATTATATATTAACTGTAAGGCTCTTTAAATGTAAAACTCATAAACTTTCTTTTATTTTATTTTATTTTTTTCTATAAAAAAAAATAGATTTTTATAATTGTTTAATCTAATTAATATATTTCACACGTCTCATGACATCCAATTGCTCAACTCAACGATTTTGTATTATACAATAACTAAAAGAAAGAAATAAGACGGTCTTGAACTGCAAATATTTGCAAGCGATGTTTGGAGAGGAGATTGATGAGATAAAAAACATATAATCAATTTCCTTGGGGAGATTGTTCTTCTTGTCAAATATAATAATATCAATTACAATGGTAAGTTTAACAATTTAACTAATTTTAAAATTATTTCGGGATTTTTGACTCTAACCGTGTAAGAAATTTCTACAAGATTGGCGAAGAGTTGAAAGTACCACATGAGAACATGATGAAAATTACAAGGGAGGAGCCCTGGGCTCTGACCGTGTGCCTGTTGAAGAATGAGCCGGCGACTCATAGGCAGTGGCTTGGTTAAGGGAACCCACCATTTTTTACCCTTTCGCATAAAGAAAGTGAAATCGTATGGAGTTTTCTTTCTGAATCACTTCCCAAAGGCATGGCTCGATTTTGTGTAGATACTAATCACCGTTTATACAAAAAAAACGATAACCTTTTCAAGTCAAATATAGTGTCGAGGCTGGTGAGACAATGCAACATAATGATGTAAGCGGTGACTCTAGCATCAAATTCAACATAAATGGAGACGAGAGATAGTAGAGATCCGTGGTGGTGATTTGGTGGTGGCGAAGGGAATATTTAGGAATAAAATTGCGACACTGTTGATGAAAAGAGAAATAAGAAAAGAGAGTTATAATTTCGTAGCTTAATTTTGAACAATGAAATCATAGTACGATTGAATCATTTAAGGCTGAGGTCATGGGTCCCCCAAGAAAAGAACTATGATGGATACTGCTATATCTTCTTAGCATTGAATTCGATTGAATCTTTCAGTTCTAACGAATATAATTATGGAGACATTCTATTGAAATTCAATAATGATCAAGGTATGAAGACGATACACCAACAAGGTGGTGGTGAAATTTTTACCGATTTCCGAGTGTTTCATCTTACATCTTCTCTTTATTTTTTCTTGGATAAATATTTTAGGGAAACAACCGAGGCGAAGGCAGTAAAAAAATCATTGAGGGTATTTTCGTAAATTATGAGCATCGAGAACCAAAGTGATGAAGTATTGGAAATTCAATGGCTACATGAAGATACATGCAAATACGCTATGGATTTTCTTGATCTTAGAGACAAGATGAACAACAAACAAAAAGTTGGTAGTTAGGATTATCTAATACTATATTACAATATTTGCTTACCTTGAAGAAAAAAAAAAGAGCAAGAAGATTTTAAATTTGTTGATGCTATATGTTTTACAAAAGAACTCATAAATTAAGCTTAGAAGACAAAAAACTTTGATGCTAATAATCCTCGTTGCATGCAAAAGTGGAAGCATTAGTATGGGCGATGAGATGTTTGATTGCTGCATAGAAGAATGAGGACTCTTTTGTTACGGACTATTCAGAATTGGTGATGGAGGTGTCTTTTCCAATAGAGTGGCCAGCCTTTACAACGTACTTGGAGAAAATTGAGCGTCTTAAAGAAAGTTTCTCAGTGTTTTCCATCTCGTTTATTTCTAGACAAGCTAATACTAAGGCTGATAAATTTGCACGCACTGTTCGTGTACAACCGCAATATGCAATGTATGTTAACAATGTTCCCTCCGATTGGCTCATTTGATCCGATCTATTTTATTATAAAGTTGTTGACAAAAAAAAAACTACTCGTATTTAAATGGATTTGGGTTTTCGCAGAGATTTCAAACTCACAATATTTAACTATGCGCATATATGATAAAAGATGCAACCGGATACGATGAATAAAAAAGTTAATATGCTAAAAAATAAAGTAAATAAAATTTGATTTAAAAACCTTCTAAATAGTTTATTATGAAAGAGCATTTTTCCCAAGCTAATATATTTATCTCCCATTTTAAATTTTTTCACACAACAAAAATTTAGGTTAATTAAACAAAACACATTTTTTTCAAAACAATATGTGAATGTAAACGTAAAGCAAAAGCAAATGAAACAAAAACCGCGCGTATGTGCGGGTACTCACCTAGTATAAAATAAAGAATACATTTATGTGAATTCTAAAAGAGGGAACTCACTTTTAGGTTAATATTATAACAAAAGAATAAATATTTTTAAGACATTATGTTATTAAAACTGATAATATATGGATGTGTACATCTAATATATATGGCTTAAGATATGTGGTTGTGTATTAACACTTAAGGGCCTAACTGATTTAAATGCAGCAGTTGCAGGTCCACGACACACATATGTTTTTTGTCCACGAAAATTAATTATGCTCCACAACATTTTATATATGTTTTTTGTCCACGTCTTATATATATATATATCACGATGGTTACTTTTCATAAATGAGAGGGAGAGGGAGAGGGAGAGGGAGAGAGGAAGAGAGAGAGAGAGGGTGAGAGGGAGATGGAGAGAGAGAGGAGAAAGGAAGAGGGAGAGAAGAAGAGAGAGAAAGAAAGAGAAGAGAAAAAGTTGAGGATAAAACTGGTTATAAGTGATATCATATACCATCAAAAAAGGGGACGAGGCTAAAATGCCACAAATGAAAGAAAAAAAATCCCCCATGCCACAACATCATCTCTTTGCCACATTCTGTGTTGAATTCCTATTTCACCCTTAATGAGAAACCCTTTCATTCAAGTGGAAGGTTTGATTGAGGGTAGTATTTGAAAGTCTCTCTCTTTGTATAAGAGACTTTGAATTAGAAATAGTTTCCATTTTAAAAAAAATAGTGAATATAAGAAAGAAAAAGGTAGAGCGTTGTCTTCTCCGACATCTGGGGAAACTTCTTCTTTGTTCCTCCTCCTCTGAGCCAACGTCGTCTTCTCCGCCATCTCGCCGGTTTCCGCTCCGCCGCCATTTAGCATCTGGATTTTATCCTCTCCTCTCCTCCGCCATTGTTGAAAAGAAGAAAATATATGGGTAAGTTGTTGAAATGAAAATTGCTTGACTAGGTATAAAATTTAGTTGGTATTCACGTTTTAAGCGATGATTAGGTATGTGCATTGATAAATTCTACAGTAGTTGAATTGAATCGTGTTGAATCGGAAGAGAACGAGAATACCCAAATCCATTCGATTTCATAAACCAAATTTGTAGATCTAGTCCAACTTGTTTATTTGTTTATAGTGATAATAATTGGTCCATTTTATACAATTTTCTGGACATTTGGACCATTTGTGCAAGAGCAGATGTACCAGTTGGACATAAAATACCATTTCTTCAAGAACAGTTGTACCAGTTGAACCGAAAATACCATTTCAACAAGAACTGTTGTACCATTTGGATCGAAATAGCAATAGCTTGATAATGTGTTTTTATTATTTTTATTTATAGGAGGCGATGAAGTACAGGAGGACCAACGTACATTTTGATTGTGGAGGGTATTATTCAGAAGACCATGAATGGATTTCAAAAAATTCTCTATACGCTATATCGATTAAGACATCATCATTGGAGGAAATGACTTATACAGTATTAGCAGAGAAGATATGCAGGAAGATTGCGATAGATGAAACGACCGTGAAGCTGAAATTGAGTTACAATATATCTAATGCTCGGAGAGAGTCATATATTGTAGATGACGAGGACGTTATTGTTTATCTAAAACAAGAATTTTGTTCCAGGGAGGCATTGCAAGATTTGGTTCGCAGAGCTGCAAATAAGAACTGTTTTGGTTATGAAACTATTAAGTCTGATCAGACGAGACTTATGTTACGATGCCGAGAAGCTTCGAAAGGTTGCCAATGGTATTTACGAGCTACACGAACTACTAATTCATTATTGTGGAGTGTCAGAATACACAGAAAGATGCATACTTGCTCTCGGTCTGATGCAAGTACTAGCAGTTCTAAACCTAAAGGTTCACAATGATTAGTAGCAAATTTATTGCATGAATCGTATCCTGGTCGAATGGACACCCCGCCTCCTAAAAGTATCCTTGGTCTTGTTTAGAAAAATCTTTCATTGGAGTGCTCCTACTCGACCGCTTTGAGAGGGAAAAAACGACATGTTTGTGAGGTGCGGGGGAGTCCTGAAAAAAGCTACAAGTTGTTTTTTTCTTATCTCTACGAGTTTGAGAAGGCAAATCTTGGGACATTAACATATGTGGAATTGGATTTAATGAGTAGGTTTAAGTACCTATTCATCGCTTTGGGTCCTAGCATTGAAGGGTTTAGAGCAATGAGAAAAGTGATAGTTGTGGATGCAACATTTCTTACGCATGGTGGTGTGCTAGTTTTTGCAATATCTCAGGATCCTAATCATCACCATTATCCCATTTCGTTTGGTGTACTTGATGGTGAGAATCATCTTAGTTGGAACTGGTTTTTTACAAAGCTGAAAACCGTTATACCGAATGTTCCTGAATTAGTTTTTATAAGCGACAGACATCTTAGTATCATCGCAGCGGTCGATACATTGTACCCGGGCGCAAAGCATGCGCATTGTATTTGGCATTTATCTCAAAACGTGAGACAAAGGGTGTCGTTTGACAAGGACGCAACTGCAGACAAGTTCAGGGCTTGCGCTCATGCTCCACGGCCTGGGCCACGCGGACGACCACGACCACGCCCACGACCTCTGCCTCTTAGAACCATCTGCACTTCCACCACAGAAGCTCAGAACACAACACCAAAGACAGAAAACATAACAACTTACCGTGGAATCTCATTGAAGGCTCGAAGAGGATGATCTAAGACCCCATACCACACTCAATTGACTAATCACACATAATCAATTAAGACACCACAATTCGCGGTTCAAGCAACCACATGCATCACGCAACAGAAATTCAATTAATCCAATTAAACTTCCTAAACTATCCTAGAACCGTAAATGCTCTGATACCAAGCTGAGACGACCTCGCCCGGGTTATCTATTTTTTTTTTTTTTTAAACAAGCAAATATTATTTCTGTAAATAATATTCGCAATCACACAAACCGAATTCAATTTAAACCATAATCGAATTCACATAGTAATATTATCCCCCATAAGATAATATTACCCAAACACACACACACACACAATTTCATCCCTAGGAATTAACACGCACAACGGAAGACAAAACAATAAAATCGTATTACTAAACACCGTAATACTACACACAAACCCCGAGTCACTAAATCATCCTCTTCTCCTCGCCATGATTCCACGATCACATTTTATCTATACCTGCATCACACACACAAAAGAGATGCGTAAGTATTATCACAAATACTTAGTGAGGCGATCCTCCCATCTATGAGCTATACACACAAGCCCATACAAATATCAATCAATCACAATATACACAAATGTCTAATCCAATGAACACCTTTGCATCTTTCAGAGATTTTCACCCAAAATGCCGAACGATCACCCAGATCAGTTCCAAACCGATTTATGGCCACAAAAGCGGTTCAAAAACGGTTTTCAAGACCGATTTTTTTCAAAGAATCGGTTTCAGACCGCTCATTCTTTCCTTGGATCAGTGGGTCCCCTCCCACCTGATCCCGAGCGTAAAGAACATCCGTTTTTTTGGATCACGGACGTTACAATGCCCAATCTATTTTCTCTTCTCCTTATATTATAATCTAGATCTACTTTCTCCATATTCTCTCTCTCATTCTCGCGATTTCGGTATCAGAGGAGAGAAAGAGGGAACCCGAGAAAAAGATGATTTGGGTAAAGGAGAACTCTCAATATTATATTTGCCTATTCACACGTGTTATGTTATTTTGTTTACAGTTGGCTCATTATTTTGTTTACAAATCTTAAATAAGTACTTAACAAACTGAATCCAAATATAGCATAAAAACACAGAAAGCCAAGAGAAACCATTGTATCCAAAATAACATAAAAATCTAACCGAGTTCTAACCAACGTTTTTCAAAACAAAGTAACTTCACTGTAATGGTTTGTCTCTTTTCCGCTTCACACCTGTATCTATAACTTCTGGCTCTCCCAGGTTTTTCTTTATTTTCTCCAGCTTGAGGTGTTTCCTCTCCTCTTCCAGCACATCATCTTCTGAGATAGCTCTCTTTTTCTTCTTTTCATCCTTCTTCTCAACTGTCTTCTTCTCACCTCCATCCTTGATGTATGTCTTCTCCATAGGATTGTTCATATCCAATAACTGAGCTGCCCCATCCAAATCATTGGTAATATCAACTGGAGAAGCAACGGTAGTCTCAACTGGAGTAACAACGGAAGGGTTAACCTTCAGTACAAATCCAGTATGGGGACTTCCCCCCAAACCTATCACACCACTTCCGTGAGTCGCCACATGGTTCTGGATAACCTTCACTCTCACCTCCAAATCAGTAAGCTTCTCTACCATTTCTTATCCAGATTACCAAATGCCTCCATGAGTACCGTAAACCCTTTCTCCATCTCTTTCAAGAGTACTGCCTTAATAGATTCAGGGTCTTCAACAGAGTTCTCCTTCTCACCCACACCCTCGATCATCCTTGAGCTTGAAGAACGTCGAGCTTTCACATCCACTTCGTACCAACCTTTCCAGAATATGTTCTTTCTCTGGAGGAGTAGACGATCTCTCCAACTTTCAACGACTGGATCAACGAAACTGAGGCCTTCGTCAACATCATGCTCAACAATGCGTTTCAACAAACCTCGCTCACCCTCTGTAGGTTGCAAGATGCTAATAATATCCTGAAATTATCAGAAAAATTTAACTTTAAGTTTGTGATATCCTGAAATTATCACAAATTTAACGGAAATAATACCAAGTTCGTTCATAAAAAGAACCTTATTTTCTCTGAGCGCAACGTTTATATCATCCAACGACCAACCTTTAAGCCCTCCATGACCGAACTTCGTCTTGCACATCCTTGGACAACCCGGATCCACTTCTACATCTTCACGAAATTTCATTCGAAGGACTGGAATACACTCGAACGCCAAGATCTGCACAAGAAAAAAAAATCGTATTATTATCTCCTCGACAGTTGGACCAACTGAACCATTGATACCATCACAGTTGTATCAGTTGAACTAGCTGAACCAATGATACCTTCACAGTTGTATCAGTTGAACCAGCTTACCCACTATTACCATCACAATTGTATCAGTTGAACCAATTGAACGTAATGAACCACTAAGAATATCACAGTTGTTTGCACCAATACTCTAAATATTAAAATGTTTTACCTCTAGAGGTATAATAAATCCTGAAAAGGTTGTGCGCTTTCTTTCACGACTCCGTTCATCTTCTTCAACAACGATTTAATCCCATCCATGCAATCATTGAACGTATAACGGCCCCATGGGAACTTCTCACAAGCACTCAGATCATCGACAATGCTCAGTTGGAATGAATCAATCTTTCCATCGTGCTTACTCTTCGCTTTCAACACCTTGCACAAAAAATAAAAGACAGCCAACTTCTTCCTGTCCGCAGAGCTCTTCTTCTTCATTCGCTCGAGCTTGTCTTGCACATCTTTCACCTTTATGTCAGTCTTTCCAAATACTTTTTTCACAAACTCCAAACTTCCCAATTGCTACCAGTTTGCGGGGTAGTTTTTGCAATTCAATCCGGTTAAAAGCGCATGCTCTCTGATGGAATATCTTATCAGCTTTCCATTTACCAAAAACCAGCTCTCATTTGCAACATCGGTGCAATTTGTGTGTAGCATAAGCATCCACATGCCTTGGGTCATGTGATTTGCCTCCTTCGGCATGTGAAATACATGCTTAAACTGCTCATGCGCTCTAAACCATTTCAATTCCGCTGGAAATTCCTCTAAAAACTCCACCGTCTGTCGCACACTACACTGGGTTCCTATCTTAATCACTTTGGTGTAGTCAGATGGGGAAAAATACATTTTCTCTGGCTGGAGTGCACGGAAATCTTCTTCATCATCAGAGATATCCTGCAATTAAAAAAAAATAACACTACTTCGTTTACAGCTGTCTCAGATGTACCATTTGTACCATAACCACAAAATCATTCTCAGTTGGACAAAGTTGGACCTAAATTACCTACTGAATATCTTCACCATCTTTCTCACTTTCCTCATCCTCTCTTTCCTCAGCCTCTACTTCAGCATCCTCTCCTTTCTCAGCCTCTTCCTCATCATCACATATACCCTGCAAATACAAAAAAATAACACTACTTCGTTTACACCTGTCCCAGATGTAACATTTGTACCATAACCACAAAATCATTCTTAGTTGGACACAGTTGGACAGTTGGACTTAAATTACCTGTTGAATATCTTGACCATCTTTCTCACTTTCCTCATCCTTTCTTTCCTCACTTTCCTCACTTTCTTCATCTTCCTCTTGTCTCTCAGTCTCTTCTTTATCATCATTTCTATTCCCATCATCTCCATCTTCACCATCGTTCTCTACTTCCTCATCGTCTCTTTTCTCAGCCTCTTCTTCGCGCATCTCTTCATTCACTTTTCTAGCGTTTCTTTTTGATTACTAGCGGCTTCTTCAACTGTTTCCTTATGAGCACCCTTTGTTTTCTTAGAACGATGCCCATCTTTCTGTTTAGAAGGAGGTACCTTTCTCTCCTTTGAATCTCTCAATATTTTCTTAAGGCCCATTGTACGAACCATTGCTACAAAATAACGCATAAAAACTTGCAACTGAGTATAGTGAAGACAATAATGATGAATAGATGACCAAATGAACAATTTACATGTTAAAACCTTCAAAAACTATATCAAACATAAATCAATTCAACTTTGGATTTTTCACTATCATTCCTCTTCAAACAACCAATTCACTATTATTACGAGCCAATTCACTATTATTACGAGCCTATTAAGTATTCCCAATTCCAATAAACGAAAACAAGAGATCTTGAAATCGAAACATACCAAAGACGGCGGCAGATTCGGGAGAAACTCGGGACAAAACGCGAGGGAACTCGTCGGAGGAGGAGAAGGAACTCGTCGGAGGAGGAGAAGGAACTCGTCGGAGGAGGAGAAGGAACTCGTCGGAGGAGGAGAATGAATTCGTCGGAGAAGGAGAATGAACTCGTCGGAGGAGGAGAAGGAACTGGCGTCAGAAGAGAATGAAGTTTAACGTTTCACGGATTGAAAATGGTAATTGAAAATTAGGGATTTTCTAGTTTCGGGATTGGGTCAGGGTCGGGCTCTCGGTCGAGTCAGATTTTAATGGTTGGGTTTGTAAATAAACAGAACTTCCTTAAATTTTTGGTCATTTCATACAGATTTCAATTAATAAATAATGTTTACTAAAATGTAATATAGAAAAATGACAATTGAGCCATTCTTTTCACCAACTGTGGCAATTGAGCCATTCTTTTCACCAACTCACCAACTGTGGCAATTGAGCAACTGTGGTGCTTTGATTTTATCGTTTAATGTTATGATTAGACGTGATGAAATTTTGAATTAATTAAACTAGATGTTAAAACTTGGAAATTATTTGTTTTTATACGGTTTCAAATTTTCATTAAAGTTTGAAAGTTTAATAAAAACATTGAAATTTGATTGTGACTAATTTAATAATTATTTTTATGATATTTAATACAAATATCTCGTACGTACAACTAAATTTTACTATCATTAAATTAGATGCATATGTAAATGAATAAAAACACTATGTAGGTGTTAAGCTTGTTTTGGCTATTTTGTGAATTAATAGATGTGGATAAGGTAAAGAGATATAATAAAATAAAACTAGTGTTGTGGATAATGTAAAGAGATACAAACGGCCTCACAAAAGCAAAAACAATGGCATGATTTGTTTTGACGCTCCAAGAAAATTTGCATGGCGACACATTCTATGATCATTCCTTCTTCTTCTTCTGCTTCCTCATCTTCTTCCTCGGCTCTCACTGCTGCTGCTGCGTCTCCGTTTAGAGAGACTTTACCACTCTTCAGTAGATCTCTCACATTCCCGAGAAAATCTTGGTTTTCTCAGGTTCGGTTGAGATTCTTTGCTGAGAAACATTCTCAGCTCGAGTCCTCTAATGGCTGTGCCACTAATTTTGCTTCTTTACAAGACTGTGAGTTTCTTCTCCAATTTCTTGACTAGATCACAATGTTTTTGACATAATGCTTCTTAAAGTTTCTTGGCCCTGTTGTTGATGTTGTTGTTAGGATTTGGAACAGTTTTTTGTCTATCTAACAGAGATCATAGTAATGAAAAAGATTGAAGAAAGTAGTTCAAGATTGTATCTTTTATGGTCTTTTTACTCAAAGATACCATTTCTCATGTAAATTCTCTGTCTTTGATTATTGTAGGATTGAATGTAGAAGATTAGAGTGATTGTGAGTTGGATTAGATAGCAATTAGTCAGTAACGGGTTGGTTTGGGAATTTGGTTGATAAAGTCTCCTTTTTTATGAGTTGAAGTAGTTTTTACAGCTTCTTTTTGTATGTCTGATGTGTCTTTTTGTTCCAGCCGGAGATGTTCTTACAGAGGAACATGTCACAAAAGGAGAGTCCACTCTTAGTATTACAGTCGTTGGAGCGTCGGGGGACTTGGCCAAGAAGAAGATATTCCCTGCATTGTTTGCTCTCTTTTATGAGGGTTGTCTTCCTCTTGACTTTTCTGTTTTTGGTTATGCTCGGACCAAACTCACTCATGAGGAGCTTCGTGATACGATCAGTAGAACTTTAACTTGCCGGATTGATCAAAGGTATATTCTGTTGTTATACATGTTTCAGTTTAAGTCTATGATTTGGTTATATGAAAAAGATTGAATTGAACAGGGAAAATTGTGGGGACAAAATGGATCAGTTCTTGAAGAGATGCTTTTACCATTCGGGTCAGTATAACTCGGAAGAGGATTTTGCACAACTAAACAACAAGCTCAAAGAGAAAGAGGTAATTTTCTTTCACTCTCTCCATGCTTATTGCTTGTACCAAAGTCACTAAGCACATCCTAGTTTCTGTCTTTGTACTTTCATATCTTGTTTTATTTCTTCTTTGTAGGCAGGAAAGCTAGCAAACAGACTGTACTATTTGTCTATACCCCCAAATATATTCGTCGATGTGGTAAGGTGTGCAAGCCTTAGAGCCTCCTCAGAGAATGGCTGGACAAGAGTCATTGTCGAAAAGCCATTCGGTCGTGACTCTGAATCATCTGGAGAGTTAACTAGATGTCTGAAACAGTATCTCACTGAGGAGCAAATCTTCAGGTTCGCGATTTCCCTAGCCCAACAACCATCACTGCCATCTTTTTCATTCTAAGCTGGAACTTAATTGGAATGTTATGTGGGCATATACTTAGGATTGATCACTATTTAGGAAAGGAGCTTGTTGAGAACCTTTCAGTGCTTCGATTCTCAAATCTTGTTTTCGAGCCTCTATGGTCAAGAAATTACATACGCAACGTTCAACTAATTTTTTCTGAAGATTTTGGAACAGAAGGACGTGGAGGGTAAGCTTTCATAGACAACTTACAATGTTACTAGCATGGAACACCTTATATATCTAATGTTAAATCAATGCAGTTACTTTGACCAGTATGGAATCATACGAGACATCATGCAAAACCATCTCTTGCAAATACTCGCACTTTTTGCGATGGAGACGCCTGTGAGCTTAGATGCTGAGGATATAAGAAGTGAAAAGGTAAGAATTTTTTCACCTAACAAAGCTGTAGGTTGGTAAAAAATACTAAGCTGATGATGATACGTTCCTGTCAGGTGAAAGTTTTGCGATCAATGAAACCGTTACTGCTTGAAGATGTAGTTGTTGGTCAATACAAAGGGCATAGCAAGGGAGGAAAGACTTATCCAGGCTATACAGACGATCCAACGGTTCCAAATCACAGTCTCACTCCTACATTTGCTGCAGCAGCCATGTTCATCAACAATGCGAGATGGGACGGTGTTCCTTTTCTTATGAAAGCCGGAAAAGCTCTCCATACTAGAGGAGCAGAGATCAGAGTTCAGTTCAGACATGTTCCAGGAAACTTGTACAAGAAAAGTTTTGCTACTAATTTAGACAACGCTACTAATGAACTAGTGATCAGAGTTCAGCCTGATGAAGGCATATACCTGAGGATCAACAACAAAGTTCCTGGTCTTGGAATGAGACTAGATCGCAGCGACCTTAACCTTCTATATCGATCAAGGTATAACAGTGCATACTATCTGATTCTAGTTTTCCTATCTGAGGTTATTTATATTTATTCCTTTTGGGTTGATAGGTATCCAAGAGAGATACCAGATGCATATGAAAGACTACTTCTTGATGCAATAGAAGGAGAGAGGAGGTTGTTTATCAGAAGTGATGAGCTAGATGCAGCATGGGATCTATTCACACCGGCTTTGAAGGAACTCGAGGATAAGAAAATTGTTCCTGAGCTCTATCCATATGGGAGCAGAGGTCCTGTGGGTGCACATTACCTTGCATCTAAGTACAATGTGAGATGGGGAGATCTTGGAGAAGCTTAAGCTTTTGACAGAAACAACATGATTTGGTGTCAATTGGTCAAAAACTATGTGTGATTTGTTTCTTTCCAACTTATACATAGATTCTGTTATTTTGGTGGACCATGACTCAAATTGTAGATAGAATCCAATTCTTAGGATTTGTTATGTTGATGTAAAGTATATGCGCTTATAGTCGCTTGCTTGACTGATCCCAAATGAACAAATTCAAACTTAAAGAAGTTTTTTTTTTCTGATTTTATGTGCTTGGTTGAGAGTTAAGATTACAGTGAGCTTTGACCTTGGGTCATCGTTTAAAAATCTCTAGTCTGAACAGAGGGTAAGAGAGTAAGATTTCCGTAGATAGCTAGATCATAGATCAAGAGAGTTATACTTGAACTATTTTAGATGCAGACAATCTTATATTATTAATCGACAAGTACAAAATTGTATATAACCTTAGAATCAGTAAAAAAAATTACATTACATTGCCATTACAACTATGACCAATATTGAGTTTAAAAAAAAAGGTATAACTGTAATTACAAAATAAATAATTAAATTAAAAATCGTAAAAATCTTTTGAATAATTAATAGTTTCCAACAAATTAACTCACTTTCTCTCTCCAATTAATTATGGACGAAAATTCAAAATTATATTCTTTAAAAAAAATTGTTAACCAATCAAAATTAAAAACTAAGATTTGATATCTTATTATATCATATTATTTCGTTTTAGGTATTATATTTGGAAGATATTGATAATATTTAAGAGTATGATTCATATATCATATTTGTTTGATCTTCTTTTTAATTATTTTGAATTATCATCTAACAAATACAATTAAGAAATATGTAGACTTTTTCTACATATGTTGTGATTAGAATTTTAAAAATAGAGATATATTACTCAATATATGAAGAAAAAAGTGTGTTCAATGTCCCACATCAGCTAATGTTTTTGGTAGTGGTTCGGAATCAAATTATAAAAAGACCAAAATGATTACAAATTTGAGTGAACATGGATTTTGACTTATCAGGCGTCCAAATAAAAAATTTATTCGGTTTAATCGGGTTCATTAGTTGAACCAAATTTTATATCAAACTAGGTGGTATCCCGTGCGTTGCACGGATTTAGTTTTTATGATAGTTTTACATTAAAGTATTCTTTTTGATTATTTATCTTACGTGAGAGTAGATTTGTTAGTTGGTATTTTTTATTTTTATTTTATTTTAAAATGTAATTTTTAGTTGTTTAATGTTGATCAAGTCTTGTTGAAACATTTGGATTGTTATATTTGATTTCAAAAAGACGTTGACTCGTTGTGGGGTATGTGCTCTAACTGACCGTTATAGAAATGAGAATTCAATGTCATAGGTTAATATTGTATTGTATTGTAGATTGAATTAATAATATTGACTTATACGTTTTAAATATATATATCTTATGATCTAATTGACAGTTACAAAAATGAGAATTTAATGCTTAGGTTAATAATAAATTTGGAGTTATAGGTGTGATTAGTATGCACTCTTGGAATATAGGCTTTAGACATTTACTTTTTAAAAATGGTTGTAAAATTTTTTTATTTTAAAAAATAAATTCTGATTTAAAAAAATTGAAAGTCGTGAATTGTTGGCTTAAAAAAACTAACGTAACATGAACAAAAAAACTGGAAAAGGACTGTGAGAAGATTAAGGAGAATTTTTGTAGTTTTTAAATTTAATTAGTGTGATTGTTAAAATTCAAACTTTAAAACTTTATAATTAAGCAAAATTCTTGAAAGTGTCAACCAATCACCCTCATAATCTAAAATATGGAGTTATAATTCAATATGTGGTAATTTATAACTTGTGTAACCAAAATATTTATTAAGTTATGGAGTTACAACTGTGTTTTTCATGTATTATATATTTTTAATATGTAGTAAATGTTAACATGTGTAATCAAAAATTAATTAAAGTTACAATTGTGTTTTTTCAATATTAAAACATCTTATATATTTTTAAATTATTCTATCATAAAAATATATTACTTTCTTTAAATTATGAAAAATAACTGAATAGAAAAATCTGAAAAGGTGTCTATTTGATGTTGTCTTTTCTTTTTTGAATATTTTGCATTTTGTAGAATTAATTAATAATATTGACTTAAACGTTTTAAATGTATATCTTATGATTTAATTGAAAATTATAAAAATGAGAATTAAATGTGTAGGTTAATGATAAATATGGAGTTATAAAAAAAATTTCATAATATTTTAACCAGTAGGTAACATTTTATTCTATATACTTATATATGCACAAATATGTAAATGAACTTTATTCGATAATCATAAAGTAGTAAAAAATATTAAAAGGACATTGCAAAATAGTATAACAATAACATAACATGAATGATGATTAAAAAAAAAGAAAAATGTGTTTCTCATATATTTCTAAGAGAAAGATAGTTTTATTTAATATAACTAAATCTAAAATAGATGATATGCATTTGGTTTCAGAAAGAAATAACATATGATCCTACACATGATCCTAATAGAAACCCTTCGTCAATCCAACTTTGACAGTTGGAGAACGGGATTGTGTAACTTATCTTGTTTTCTTGTCGTTGTGGTCTTTTGATTTTAAGATGACGTTGGTTGCCGGGTTTTGTTGTTATTTTAATTCTAATTAAAAAAATTCACACGCAAAAAAGTAAAAAAAAAAAAAAGCATCAACAACAGACGCATGGTTTTGTCCGTTTTACAAAATCAATTATATAACCACAACCATTAGAGTAAGTTAGAACCAAGGGTAAGTAAAAAACAGAGAATCCAATTATGCAAGGGTAAAATAATTTAGTTAGGCTAAGAGGAACCCGGAAAAAAAAACCAAATAATTTTAGGAACAAACCTTACAGAGCTGTGACAGGCTTCTCTTAGGAACCGCTAGTCTATATCGTGTGCGAGAAGGAGATATCTTGAGAGATTTTTGGATACGCGGAGAAGCAAAAGTCAAAGAAGAATGACGTTGATCAAATGATCTTCTACGTGGAAACTTATATATATATAAGAAGAATGAAGGAGGTCTTTCTCATTTTCCTTAACGTTTTTCTTATTAAAAGAGGAATGAAATAAATGACATAATTAATGACATTAAAAGAATAAATTAAATGACACATGAAATAAATGACAATCATTCATTTCGAATATTGACAGGATATAGCCATAAATTTGGTGTATTGACAAAAAATGACCAAGACACGTGTCAGTTTCTCGTCGCACGAACTCTTCTTTATTATATAAGATATAAGAATTAAAGAATATTTATATTAAAATATTAAAAATTTTAAAAATACTATTAATATTTAAATTTTATAGATTTTTAATATATTAATAATATCTCAACTTTATAGATTTTCATATTATTAAAATCCCCTATTAAAACAAGGGCAATTCTCATCAATACCACTAAAATAAGTTTATTTTCCAAAACTACCATAACAAGTTTTATTTTTCAAAAATACCACAAAAAAGTTTTATTTCCAAAAATACCACAAAACTAAAACCAAACTTTAAACCCACAAAACTAAACCCTAAACCCTCAAAACGAAACTCTAAACCCAAAATATTAAACCCTAAACCCAAAATACTAAACCTAAACCCAAATATTTAAATTATAAACCCCTATAATTCAGTTTTTATTTTTGTGGTATTTTCGGAAAAAAAAAACTTTTTAATGGTATTTTTGGAAAATAAAACTTATTATGGTATGTTTGAAAAATAAACTTATTTAGTGGTATTTGAAGGAATTTCTCTTAAAACAACACCAATTTTGAATTTCCTACAATATTAAGTTGGGGATTTTAAAACTTTATAGATTTTTATTTATTAATAATATATAAACTTTATAATAATATTAATAATTTCAATAGCCTAAAGGATTTTAATAATATTAAAACAAACACTAATTTCACATTTCCTAAAATATCTCACCAATTTAAAATTGATATATTGGAAAAAGAAACATGACATTAAATTTTAAAAGTACAAATCTAAATATTGAGATTTTAATAATATAAAAACTAACAATAGTTTCGAATTTTCTAAACTATCTCACATAATTAAAACCGATATACTGTAAAAATGAAACATAAATCGGATGCTATTGACGATGACGGGTAACTAGCGACTAAGGACAAAAAAAAATGTATAAGTCATTTGCACGTGGAAATAAATGAGCACGACGAACAAGTTTTAAGAGACAAGGTTGGAAGTTAATTTGGTGTGAATTATAGGGATAATGGGACAACTCCCTGTTAATTAGGAGCGATAATGCTTTTTGAGAACGAGCAGAGCAACATGATGAGGCAAGGGATAATTAATAGAATGCAGTACTTAAGGGTGGATGATGATGGGTATGTACATGTTGATGATGGTATTGGTGACGATGTTGGTGTGCATGAATATGTAGAGTTGCCATGTAATGAAGACGGAAATAAGATTACAGAGATGTGGGAAGATGACACCTGTTTGTAATTAGGACATAAATTTTTGAAAAAAAGAGAAAGTGCAAGAATTAGTCGTGAGAGCGTCACATAAGTAATGTTTTGAGTTCGTACTCGTAAATTCAGATACTTGGAGATATGTTGTTAAATGTCATGAAAAATAGTGTAATAGGTATTTACGAGTGTCGTATCCTCACCATTCAAAGAAAGGAAAATTGCCAGTTTAAGTATATAAAAAGATGCATTCATGCTCTCTGGTTATTATGAGTACAGGGAGTAATAAAAAGAGAGGTACATCACAATTTATTGTATTTGTTTCGCAAGAAAATTATCCAGGAGTATTGGAAACCCTTGATGCTAAAAGTCTCATTAGTGTGGCTCAAGGAAAATTGAATGTGATCGCTTTTGCAAGAAGATGCATTCATGCTCTCTGGTTACTATTAGTACAGGGAGTAATAAAAGGAGAGGTACATCACAATTTATTGTACTTGTTTTGCAAAAAAAATATCCAGGAGTATTGGAAACCCCTGATGCTAGAAGTCTCATTAGTGTGGCTCAAGGAAAATTGAACGTGATCGCTTTGATAGGAAAAAATTAGTTGCATCGATTGTACGTGGTAGTCTAGAAGAGAGTTACAAGATGTTGTGTTCTTGTTTGTTTGTGTTAGAAAAAGTGAATGGTGGTACAAAAACAAGTTTGGAGTTAGATGGAAAAAAGGTTCACGTATGTATTCATTGCGTTGGGAGCTTGCATTGAAGGGTTTAATGTGAGGAAATTTCTTAATATAGATGCTACTTTTCTCAAGACTAGTGGTGTGCTAATTTTTGCCACAAATCAGAATCCCAATCATAACTATTACCCTATTGCATTTTATGTAGTTGATGGTGAGAAAGGTGCAAGCTGAAATTAGTTTTTCACTCAGTTGAAAATTGTTGTATCGGATGATCCATAATTGATTTTTATTAACGATAGAAATCAAAGCCTCATCAAGGCAATTGTTGAGGTATATCGAGAACATGGGTTTTGTGTACCATTTGTCACAAAATGTGAAATCAAGGGCTTCTAACGTCAATAGAGATACAATTGCAAAAAAATTCCTCAAATTAATACAGAGGCTAGATTCCAAATGAGTATGAGGAATTCAGGATAAAGTATCCAAAAGTACATGAGTATTTGGATAATAGTGTGGATGTGAGAAAATGGACAAGATGTTATTTTTAGGAGTTAGGTACAACATGGACACCACAAATATTGCATAATCCATGAATTGTGTTTTCAAAAAAGCAAGAAAGTACTCTTTATTACTTATGATTGATGTGATAATTGCAAAGATTGCAGAGTGGTTTAACAAACATAGGCATGAAGCCGCCATTGGATCGAGCATAAGGAGAATGATACCTTTTGTGGAGAATGAATAGCATGGTAGGTGTAAGGATGGGGCTAGCTTAACGGTGAATACGTTGAACACCTTCTTGATGGGATTCAATGTAATTGGATGTGATGGGAAAACATATATGGTGGACTTGAGGAGAAAATATTGTTCTTGCAAACGCTTTGATATACACATGTATCCTTATGTCCATGCAGTTGTCGATGTCCTTGCATACATAAAGTTGGATACGCAAACGATGTATATCTATGTATGCAATATGTGCTCGAAATATTATATGTTGGAGCAGTGGGCATTGACGTATTGCCAGACGATTAACCATTCCCGCAGAGTGAGTGGTTGGTTCCCGATCATACACAAGCATTGTGCGCATTGCCTCTAATATATCCGAAAAAGATGGGGAGACATCAAGTAAATTGATTTTTCTTCAGCTGGAGAAGGTCGGTCCAAAGGGAGAAAGACGAGTAATAGGCTGGTTGCAGGCGAAAACGAGGGTAGGTGGTTTGGGGTCAGTAGTAGTGGCACTTAAGTAAGTGATATTATTGTATGTGTACGACTATGTAAAACTGAGACAATTATTATATGATACTTTGTTTATAGGTGACTCTGATTACATGAAAGTATGTTTCTATAAAATAGGTCTACAACTTAGAAAGCAAATTACATTCCACAATTTCAAGTAGAAAACATTCAAATGTAAAAGAAACAATATTGGTCTTTCAAGTATGGATAGGGAATTCAAATTTTGGTCTTCACTGAGGCCAATTGAAACCTTTTTCACGAAACTCTCTACAAAATCAGAAACTTAGGATGATCTAAAAGCATAAATCACACATGCTTTCTCCTTCACCCGCCTTTGAATTCCTCATCCCAGTCTTGTTCCCAACAATCTAGTGGAGCACACTTACAACTGTAAATTTTTCGGCCATCGATTTAAGCATTCCTCTCCTGAAACAAGGGAGGAAGTTTGTAAGGCCACGTTGTTGGAAAGTCTGCATTCTGGATTTTCCTTCTTACTCCTCTAACATAATCCCTGCTCGGACTGATAATTTCTCTGTCAAAATGGTCTTTATAAGTCACGATCCTGCGAAGGATTGCATAATTGGACATAACTACATCATATCCCTTATGGGCAGCATATCTAATAGCTGACATCCCTTGATCAAAATCCCTTTCTCGAAAGAACTCCGCAAGACCTCTCATAAAAATTGCATAAGCATTATTATTTTCAAAAAGATTTACCCTGAACCTATCTAGTTGATGAGCGTAGTTGTAGGAGAGAGTACACATAAGGAAACAATTGACTGACCGCAAGAAAACAACATCCTCAATATTACCCCAAAATCCCTGCAACTCGTTGTCACCATTAACATATCACATAAAAAGTTTTGAGACACGATCAAGAGAATAGTGGTGAGAAGATCTTGAGGAAGATCTAAGATTCTAGTGGAAGAAGATTATCTCTTCTTCTTGGATTTGGATGACTCGCTAGTTACAAAGCATTTCATTGTTGCATAGAAGAATTTTTTTATTTTTTTTAAGTCTACAAAGGTGACTTCTAATTAATTACCCAACACGTACCAAAAGACACATATACTAATTAGGCATCACTTCCGAAACGTTGTCACTTTATAACCAGACCAAAACAACCCACTACAAGAAAACAGGCCATTTGCGATGGAGATATACCTCGCAATTCCGTCGCAAATGGCCTTTCGCGATGGATTTGCGAGACGCACCATTCCGTCGCAAATCCCGTCTCGCAAATTAATTTTCGTTGCAAATCCCTCGCAAATTTGCGACAGAAAAACGTGGTTGCTATTTCGTCGCAAATATAACCCCGCAATATCGTCGCAAAATTGCGACGGAAGTGCGTGAACGAAGTGTTCATCGCAAAAATGTTCATCGCAAATTTATAGCAAAATGCGTTACAAATAATACCCGCAAATACGTCGCAATATTTGCTTCGGATTTGCGAGGAAACATTGCGACGGAATTGCGTGGAACTATTTCTAAATGGGGTCGCAATTCCCTCGCAATCTGCGACGGATTTGCGAGGGTGCGGTTCTTAATTCCCTCGCAAAGCCGTCGCAAATTGCGAGGGAATTGCGGCGGCATCTGATTTATATAATAATTAAAAAATTTTTTTTTTTTTTAATTATTAAATAATAATTAATAATTAAAAATATATTAATTATAAATAAAAAAAATTTTCAAAAATTAAATTTTTATAAATAAAATTAAATTGTTGAAACATTAAAATTAAAAGAAACTAAAATGTATTATACAAACGAGAATCTAAAATTGAACCGATGGACCGGATCCGGATCCGGATCCGGTTCCGGTTCCGGTCTCGGTCCCGGCTGGTCCTACTCGTAGATGTGTCTCCAGGGTCCTGAATCATCTGTGCTAGCACCGGATCTTTGTCGCAAATAGCTGAACATCTGATCGAACCTCGAGATCTTCTCAGACTGAGTCACGATCAGCTGGGCCTGCGACTCAATGATGCCCTGGAGGTAGGCGGCGGACTCCGCTTCTGCTGCTCCCGAGGAAGAAGAAGTGCACGAGTCGATCTGCGATTGCAGAGAACCGACTCCGTAAATTCTCCCTTTTTCTACGGGGAGCGACCTGAAAATTAGAAATAAGTTTAAATTAGTTGAAATTATTGTAAAAAAAAAATATAAAACATTAATATTCATACCTCGGTAAAGATCTTGTTCTTCACGGCGGGAGTCAAAGGGGTAGATGCGCTCTCATCGCCCTCCGAATGCGGAGTCAACTCCTGCATCTTCGAGTGACGTCGTTGTAGATCTTCTCAGACTTCTTGTCGACAAAAGTCCCATCTGGTCGCCTCTTTGTCTCCTCGAGGACAGCTAGCAATTCCGGGATCGATTCTCCGCGATCCTTTGCCTGAATTGTTTTTTTTTAAAAATATCACAATAAAATTTAATTAATAATTAGAATTTAATTAATTAAATAAATGAAAAAACTTACGATTTTTCGTCCGCGGGCCATGTAGGAAAGCTGTCCAGACCGATGCTTGGCATATACCGTCCCATCAGGATCAGCGTACCGGGCCGCCCGACTGTTAGCGCTCTTGATCTGCGCTCGACCGGATCCTGCCAATACGCCACAAGGCTGCCCAGAACTTCATATCAAACCACCTAGGCATCGCAAGGTCGCCTTCTTTCTTCCACTTCTTCTTCCCGTCCCACCTGGTCGGCCATGCATTCCTTCAACTTCGCCTCAAACTCCTTTCGGACCTTGCTCGTAATACTATACTCCCAATGATAGGTTTGCTACAAAAAAAAAAAATTATCAATAAAAATGCAAACAATAAGTTATATAAATTATAAAATAATTAATTTTAAATATTGAAAAACTTATAGCAAAAGTCTGAAACCACCGTCTTCTGACATGCTTCTGACATCTGTCTTGATCAAACCTGAAATGTAAAATATAAAAAAACAAATAATATGACTTTATTTGTTTTTAAAAACTTAAAATTAAATTAATAAAATAAAAAAAAAAAACCTTACCAATACGTATTATCAGGACGTCTTGGATCAAGGCGGGGAAGAAGGTCATGACCGGGAGCCTCAAGGATCGCCTTAACGACAAGATCATCATTGTCGTTATCATAGTGTGCCACCGGTGGTGGATCTGAGAATGCGGGTGGAGGCGGTGAATAGAACTGATTCCCAGATGTCGTCATGTCCCGTCTGAGAAGTGAAACTCGTCCGAGGAGTTTCTAGAATAGGCGTGCCACTCCTCCGAGATGAGTCACTCCTCTGAGGCGTGCCACCCCTCGAGAGATAACGAGAGTACTCGTTATTACTCCAGACATCTGAAAAACAAAAATTTAAAAAATTAGTAAAATAATACAACGATATCATATTAAAACATATAAATTTTAAAAATCAATTACTAAATGAACTATAAAATTACAAACCTAAAAACTAAAAATTTCTAAATTCTAACAAAACCTAATTCTAAAAACAACAAATTTAAATCTAACAATCTCTAAATATAACAAATCTAAATCTAAAACTAACAAACCATAATTCTAAAAAACAAAACTAACTAAATTACAAAACCTAATTTAAATCTAACAAAACTAATCTAAATCTAAACAACTAATCTAACAAACTAAAAATCTAACAAACTAATCTAACAACCTAACAAATCTAAACAACCTAAAAAATCTAAACAAATCTAACAAATCTAACAATTTAACAAATTTAATAAATTTCTAAATTCTAAAAAAAAACATAATTCTAAAATTTTTATAATTCTAAAAATTAATTATAAAATTTAAACAAATAATTTCTAAATCTAACAAACCTAAATCTACAAACCTAACATCAAATCAACAAAATCAAAAACCAACCAAATCTAACAAAATTAAAACCAAATCTAACAAAATCAAAAAACCAACCAAATCTAACCTTGTTTTCTTTGCAGATCGGCGGCGGCGAGCATTCATCACCAGGCCACTAACAACCCATATGCGAGGGGTGACGGTAAACTATTCTATCCATGTAAAACTTGCAAGAACACTCAATATTGATTATTGATATTGTGAAGAAACATCTATATAATAGAGGATTTATGCTGAATTATTTATCTGGTTTTCACATGGGGAGGGTTACAATCTTGGTGCGGAAGTAGTAGTACGGGTGATGGTGTTGATCAAACCCAATTATAATTAATGGCCAAAATATGTTTGAAGATTATGAAAGGGATCAACAGGGAAATAGGTTTCATGATATGGTTACTGATGCATTTCATGAATCAATTCTGCATTTTGGTGATGATACTAGGAAGAACCCAAGTTGAAGCACAACATTTTTATGATATGTTAGACGCTGCAGATCAACCTATCTATGAGGGATGTAGAGAGGGGTTATCTAAACTTTCATTGGCATTTAGGATGATGACAATTAAAAGTTGATAATAACCTAACTGAAAATTGCATGGACGCATGGGCTGAGCTTTTTAAAGAGTATTTGCCAGAAGATAATATTTCTGCAGGAGTTACTATGAAATACAGAAATTAGTTGCTAGTCTGGGGCTACCTTCGGAAATTATTGATGTTTGCATTGACAATTGCATGATTTTCTAGAAAGACGATGATAAGCTGCAAGAATGTCGATTTTGTGGGAAGCCAAGATATCAACCAACTACCGGAAGGAGCCGTGTCCCATACCAACGTATGTGGTACTTGCCTATCACTGATAGATTGAAACGGTTTACCAATCGGAAAGGACATCGGCGGCAATGAGATGGCATGCAGAACAAACAACGAATGATGGGAGATTACGCATCCGTCAGATGCAAAGGCGTGTAAACACTTTCAGACGGTACATTCTAACTTTGCTAATGAGAGTAGGAATGTCTATCTTGGCTTATGCACTGATGGATTAGTCCATTTGGTTTGTCTGGGAGACAATATTCTTTATGGCTTGTGATATTGACGCCATACAATCTGCCACCAGAAATGTGCATGCAAAAGGGAAGTCTTGTTTATGAGTATTCTGGTACCGGGTCCTAAGCATCCAAAACGATCCCTTGATGTATTTCTGCAACCCTTGATTCATGAGTTGAAACAATTATGGTATACAGGTGTACGCACATTTGATTATTCACAGGAACGGAATTTTACAATGCGGGCAGTGCTATTGTGGACCATTAGTGACTTCCCAGCGTATGGGATGTTATCGGGATGGACCACGCAGGAAAGTTATCTTGTCCGTATTGCATGGATCGATCAGATGCCTTTCAACTGAAGCATGGAAGGAAGTCGTGCTGGTTTGATTGTCATCGTCGCTTTCTTCCATTGCATCATCAGTATCGGAAGCAACAAGAAGTTGTTTAAAAAGAACAAGGTTGTGTGTATTTCCTCCCCAGTTAATATGTCAAGGAATGATTTGTTTGAGCAGATGATTATTATGGTGCTCAGGAAACATGTAAGCGTGGGGAAATTGGCACACTACAGCGAACATGCCTGACGGATATGGGAGTTCTCACAATTGGCAACAAATGAGTATCTTTTGGGAACTCCCATATTGGAAAGATCACCTACTACGGCACACACCTTGATGTGATGCACATCGAGAAAATTTTTTTTGATAACATCATGAATACGATTTTGAATGTGCAAGGAACGGGAAGAGTAAAGACAACTTCAAAATCAAGGTTGGACTTGGCCGAAAATTGCTCAAGAAGCGAGTTACATATACAAGAGATGGTAAATTACCGATTCCGATCTTTCGTTTGTCTGGGGATGCGAAACAGACGTTGTTTACTGGATTGCTTCAGAAGTGAAGTTTCTGGATGGTTATGTGTCCAAATTCTCAAGATGTATTGAACAAGGCAAAAAACTTGCCGGTATGAAGAGCCACGATTGCCATGTTTTCATGCAACAACTATTACCCTTTGCATTTGGCTGAGCTCTTACCGACAACCGTCCACGAAGCAATTACTGGTAACATATTAATTAATTACATTAATTATTGAAATAGTTTTGTCATTTTATTAAATTATTTCAGGTGGTGTGATTATAGTAACTATGAACGTGTAGGCATTGGAGCATTTTTCAGGGATCTATCACACGAACACTTACAGACGAGGGCATTGTGCAATTACAGAATAATATACCAGTGGTTGCTCTGTAATTTGAGAAAATATTTCCACCATCTTTTTTGATGTGATGGAACATCTTCCAATCCACCTACCGCATGAAGCAGGTCTTGGAGGGCTTGTGCAATTTTGATGGATGTACCTGTTCGAGCGATTCATGGGACATCTAAAAGAAAAGGCCAAAAATCTTGCAAAAGTGGAAGGTCGACGTTGCAGAAGTTTGACTGAAAGAAACCTCTATTTCACGTCATATTATTTTAGCCCAACCGTTCGAACCAAAAAGGCTCGTCTAAGCCGATATGACGATGGAGGTGTTGCCACCAACATATAACGTAGAGGTCCCAGATATCTTCACACCCAATAGGGAGACTTGGTGGAAAGGTTAAGGAAGTTTGGTGGGAAGACCACAAATTTACTCGTGCGGCGCACAATTATATATTGCGAAATTGTGAAGGAGTGCAACCGTTTGAGAGGTATATCTCTTATTAATTATTTAAATTTGTTAACTATCAATTATTAATATTATTCATTGTGAAGTTGACGAATTTAATTTAATTTTCTTTGTTTGTACAGTGAATTCGACAGGCAGTGCGAGAAACTTGTCCCGGTTCCATACCAAGAAAAGAGTATGAGAAGTCCAAAGAAGATAATTTTGCTGGATGGTTAAGATATTATGTACGTAGAGTAAGATATTTATTATACATATTTGATATATTCCAACAATATTTAAATAATCTAATTCGTTAATTAAAAAATTATGTTTATATATATATAGGTTGATGAATGGATGTGCAAACCAGCCCTTGCCACTATGGTTGCATGAGATTATTCACGAACCAATTGCGAAGATCAAAACTGCCCCAATGTACTTCACTCGTGGATACACTTTTCACACATATGATTATGGCTCCAATAAGTCAACCGCAAATTATGGAATCCACGTGCCAGGTGATCTAAACTTCTACGGCGTCTTGCAAGAAATTATGGAAGTCTCATACTCTGGAATTTATGGGTTGAAATGCATTTTATTCAATGTCATTAGTACGATCCAACGGTCGTCGAGGCGTCCGCACAAACACATTAGGGGTAACCGATGTCAATGCAAACAAAAAATGTTCTATACTTCGAACCTTTTATCCTAGCATGTCAAGCAGAACAAGTGTGTTATATTCCTTACCCTCGGAAAAGGCAAATGCGGGAGACGTGGTTATCAGTGATAAAAGTGAATCCGAGAGGTCGTATAGTCGGGAAGTGACGATGTGGCTATGCAACATGAAAGATCACCAGAAGTCTTTGTAGCAATCGAATCAACCGAGAATATCTTACATCTTGATCCAGAAACCAGAGAAGAGGAAAGACATAATAGTTGATGAGACGAAGGAAGATGAAGAATCTGACGAGTTCGAGGAGACTGATGATGAAGAAGACACTGATCATAGTGAACACTCCAATGAATCTGAAAAAGATTCTGATTAATTTTTAAATGTTTTTAAGCATTTCGATTTTAAATAAAGTTTTTTTTAATCAAATTTTACCAAAATTTGCGAGGAATTTGCGATGAACTATCTGAAATCGTCGCAATTCCCTCGTAAATTTGCGAGGAAATTGCGATGGAAGCGTCAAATTCCACGCAATGTCCCTCGCCATTTGCGAGATAATTGCGAGGAAAGCGTCTAATTCCACGCAATTTCCTCGCAATTTTGCTAGGAATTGCTTAGAATTAATTTGAAAAATCAGCAATCGATGAATATTTTACACTCACTTCAAGATGTTAGCCCCGACAGATGGTTATCAATGATTAAGTATGATCCAATATACATTTTGTGGTTGATTGCTCATTTTGGAGATATCTCATTTGCTTCGAGTCTATATTCAAGGTTGATAAGCAACACACTTCCCCAAGATACAAGAACCGTAACTAGTACAAAAATTATGCTAACAAGAACCGTAACTTAAAACAAAAGTTACAGAGTCAATTAGCTCAAGTAGTAATGAATTTACATCCAAACATATCCAAGGTTAGTAAGCAAACAACTCTCTCAACAAACCTTCCCAAGATACAAGAACTGTAACTATATAGATCAAAAGTTAGGTAACAAGAACCGTAACTAAAATACAAAAGTTATGAAGTCAATAGCTCAAGTAGTAATGAATTTGCATCGTATCCAAACATATCCCAAACAAATTGATTTTCTAAACTAGATGGTAAAATTTTTTTAATCACATTTTAACCAAATTTGCGACGGAAATTGCGAGGGAAAACGTCTTGTTCACAGCAGTTCCGTCGCAAATTTGCGAGTGACGTGCGAGTGAAATAAAAAAAAATAGACGCAACTCCCCGCAAACAGTTTCCCTCGCAATGCCGTCGCAAATTTGCGGGAATTGCGGCTCTAATTCTTTATTGGTTTAACCGCGATAAGATTTTTTTAAAAATTGTTTGAATTATTTCGATTTGCGATGGAATTGCGATGGACCGTAAGTTTCCTCGCAAATCCATCGCAAATTGGTAATCCGAAACCCTAATTTGCGATGGATTTGCGACGGAATTGCGATGGACGGGAAAAAACAGAATAAAGTCGCGAATCATCTTCTTCCTTTTCATTTTCTTTCTTCTTCTCCTCGCCACCGCCGATCTCCGATTTCCTCCAGCCCACGAGCCGCCGCGGTCCCTCTCTCCTCCTCTCCAGTCGCCGTCACTCTACTCCATCCTTCATCCAGCCGACCAATCCTCTACTCTAAAACCAAGGTTAGGAGTTTGATTTTGTCTAGATTTGTTAGATTGGTTTAGTTTTTAGTTTTGAGTTTGATTTTGTTAGTTTTTGAGTTTGATTTTGGTTAGATTAGTTTATTTGGATATTTGGGTTTTATTTTGTTAGATTAGTTTGTTAGATTAGATTAGTTTTGAGTTTGATTTTAGTTTAGATTAGTTTAAAAATTAGTGAAATTGTTAGATTAGTTTAGTTTAAAATATTTGTAAGATTTAGGTTTGTTAGATAGTTTTGTTATATTTAGAATTGTTAGATTTAGGTTTGTTAGATTTAGGTTGTAAGATTAGTTTTGTTAGATTTAGAAATTATTTGTTAAAAATTTTTAATTAATTTTTAGAAATTATAAAATTTTTAGAATTAGATTTTGTTAGAATTTAGAAAATTTATTGAATTTGTTAAATTTGTTAGATTTTTTAAATTTTGTTAGATTTTTAGGTTGGTTAGATTTGTTAGGTTTGTTAGATTAGTTTTGTTAAATTTGTTAGATTTGTTAGGTTTTTAAATTTTTAGGTTGGTTAGATTTAAGGTTGTTAGATTAGTTTTGTTAGATTTAGTTTGTTAGATTAGTTGGTTAGATTTAGATTAATTTTGTTAGATTTAAATTAGTTTTTGTAATTTAGTTAGTTTTGTTTTTAGAATTAGTTTGTTAGTTTTGATTTAGATTTGTTAAATTAGGTTTTAATAATTTATATAATTCATTTAGTAATTGATTTTTAAAAATTTATAAAGTTTTAATATGATATCGTTGTAATTATTTTACTAATTTTTTAAATTTTGTTTTTCGATGTCTGGAGTTAATAACGAGTACTCTCGTTATCTCTCGAGGGGTGGCACGCCTCGGAGAGTGACTCGTCTCGGAGGAGTGGCACGCCTATTCCAGAAACTCCTCGGACAAGTTTCACTTCTCAGACGGGACGACATGACGACATCCCGGGAGTCAGTACTATTCACCGCTCCACCCGCATTCTCAGATCCCCCACCGGTGGCATCAGTATGATAACGACAATGATGATCTTGTCGTTAAGGCGATCCTCGAGTCTCCAGGTCATGACCTTCTTCCCCGCCTTGATCCAAGACGTCCTGATAATACGTATTGGTAAGGTTTTTTTTTTTTTTGAATTTATTATTTGTTTTTTTATTATTTTACATTTCAGGTTTGATCAAGACGATGCGTGGCCGCTTCGGTCCGCTCGATCTTTGAAAGAGATTTCAAAAAAGCCTCATGCCAATTGGAGGCAAACACCGGAGCATGTCAGAAGACGGTGGTTTCCGACTTTTGCTGTAAGTTTTTTAATATTTAAAATTAATTATTTTATAATTTTTATATACTTATTGTTTGAATTTTTCATGATAAATTTTTTTTTGTAGCAACACTATCATTGGGAGTACAGTATTACGAGCAAGGTCCGAAAGGAGTTTGAAGCGAAGCTGAAGGAACGCATGGCGACCAGGTGGGACGGTGGAAGAAGAAGTGGAAGAAAGAAGGCGACTTTGTGATGCCTAGTGGTTTGATCCAGATGTCTGGGCAGGCCTTGTGCGCTTATTGGCAGGATCCGGCGAGCGAGATCAAGAGCGCTAACAGTCGGCGGCCCGGTACGCTGATCCTGATGGGGACGGGTAGCCAAGCATCGGTCTTGGACAGCTTTCCTACCTTGCCCGCGGAAGGAAAAATCGTAAGTTTTTCATTTATTTTTAATTAATTCAAATTTAATTATTAATTAAAATTTAATTGTGATATTTTAATAAAAAACAAATCAGGCAAAGGATCGCGGAGATTCGGTCCCGGATTTGCTAGCTGTCCTTGAGGAGAACAAGAGGCGCCAGATGGGACTTTTGTCGACAAGAAGTCTGAGAAGATCTACAACGACGTCACTTCGAAGATGCAGGAGTTGACTCAGCATTCGGAGGGCGATGAGAGCGCATCATACCCCTTTGACTCCCGCCGTGAAGAACAAGATCTTTACCGAGGTATGAATATTAATGTTTTATATTTAGTTTTTACAATAATTTCAACTAATTAAATTTATTCTTAATTTTCAGGTCGCTCCCCGTAAAAAAGGGAAGAATTACGGAGTCGGTTTTCTGCAATCGCAGATCGACTCGTGCACTTCTTCTTCCTCGGGAGCAGCAGAAGCGGAGTCCGCCGCCTACCTACAGGGCATCATTGAGTCGCAGGCCCAGCTGATCGTGACTCAGTCTGAGAAGATCTCGAGGTTCGATCAGATGTTCAGCTATTTGGCGACAAAGGATCCGGTGCTAGCACAGATGATTCAGGACCCTGGAGACACATCTACGAGTAGGACCGAGCCCGGGACCGAGACCGGAACCGGAACCGGAACCGGATCCGGTCCATCGGTTCAATTTTAGATTCTCGTTTGTATAATACATTTTAGTTTCTTTTAATTTTAATGTTTCAACAATTTAATTTTATTTATAAAATTTTAATTTTGGAAAAAATTATTTATAATTAATAAATTTTTAATTTTTAATTACTATTAATAATTAAAATTTTTAATTATTATATAAATCAGATGCCGCCCGCATTTCCTCGCAATTTGCGACGGCTTTGCGAGGGAATTAAGAACCGCAGCCTCGCAATCTCGTCGCAGATTGCGAGGGCTTGCGACCCCGTTTAGAAATTGTTCCACGCAATTCCGTCGCAATGTTTCCTCGCAAATCCGAAGCAAATATTGCGACGTATTTGCGGGTATTATTACTAACGCATTTTGCTATAAATTTGCGATGAACGTTTTTGCGATGAAACACTTCTTTCACGCACTTCCGTCGCAATTTTGCGACGATATTGCGGGGTTAAATTTGCGACGAAATAGCAACCACGTTTTTCCGTCGCAAATTTGCGAGGGATTTGCGACGAAAATTGATTTGCGAGACGGATTTGCGACGGAATGGTGCGTCTCGCAAATCCATCGCGAAAGGCCATTTGCGACGGAATTGCGAGGTAGACCTCCATCGCAAATAGCCTGTTTTCTTGTAGTGGTAGGAGTTGTCCCAGTATCCCTATAATTCACACCAAATGAACTCCAACCTTGCCTCTTAAAACTTGCTCGTCGTGCTCATTTATTACCACATGCAAGGACTTCTAACATTGCTATTTGTCCTAGTCGCTAGATATACGTCAACGACCCAAAAAAAACAAAACTTCCCAAATCTTATCGTATCTTCTTCTAAATCAATTGATCCCGAATTTGTAGACATGATTACAAAAGTGAGCAAATTGTTCTTCATATTCCTTCTCAAGCAACCTCAGAGCTAGCAGTCTTACGGTTTGGCTACAAATATAAAAGAAGAACAAAAAAAGAAGAAACCCTAAGATTTGGGGATTGTTGGTTTTTTTTTGTTTTTGGGTTGTTTTGAAAAAACAAATGATTGGGTTTTCGGTTTGTAAGATCAAATTAATGTAATCGTGGTTTTTTTAAACGCACTTACCAGTTAAATGAATTTAATCACGATTTAGAGTCCCCATTTTGAAATTAGAAGAAAATTTAAAGTTCGTGATGTTTAATAGAGAGTAAAATTAATAGTCGAGGTAGATTTTGTCAGTATTATCCAATATCCATGTATTATGGTTAATGGGTCACATGATAAAATGGGTTTTGGCTTTAACGAAAAGAGATAAACAACACAATTTTATGGGGTGAAATTTTCCCTTTGCTTCATGTAGATATGCCTCTGAGGTATTT
>SMJT01000090.1:411522-539780 GCA_004349715.1 Crucihimalaya himalaica
TTTGAAAGATTTCAAAAAGCCTCAGCCAATTGGAGGCAAACACCGGAGCATGTCAGAAAGACTGTGGTTTCCGACTTTTGCTGTAAGTTTTTAATATTTAAAATTAATTATTTTATATTTATATAACTTATGTTTTGAATTTTTCATGATAAAATTTTTTTTGTGAGCAACACTATCATTGGGAGTAAGTATTACGAGCAAGGTCCGAAAGGAGTTTGAAGCGAAGCTTAAGGAACGCATGGCCGACCAGGTGGGACGGTGGAAGAAGAAGTGGAAGAAAGAAGGCACTTGTGATGCCTAGGTGGTTTGATCCAGAGGCTGGGCAGGCCTTGTGGCTTATTGGCAGGATCCGGCGAGCGAGATCAAGAGCGCTAACAGTCGGGCGCCCGGTACGCTGATCCTGATGGGGACGGGTATGCCAAGCATCGGTCCTGGACAGCTTTCCTACCTTGCCCGCGGAAGGAAAATCGTAAGTTTTTCATTTATTTTAATTAATTAAATTTAATTATTAATTAAAATTTATTGTGATATTTTAAAAAAAAACAAATCAGGCAAAGGATCGCGGAGATTCGCGTCCCGGATTTGCTAGCTGTCCTTGAGGAGACAAAGAGGCGACCAGATGGGACTTTTGTCGACAAGAAGTCTGAGAAGATCTACAACGACGTCACTTCGAAGATGCAGGAGTTGACTCAGCATTCGGAGGGCGATAGAGAGCGCATCTACCCCTTTGACTCCCGCCGTGAAGAAAACAAGATCTTTACCGAGGTATGAATATTAATGTTTTATATTTTTTTTTACAATAATTTCAACTAATTAAACTTATTCTTAATTTTCAGGTCGCTCCCCGTAAAAAGGGAGAATTACCGAGTCGGTTTTCTGCAATCGCAGATCGACTCGTGCACTTCTTCTTCCTCGGGAGCAGCAGAAGCGGAGTCCGCCGCCTACCTACAGGGCATCATTGAGTCGCAGGCCCAGCTGATCGTGACTCAGTCTGAGAAGATCTCGAGGTTCGATCAGATGTTCAGCTATTTGGCGACAAAGGATCCGGTGCTAGCACAGATGATTCAGGACCCTGGAGACACATCTACGAGTAGGACGCAGCCCGGGACCGAGACCGGAACCGGAACCGGAACCGGATCCGGTCCATCGGTTCAATTTTAGATTCTCGTTTGTATAATACATTTTAGTTTCTTTTAATTTTAATGTTTCAACAATTTAATTTTATTTATAAAATTTAATTTTGGAAAAAAATTATTTATAATTAATAAATTTTTAATTATTAATTATTATTAATAATTAAAATTTTTAATTATTATATAAATCAGATGCCGCCGCAATTTCCTCGCAATTTGCGACGGCTTTGCGAGGGAATTAAGAACCGCAGCCTCGCAAATCCGTCGCAGATTGCAAGGGACTTGCGACCCCGTTTAGAAATGGTTCCACGCAATTCCGTCGCAATGTTTCCTCGCAAATCCGAAGCAAATATTGCGACGTATTTGCGGGTATTATTACTAACGCATTTTGCTATAAATTTGCGATGAACGTTTTTGCGATGAACACTTCTTTCACGCACTTCCGTCGCAATTTTGCGACGATATTGCGGGGTTAAATTTGCGACGAAATAGCAACCACGTTTTTCCGTCGCAAATTTGCGAGGGATTTGCGACGAAAATTGATTTGCGAGACGGGATTTGCGACGGAATGGTGCGTCTCGCAAATCCATCGCGAAAGGCCATTTGCGACGGAATTGCGAGGTAGACCTCCATCGCAAATAGCCTGTTTTCTTGTAGTGGTAGGAGTTGTCCCAGTATCCCTATAATTCACACCAAATGAACTCCCAACCTTGCCTCTTAAAACTTGCTCGTCGTGCTCATTTATTACCACATGCAAAGGACTTCTACATTGCTATTTGTCCTTAGTCGCTAGATATACGTCAACGACCCAAAAAAAACAAAACTTCCCAAATCTTATCGTATCTTCTTCTAAATCAATTGATCCCGAATTTGTAGACATGATTACAAAAGTGAGCAAATTGTTCTTCATATTCCTTCTCAAGCAACCTCAGAGCTAGCAGTCTTACGGTTTGGCTACAAATATAAAAGAAGAACAAAAAAAGAAGAAACCCTAAGATTTGGGGATTGTTGGTTTTTTTTGTTTTTGGGTTGTTTTGAAAAAACAAATGATTGGGTTTTCGGTTTGTAAGATCAAATTAATGTAATCGTGGTTTTTTTAAACGCACTTACCAGTTAAATGAATTTAATCACGATTTAGAGTCCCCATTTTGAAATTAGAAGAAAATTTAAAGTTCGTGATGTTTAATAGAGAGTAAAATTAATAGTCGAGGTAGATTTTGTCAGTATTATCCAATATCCATGTATTATGGTTAATGGGTCACATGATAAAATGGGTTTTGGCTTTAACGAAAAGAGATAAACAACACAATTTTATGGGGTGAAATTTTCCCTTTGCTTCATGTAGATATGCCTCTGAGGTATTTGATCTGCGTCTCCCTGCCCACCCCTAATATTACGTGCCAATTTGTCCGTATTTTCATTATATCTGCGAGAAATTAAAGTGATCGAAAAAGTAGAGAAAACTCTCTTACCATGTTCGATTTTATCCAGGTAAATTGTGAAGGCTGGCCATTCAGCTGGGAAAGACACCTTCTTCACCAAATCCGAATAGTCTGTCATGCATTCAATGTCACGTATGTGGTCTTTGATCATACTCTTCATTGCCCACACTAATGCTTCTACTTCGATATGTAATGCAGAGAGACTTCGTCGGAGGTTTGCTGCACCCATAGTTGGCAGTTCACCGGTAGGATGTATGCAGTATCCTGCTATGCCCGAGAAGACGTCGCACCCTTTCCAAAAACCATCAATAAAGCATCGATATCCGAATGTAGTCATCTCTCGGGGGATTAGTGGAGCAGGACCCTGACAGTCCACCTCATTCTCCCTATGAGCCACCATCCAATCACGGGCTTCTTTTTCAGCTATTTCTAAGACCTCTCGTGGGTCTCTATCCACGTTATGATAAACTTATTCATTCCGAGCCTTCCAAATATACCATACTATCCAAGGGTAACTAATGCTTCCTAGATGGAATCCTCCAAATTAAATTATCTATATTTGTAAATACGGAACTTGATGGAAATGATCCTGGAACCGTAGGATATTCGATAGAGCCTGAATCTGTAAAGATGGAAGACATTCAAATATAGCATGATTTAAAGTTTCTTTTAGAGCCCCACATCAAGGGCAGATAGAGTCATAACTCATCCCTCGCTGTCGAAGATTTGAAGTAACTGGTACACACCCTGAAATCCGTAAAAAATGTCGCAACTTTGGAGAGGAAAGTATGTACCAACAATAAACTTGAAGAGGCCTAATGTTTGAACCCACCTTGTTCAACGAAGTTACTTCTGAGATCCTACCATTATATAGTTATATATGTTGGTAACAACTTGTTGTATTACCATTATAATTTAAAATCCGCATATCACATGTTATTTTCTAGAGAAAAAAACTTTTCAAATATGTCACCAGTTTGAACTCTGGACCAATTTTTTCTTCGGAAAAGATTGAACGAATACCTTGATTTAATGAAACTATTTTTAAAACACCTTTAACTTCATATTATTGAAAGTTAAAATACTAATAACAAATCAGGACAAAAATAAAAATAGAAACAAACATACCTCCTCAACCTGGGTCCCCCACCTCGTAGAAGTATGTCTTTATCTACACTTTTTGTCCTTTCTTTCCTCTCTCCCCCACCATTCTTTCTCCTCTCTCCGCTTCTTCTTCTACTTCCCCTGTTCCTCTAATGTCTACCTCTTCTTCTTCCAACAACGGAGACTCCGGCGCCGGTGGAAGCGGCGAAGTTTTCGAGGCCCCATCTCCATCTCGCCCTCGCCGTGGTGCCAACGACGTCTGGCCGGAACCTTTTCTTGAATCTCTCGCCGTTCAGGTCGCCGTTGACGCTTCCTCTTCCGCTGGTCTCCTCGCCGCAGCCCCGGCCCTTGCTAACGTTTTTCGGGTCAGTTCTGACATTGTTTGATTACCCTTCTTTAGTTTCGTAACGGTCGAGACACTTCATTTATCTCGTGTCTATACATATACACTTCAAGTAGATTAATATTTTCATATTATATAAGTAGATCTCACTCTACGTACGTTACACTATCTGAATTCGTTTAATAGCTTCTACGGTTATATTTGAGCTTGAAAATAGTGAGACATAGATCTTATAAAGACATAACAAAGACAAAGTTGTCGTGGGTCTATAACTTAAGTGGAGGGACACAATCTTGGTCTAGTCAAATGTACTACTTGTTTCAAGTCTCTTGTACTTTAGTTGTTTCTAAGCTTAGATTTGATTTTGCCGTTTCTTTTTTTTGGTATTATATAAAAATTCTTATTGTTTAGATCATAATTACGCGTTGAAGTTACTTAAATTGAATGTGAAAGTAAGTTTCTAAAGGTTTGATTCTGAAGAGACAAAACCAAAAAAAAAAAAAACTGACCTTTGGAAAGGTAACCGCCCTTTCTGTGTTTCTATGATGGGTCCAAGTCCAACTTTTATGTCTAACAAGACGACATTAATTTGATGTCTCTTTCACATATCATATGGTTTGGGGACTTTGTTTTTCTTTTTCATTTAGAAACTTTTTGTCTTCCGTTTTTACCCAATAAGTTTATTTCTTTTTCTTTCTTCTCTCGTCCACTTTTGACACCTTTTAATGTCTATTTTTGGATCCTCCAAGGAGACCATACAACCCCATTTCGTTTGTGTAATCTTTGTGAAATTGGGATATGTAACTCTAATATTAATATTATAATATGGATTGGATCCCTTAGGGCACAAAATCAAGGTTTATTTTTTTATTTTTTGGCTTTAAATCTTCCTTTCTTGGCATGTAGAAAGCCCTTTTTTTAAGATCAAGAAATCCACCTTTTGACTCAAAAGTTCTTACAACAATAATCAAATTAAACACTTTCTTGACTCCAAGAATTGGTGATAAACATTAGGCACAGTCTTTAGTCCAATGCGCAATACATTTAATATATATTTTCTAATATATTTATAACGGTATTTATATTTCAATTGTCTGAAAATAATATATATTAGAAAGTGACATCTCACGACAGGCTCATAAAATTAGAAAATGTCGTTGCACATTAAAGAACAATATCTAAAAAGAGAATGAAAAGAAACCTAAGTAAGGTCCTGTCTTTTTACCTTGCCAATGTTAGTCTTATATTACCACATTAGGTTATTATTTACGTACTTGGAAATTCATCAATATATACATGATCCATGTATTATATCAGCCATACGTATTATTCCTTTTTAATAATCCGCTGTCGTATATGAAAAAGCTGTTGTCTCTGTCGTTCATCAAGAAAATAAATAATACATATAAAATATAATGCTGAAGTTTTTTTTTTCTCATATGTAGTAACGAGGAATAGTATATAAGTACATATGTACATTTTTTGCGTCCTGCTTTTATTATTTTTTCTCTGCCAATATATATTATGATCCAGTGAGTAATGCATGCAGAGCTTCTGACAACTTCTCATTCTCTTTTTTTCCTCTCTCTCTATATATATTCATCTTAATTCTAAATCTTTATTAATTCCATATTATTTTCTAATAAACTGAATTTTCGAATATGCCCTAGAAAATATTTGAAGAAACTGCAGTGTGGTTAGAGCATAACACTTTTGTCAGAGAATTAAGGCTATAAACATAGAGTTTTCATTTCTGTTTTCACTTTGAAATTGATTATGGATTCATCTTTTTTTTCTGGCTCGATTCATCTTTTTCATCGAAGTGGGTTTTTATCTTCTTTTCTTTTTCTTTCCTTAATTTTCAGTCAAAAGACACGACAGTATGGGCACTACATATGCCGAAAAGCACATGGAACCCAATGTTAAGGGTCTCTTAGAGCACGTGGTATCTCTAGATTATATTATATTGTTCTTATATTTGATATATGAAATTAAAATACAAAAGTGATATTCTGAATCTGGTCATCTTAGATCTCAGGAATATACTTTCTTTCCGTGCTTTACATATCCTAGCAGCATGTGATTATTGATTTTGATTGGTAATTTGTAGAATAATAGATTGGATTTGCCATTTCAACATATTTTATATATTTTACTATACTAACCTATTTTTTAGTATGGGTTATGTATCTGTTATGTTTCTTTTGTTTAATTGATTCTTCTTTCTGTTCCTTACACCTTTTATGATTATGATTATGATTATAATACACTTACATAAATACATTCAATATAATGCATATAATCCCTAAATGTGTGACCGTTGCTCCGAATGTAATATTACAATCCAACTGAGATAAACTTTGTAGAAAAGTTGACTTCACCATCTGCATCTTAAATCACAGATACATTTCGTGCCCTAGATTGTTGTTGTCTTCTCTGATTATGATTTATGAGTAATAGGCATTACAGGTTTTGACTTCATCACCCTTTCTAGGGTACGAAGTCAATTACTTTGCGTTTAATGAGGAATAGAAAAACAAAAAATTATACTGTATAAATGTAAATGTAGAGAATGTAGGTCCACGGATTGTTGGAGAGAGATGAGAGAGAAAAAACTAATACTATAGTATAGTATAACTGTAATATTTATGTATTTATGGGAAGCTCTACTTTTAACAAGACAAAGGCTTAAAGCTATCCTTTCTTGGAAATGAAAGAGAGAGGGCACGCTTGTTGGCAAAGTCGTAATCTCATGTTCAGCTCAACTCATTTAAAGTCTTCTCATCTGTCCGAATAAATTAACAAAAACCATATCATCTGTGTTGTATTACTGTCACATTGATTTGTTTTTTATTTGACATGGGACTAGGGCTTCTCTCGTTATTCCTTTTACACTAGGGCTTCTGTTGTTATATTTGTAGCTTGCAGAGATTGATTAGTCGCGTCAATTGAACATATGTCATAAAATAAGATTTATTTAAAAAATGAGTTGTATTTTCGATGAGTAAGACAAATATACGCAGAGCTTGTGTCTGAGTCTGTCGTTGTCTTTCTATCTTCCTAGTCCCTATATAGAGTCTTTCATGCTTCGTTGCAGGCCTACTTATCTTCTTTCTATGTCGATTTACTCTCCCCCATTTATTTTAATTTAACCAACTCTTTTTTTTGTTACATTTATATATAATCTACTAATAATATTTGTTAAACTTACTATAATCTTTATATGTTTTCTTAATCGCAGGTTTGCACCACGTGGCAAGCTGTCTCTCGCTCCGACCATCTATGGCAACTCCTCTCTCGCCAAGTTTGGGCTAGAACACATCTAATGCACGACACGTGGCGAGATGAGTTCATTTACCGCCATCGGACGGCCAGAAACTTCCGGACGCGTACTCACACCTACTTCACTCTCCAATTTGACCCGTCCGATGTGGACGAGCCAGACAGTCTCTCCTGTCGCTGTCTCACGCTCTCTGACCTCTATTTAGCAGCAGGATTCGCCGACGGAACCGTCCGGCTCTTTCTCTTGAACAACCATCTCCACGTTAGGACACTACGGCCGCCTCTTCGTGACCGCTTTGGTAGATTCTCACGAGCCGTCTCAGGCATTGTTATCTCCGACTCAAGAATCACGTTCGCTACCATGGACGGAGACATCCACGTGGCGGAAATAGACGGCGTTGGTCACACACGCACGGCTTACGCCGGAGATATAGTCAACGACGGTGCGTTGGTTGATTTCACTGGCTGTGGGCGTTGGTGGGTCGGTCTTTTCGCGGGTGTGCCAGGTCGTGCCTTTCACATATGGGACTGTAACAGCGAAGAGACAACATTCGTCGGTGGCTCGCTCACCGACCCTGAAGCCGTCATGGGATGGCACACGTTAACAGAGCTAACAACGTCGCTTGGCCGTATAAGAACCTCCGGTAACGAGACAGCAGTTGCATGCACGAGGTGGAGGATCATGGTGATCGATCTAAGAAACCAAGGAGTAATCATCGGAGAAGACGAAGAGCAACGCAGAGGACTAATGGTGACAGGTTTTGACGCCAACGACGAAGCGTACGTTAGAATGGACAGCAGAGGTAACGTTAGCGTGCGCAGGGTGAACACACAACAAAGAGTGTGTGAGTTCCGTGTGAGCGGAGCGGCGCAGAGAAGAGTCATGGGGTGCGTTAATAGACTGCACGCGCTAATATGCGCAGGTGGTATAATGCGCGTGTGGGAGGTAGAGAGAGGAGAGTATCTGTACAGTATTAGGGAGAGAGTAGGAGAAGTTGACGCCATTGTTGCCGATGAAAGACATGTGGCGGTTGCTTCATCTTCATCAACGGCTCAGAGCATTATACATCTATGGGATTTTGGTGCCCTGTAGCGTACCAGATTAGTAATATTTAACTTGAAGAAAAAGAAAACTATATTTTCTCTGGAAAAAGCGAAACCCTAAACCTAGGTGTATATGTAGGGTTTCTGATTTTTAATTAAATTGGGAAAGTGACGGAGGGAAGATGGTGACAGGAGGGTGAGATTTACAATGGAGATTGATTCCTTCTTCTACAGAGTTTGACCAAAAGTACGTTACTGTTTTTGTCTAAAACAAAACAAAGTGGACTTTTGCTCATTGCTCTTTTTTTTTTTTTTTTGTATCTTTTGTTTAGGGCTCTCTCAATTCTGACTTTGTACGAGATGTCGTTTTTTTCTTTCTTGTAATTCTTCATTTATCGATTATTATATTTTTCTTGAGTTTAATTTATTTTGCTTTATATTTTTAAAATGCTTACACTTTTTTTCTAGAAAGATATTTTACACGAGGTGTAGTCAGAAACAGGATCAAAATTGAAAGAAGGGTATAAAAAATATGGATCATGAGATATAGAGTTTATGATTGTTTGTTATATCCCGAGGATGTGATTGGAGCACATCCAAATTTTAGGATATATTTCAGTGAATTGTTATGATCATACGAGATTAATTAATGGTGATATTAAAAAAATATTCAGCTGAATTCTGCCAGATTTAGCATTTTTGCTGGTAGTATTTGCGTAAAACTAAATTCAGCCAAGTTCAACAGTTTTTTCAACATCAGGATACATTCATTTTGGGCAAAAAATCGGATAACTACGAGTACATAGCTCGAGTCAAAATATATAAGATATTAATTAAATATTACAGCTCAAACTTATTTTTATAAATAGGTCAAGTAATGTATATACGGTATATATAAAATACAGATATATAAAATCACTATCCACATGGACAAGAGTACAATTTACGTTCGGATATTTAGGATTATATTAACTCTTTGGGAAAATATTAGAATACTACAGTGGATCTCAAACATAATTTGTTTAACTATATGATAAGAATAATGTATGACATTACCGATTAAATACAAAAGTTTTCTCTCCCAATAAAAGAAAGGCTTTTGAAAATAGAAGATTTCACCTACTTTTCTTAACTAAAAAAAAAGGTTCTTTTTTGTCCGACGGTTCTAATCTTTGTCCTTTCTGTTTTTCATATTTATGTCCAACTCCGGCAACCTTCATCCATTCAGCCTCTTTTAGTGAACGGTTTGCTTACTCTGGTCTCAGTCCTTCGTCTTCCCAACAGTTTTTTTAACTTTTTCCTGAGCTTGGACACTCCTCATACAAGTATGGAGCCTATTCTTTCGATGTTTCTTTTTTTGTGCTTGAAAACATCTCCTACTTTTGTAGAGACATTCCAACCTCTCTAGTTGTAAGCTAAGAACCTGCTTCATTTATTTCTCACCTCAGTAAAGTGTTTCTTGCTTGGCAGTGACTCATTCTGTTGGATATTTAGCTTTGTGCTAAGTCTTGACATAATGTAAAATGTCTTCTTCCCGGATGAATGCTTTTGACCCGCATGTTGAAAAGATGGAAGAGGATGATGTTGTGTTCATTCTTCCGACGGTTGACAACTCAGCTTTATTAATAAGGTATAGGCTTAGCTTGGTTGGACGTATGTTCCATCAAGGAAGGAGCATCCATGTTATGATAGCATTACTCCCAAAGCTAAACATTTGGAACGTTGCAGGTGGTGTACGAGGGATATCTCTTGGTAACTCGCGCTTCTAGTTAAATTTTGAATCAAACTGAGACCTTAAGAAGGTTCTAAACAAGAGTCATTGTCACTTTAATTAATGATTGGTCCTTCTCGCTAGAACGATGGGAAGCAAATGATGGCAATGAGTTCCCCAATGTAGAAAACTATGCCGAAGAGTATAAGAGAGAATATAAAGAATAGAGAGAAACAATGTATTATTTCTCTTAATCCTTTATTTTGAAAATGTATAAGGAGATACAAATATATAGGCTATAGAGAAATATAGTTGTTGAGAATACATAAATGAGAAATGATGCATGAAGGAGAGAGAAGAAGACTAAATTCCGTCCTCAATGCATGTAAGAAAGAGAAATGCTTCAATAAATGCGTATTGGTGTACGGAAGCAGATGCTGGTGTACGAAAGCAGATGCTGGTATACCGGGTTGGTGTAAATGAATCTTGTCAGACTATGCTAGACTTCTGAAGTTGGTGTACGGAAGATGTTTGGTGTACGAAGTTGGTGTACGAAAGTCTCCTTCATTCCAACATTCCCCCTCAAGCTTGACTGTCGGGACACCAAAGGACCAAATGCCAAGCTTGCAAACCGCATGAGCTACCTCATTAAAAACCTTACCAAGAAAACCAATGGGACAAAACCATGGTTAAGAGAAAATGTGTATAGTTCCCATGGTTGCATGATGTAGCTATGACCATGGTTTTAGAAAATACGACTGTCCCTTTCTTGATTCCATTTCTTCCTTGTGAACTTCTTCAATTTCATCCAAGGCTTCCTTAAAGCTTCTCAGAGTCTTATCCTCCTTTAATCTTTCCTTTTAACCCTTTAATCAAAGAAATTAAAAGAAAATTGTAAAGTATATGCCATGAGGTTTAAAGATAGCCAAAATGACAATTGAATTCGCAAATAAGGATATGGAATTGACAAATTGAAATAGGTGAGAGTTTAGAGATTAGTCCTTTTTGTTTCTTTGAAAATGGAGAATTTGAGAGGTGGATTATCCATGGAGCACAACTTTGATATCACATCTTGGAACCTTGAAACCTTGAAACCACCAGTCTTGCATATCCACATGATCTTCCACCATAGCCATCTTAAGTGGGTCTGCTATCTTCAAGGTCCACCTTTTTGGTCCTCTTTCTTCAAGACATTCTCGGATTAACTAGAATGAGCTTGCCATGTGATTTTGCCCCACTAGATTGTTCTCGGATCTAACAACAAGCAATATGATATTGTGACTTCTTTGTAGCTTCCCTCGAGACTTTAAGAACCATGAAACTGAACTCCAGCTCCTGGTCCGCAACTCTTTGGTATTGTCCAAGCTTTTTATAAGGTTCCCCCTCAGATGGTGTACGGTAGGATGAAGTCTGTGTACGTTAGGTTCCCCCTCATAAGAATCTTTGTACTTTTCTTCAATAGGAGTCTTTGCTGGTTTAGCTTCAAGATTTCCTGTTTCACTAAGAATATGAAGTGAAAGTACTTTAGGTGAAAGTTAAGGTGAAAGAACTTTAGTTCACCTACATCTTATAGTTCAAAACAGAATATAAATAGGGAAAACAATAAATGAGAGAGTATGAGAAGAGTGTAAAACGTCCTTTGTGCATGTAGGGGAGAGAAAGATGAATGGTAATTGCTAGTCAAAATTCAGTTTGAAGGTTTGCTAGAATCTGCACCATAGACCATCTTTTGGACTGCCATCTCTCGAGTTCACCACACTTGAGTTCACTCACTACAAGAGTCATCCCTCGGGTCATCCTCTCGGGTCTTCCACTATAGCCACCTTATTGGATCTGCCATCTTCCGGTCAGTCTCTCGGTTAAGTTAAGTTGGGCTTGCCTCATGGATCAATCTCTTTGATAAGTCATACGGTCTATGATCCTTGATTGTACACCCAACATGAGTCATCAAGAACAAATGAGTATAATAGTACAATGCATGAATATGTCAAGTGAAATAATAAAAATAAAAGAGTATTACTTGGAGTTTTCGGAGGTACATGATACATTGGGTTTATGCCTCTTTAAATAATTACAAAATCTCTTAAGTCGGTTGAACTGGATATTAAGAATGTGAGAAGAAAATATTATGATAATGGTTCTAATATGAAAGGAAAGCACCAAAGAATTCAAAAGCGAATGCTAGAAATTAATTTGAAAGAATTGTTTATGCCATGTTCTTTTCATAGTATGAATCTAGTTGATAGTGATATGGCGCATTCTTGCTTAAAAGTTGTATTTTTTTTGGAATTGTGCAACACATATATAATTTATTTTCAGACTCTACCAAAAGATGTAATAATTTACTAAAGAATTTTTCATGTTTTATGGTAAAAAATATGTCTAATACTCGATCAGAGAGTCGAATCAAAAGTATCAAGGCTATAAGATATCAAACTCCTCAAATAGGGTTAGCTTTACTAGAATTATATACATTGAGTGATGATGCTATATCAAAGAGTGAAACTAAAAGTTTGGTTGATGCACTTGAATTTGAGTTTTTACATGAGATGGTTATTTGGCATGACATTTTCTTTGCTTTTAAGTTATTGGTGAGTAAATCTTACAAGCTAAATCTATGTGTATTGATAACACAATGAAGCAAGTAGAAGGTGTGATATCTTTTTGTGAGAAATATAAAATGATGGATTTAGCTAGGCCCGACCTAATAGGAGTGGGCAGGGGTGCGACGGTCCAGGGATCTTACCAATTTTTAAATATTTTATGTTGTAAATGGGCTCATTTTATTTTACTTTTATGTTAGAAAAGACCTAAAAAATTTTATTAAAATTTTTTTTTATCATGAAAACTCTTAAATTAGGCCCAAAAACTTATAATTTTACTTGTTTTTTAAATAGGCCCAAAATATTAATTTTCTGAAAAATATACCTAAATATATTTTTTAAGAAAATAAAAAATTTATTAATAGGTCCAAATTTTTTTTTTTTTTTGCCATAAGGACTTCAATTATGTTGGGCTATGGCTGGATTTAGCTCAAATATGAATATAGTTAAAAGTCTTGTTGATGATATGGATGTTGACTTTGTATTTCCATGTACAGGTCAGATTTTAGTAAAGAGAAAAAAGTTTGATGAAAACAGTCATGATGAAGTAATCCTAACACCTGAGGATGCTTTTCAAATTGATTATTTTTGGTTGTGATGGATATTTCAATTGCTTCTTTGAGACGTAGATTTGAGCAAATGAGAACATTTGAGACTTTTTTGGATTCTTATATAACTCGGTGAAGCTAAAATCACCTAATGTTATTGAATTAAGAGAAAGTTGCTCTAATTTTCATAATACATTTTCTCATTGTGGTTTATCGGATGTAATTTTGGATGAATTTTTCTTCGACTTAAGAATATTCCAGGTGACTTTACCTGATGAAGTAATATTGGTTGTTATCCAACTATTCTTCATTGCTTATCAAATTTTACAAAACAGTCACGTGACAGTAGCATCAACGAAAATGAGTTTCTTTAAGCTAAAATTGCTAAAAAAATATTTGAGATGATCAATACGGTTTACCAATTTTATGCATTGTAAAAGAAGTTTTGGGGAGTAGGATTTTGAAACAATTATCAATTATTTTGCATCAAAAATAGGTAGAATGAAGCAGTCCATATGATCATTATTCTCTGAAACGATTTGATACTTTCTCTTTATGTTTCAGATCTCACTAGCTTTTTGATGGAGTGAAGCTGGACGAACCGTTGAAACTCTAAACCAACATGTGTTTTTTATGCACGACAAACTAGTAACTTATTTTACATCATAAAAATGGTTTAGTTTTAGTTTTATTTTATTTATTTATATAATGTCTAAATTTTGTAATATTTTATGAGGAATTGTCAAAAAAATTCATTTCCCAATACCACTTTCCAAATGTCCCTCCATAAAACTTTATCAAAAATACCCTAAAAATCTGAGATCTACCAAAAACATGTATAACCTTATAAAAGCATACACAAACTACCTTAATACGTGTGAAAAACTTTACAAGTATCTTATAAACCTTATAAAATCTTACAAATAGCTTAAAAACTTTATAAAACCTTATAAATATCTTGCAAAACCTTATAAAATTTGAATCTCTCAGGTTTAATGACTGGTAGTTACCATCTAGAAATACCTTATAAACCTTATTAACTTAGGTTTAATGACTGACATTTATGAAAATAGAAAGCTGGACAGAGCATTTTTTTTTTTAAAAAGGAGCACCCTTAAAGGGGTATTTTTTAATTTTCCCATATTTTATTGACATCTTTAAAATAAAATAAAAGGTGCATATATGTGTTTTGTCTAAGTTTGTCAAAATACTTAAGATAGCCCTGCTCACACTTCTCATTTTATTAGTATATAAATTTAATTCCTCTTATTTCCATTTTACTCTTTTTACTTAAATAATGTATCCAAGCAAACTATAACTTCTTTAGTCTTTTTTTTTTGCCGGCTCTATAACATCTTTAGTCTTGATTAAAGATATTACAAATCTGTCTCTTAGTTGTTTTATCGAAAATGTGAGAATTTTTATTTTAAGGTGGAGTTTGTGGAGATCAGCACAATGAGGAATCACACTTGGTACAATAGAATCTCAAATGGGAAGTTGAATAAAGGTTTATGTGAGTAGAGAAAAATGGATCCATAAATTGTTTTAACTATTAGATATTGGTGGTACAACGGGTTTGTGATACTGTAGCCCGCTGGAAATCCAAATGTCTAACCAACCCTCATACGGTTGGCGAAGTATATAGACAATAAAGTTGTTACTTCTTTCTGGCATCCACAACTTGATTGGTTTAGGATTTGGGACGTGTATTTGGACAGAACCATAGATTCCAGATGTGCATGCACATCCCACAAAAAGTTTATCTTCAGAAAGAAATCATTTGATATACTGAGCAGAGTTTGCGCATCTTCCCGTGGATCATGTGGTATATTTTGAAGCAAGAAATCGGAAAATCTTTGATATTATCTTTGAATCTCCTCGAGACACCCTCGAAACAGTTATTCAAGAAGAGAAAGTATGAAGATGAGCCAATAATAGAGAAGACTCATCTAAGGAGATAGCATTAAGTTTGGTTGCGCCTTTGGTTCCACAAGATTCCCTTGTGTGTTTCATCGATGGATCTTGGCATGCTTCAGACGCTCGTAGCGGATATGGCTATATCGTATCTGTAGGCAACATAATCTTGCACTTGGAGTTGAAAGGTTCTCGCGAGTGCCTATCCCCTCTCCATGCGGAGCTTGAAACCCTTTTGTGGGAAATGAAAATTCTTATGACACTCTCTATGGATCGTATCCTTTTTGCGACGGATTACTCGGATCTTATTGCTATGAATTTTAATACCGAGGATTGCCTTACCTTTGCATCAGAATTAAAAGATTTTACGCTCGAGAGATATTTTTTGTATCTTTTAGTATTAGGTATATCCCTCGTAGTATATATATCTATGATGATCGTCTTGCAAAGTATGTAAGAGCACGTAGCTTCTATTTTTTCCATATAAGTTTGTCGGTATCCGACTACCTCTTTCTTGTAAAAAGACTTGTTATGATAATTTAATATATCGGGTTTTACCGTAAAAAAAAACAAAACGAAAAAGAAAGACAAAGTTTTTATTTTTATAAAGAAATGCTCGAGCTCTATATAATTGGAAGCTTGGAGAAGAGGAGATAACACGAGATAGAGAACAAGTTGGAGATAACACGAGATAGAGAACAAATTGCAGAAAACTGTAGTAAAAAGATGCAAGCTTTGAAAATATGTTACTAGGGAAACAAAATTAAGCCAAGCATGGCTTTTTTTCTAATATCTTCATCACCCCAATACAAAAACAATGCTTGAAGTGTCATGCCAATAACTAACCATAACTGATCCTACATGTCTTAAAATCTTGTTGGCGCAAATTTGTTTGGGCACTGGCGGGAGACTATTTTCATGTTTTCAAGTTTTGCCTCCATTATTTATTTTTATTAAGAATTGTAGATATATACTATCACATTAATTTATGAAAAAGAAATATTAGATATATGATTTAAAAGAGTATTATAAATTATTTATATATATAAATGCGCACTGCTCATTACAGTGCACGATAGCATGCAAGTAGTACTATTACAAATTAGCATCGTTTACTTTCACTTGTGAATAAAATTACTTAGGCTTATAACCAAATATCAAAAATAAAACCCAAAAAAAAAAAAATCCTATTTTTATTTATCGTTAATTTCCCCTAAATTTTCGATTTCCGATCGACGGCAAAATCTCGAGTTTTTCGCCGGCAAATTCATTCGCGATGTGTGAATCGAAGAGTGTTGAAACAACCTTTCACTTCATCTGAAACCCTAATTTTAGTTTGCTAGATCCACAAATCTCTTGTATTTTCAGCTTGATCTGTTCTTAGCTCTGGAAGAAGAATTTGCAGCATTGTTACCATTTCTACGCAAAACCCAGTAAGATCGCTTCTTGTATCTCTCTCTTTTGAGATGAATTTGACTGTATTGAATTTGTGGGTTATTTGTAGATTGAGAAATTAGCGAATTTAAAGTAAAGGGCTTTTAATGTAAATCATTATGGGAAGGTTTTGTTTTGATTCTTTTGTTGAAGTTAATAGCTTATATTTGAGGCTGTACTTATTTCAACTGAAACTTTGTCGAAAAGGAGAGATTTTTAAGCTACTTTGACTTCAAGATGATGCTTTAGATACCTAAATCTATTTGAGGGTTTTTGTAATTGTTAAGTATAATTGTTTCTAAAATGGATGTTTGAGAAGTGGGTTTTTAAGCTTTAGATTGATCTTGAATTCCAAGTTGAGTAAAGATGTAAAACATTTAGTGACTGGGATGGGTTCTTGTTTTCGAGTTAAATTTGGTGTCATAATGTTGTATTTTGAGCTCTTTGGTTAAGTATTGGGTTATGTTAGAGTGACCCGAAGATAATAATTTTACTCTGGTGAATGCTTGCAGATAATGATATTTTACATGGTGCTTGGAAATGGACGACTTTGTGGGATTTAGCTTGCCCCAACGGTCTTAATTTCCTTTTGCAGAACTGTTGGTGAATTGAGCGGATTCTACATGGAAGCATACAGAGAAGAGGCTCTTAAAGCGAAACACATCGCTGAGAGGAGATTTGCAGAAAAAGATTTTACGGGTGCGAGGAGTTATGCATTGAGGGCGAAGTCACTGTTTCCAGACTTGGAGGGTTTGTCTCAAATGCTCACGACATACGAAGTTTATATAGCTTCTCAGGGTAGGCGCAGTGGGGAAATTGATTACTATGCAGTTCTTGGACTAAAACCATCGGCTGGAAAAAGAGAAGTGAAGAAACAGTACAAGAAGATGGCTGTATTGCTCCACCCAGACAAGAACAAATGCCTCGGAGCTAACGGGGCATTTCAGATCATATCTGAAGCTTGGAGTTTCCTGTCAAATGAGTTTAAGAAAAGCACCTTTTATTACAAAAGAAAGAAACTTATCGATTCCATGGTGGTTCAGAAGAACTGTACAGAGTATGCCCCCACACCCGCAGGATTCGATTGTTGTCCACCAGCTTCAGAAAGACTTGATACTTTCTGGACTGTATGCACCTCTTGCAAAGTTCAGTATGAGTATCTGCGGAAGTATGTGAATAAGAGGCTGTCATGTAAGAACTGCCGAGGAGCATTTATTGCTGTGGAGACTGGACCGGCTCCTGTTAGTGCGTCAATTCAATATGCGCCTCCATCTCATACAACAAGTAATGGCTATGGAGGTCATGGCTATGATGCTGTTTCACGCATGCCTACCAATTCTACTTATTTCTTAGGTCAGTATCCTGCACATGGATATGAATATGTTACAAATGAGTCATATGACTGGAGCTCATATGTGGGAACATCTCCTGGGAATCTGGAGTCAAGCCGCATGTCGTCAGTATCCAACGGATATCCTTATAAGCTCACCAATGGAGTGACCTGTAGGGGAAGAAAAAAAGTTAAAGAAGGCCCTAACAGAGCGAACTCGATGAAAGGCATAGCCTCTGATCTGATATATCCAAGCCCAGCCAATTGGTCTGCTGATCCTTTAGCGATTAAGGCCAGCAGACCTGAGAAGAAGAGGAATATTGCTTTGGGGTCATCTGGTAATGGATTTGTTGAGAACATTGCAAAATCTAATCCAGAATCAAAAGCAACAAATTTGGATGCAAACATGGAACATGAGTTTAAACATCCTGGGCAAAGTTATGGTTCAATGAGACGGTGGTCTTCTGCAACAGGATTGGATACGCGGAAGCTATTGATTAACAAAGCTAAAACAGATATTAAGCAAAGACTAGAGATTATGAAATTGGCTTCAGAGGCAGCGGCGGCTACTGAGGACGCGACTCCCCTTGATCAAAGAAGTGCCTCCTCCAAGGTAGGGGATGATGTATCCAGAATAGGAAAACAGGTTTCCTCTGGTCATCAATCTGTTCGGAAAATAAATGGGCCAATAACAGTTCCAGACTCTGACTTCCATGACTTTGATAAAAACAGATCAGAGGATAGCTTCGAGGCTAGGCAAATATGGGCAATTTATGATGAAGATGATGGTATGCCACGCTTATATTGCATGGTCCGGGAAGTACTCTCTGTGCAACCTTTTAAGATTGACATAGCCTACTTGAGCTCCAAAACTGACATCGAGTTTGGTACAATGAAATGGGTGCAGTACGGGTTTACAAAGTCGTGTGGACATTTCAGGATACGAAACACTGACATAGTTGACCATGTTAACATATTTTCCCATCTCTTAAAAGGCAAGAAAACGGGAAGAGGTGGTTGTGTTAGGATATTCCCCAAAACGGGAGATATTTGGGCTGTGTACAAGAACTGGTCACCAAACTGGAACAACTCAACTCCAGACGAAGTGAGGCACCAGTACGAAATGGTTGAGATCCTTGATGAATATTCTGAACAGTTTGGGGTTTGCATCGCCTCGCTTGTGAAAGTAGAGGGTTACAAGACCGTGTATTGCAGGAGAGATAAGGAGGAGAGCACAAAATGGATACCGAGGAGAGAGATGCTGCGGTTTTCGCATCAAGTGCCATCTTGGTTTCTTAAAGAAGAAACTAGTGGTGTGCCCGGAAAGTGTTGGGACTTGGACCCAGCTGCTATACCAGAGGAGTTGCTTCGCACTGGAACAGGAACTGATTGATTATCATTCATTGTCGCTGCAAGAGACAAGAAGAGTAAGAGCTTTATATTATCCATGTAACGGTTTTTGACTCAGTGTAGAAACCCAACTCTATATCCAAAAGATTTGTGGATTATTATGTCAGGAACTATATACAGGCAAGCCTCTGTTTGTTCATTGGAGCTGTTGTATTAGCAATGTTGAAGAATCAAACATAGTCTGACTTGTTGTTTGTTTTTTACGATTCTATATTTCCTTCTTTCTGTATAAACCTTAGTATAAAATGTCATTCTGCATTTTTACTTGGCACTCTTTGCTTCAGAAACGTTTGGCTAATACTACATGTGAGTTACTTTGGTTTCATCAGTTGGATTTCAGTTTGTTTCATCAAGCAGAACATTTATGTGACAACTAGTATAGTCTCTAAGAAATTTAGTTTTCTTACGGATTCGGTTTGAAACGATCAAATACACGTGAACCTCGTTATGTTAAACCTGGTAAGAGATTAAGTCTTCGGGAAGAAAAAGACAAAGAAAGAAACGTCGTCCGAGAAGACATTTAATAGTGTCTTGTAATAATTATCCTTAGTCAAAGAGATATTCTACTCCCACGTGGCACCCTGAGCGTCAAGTCTGCTCCCCAAAAGCATTGAAGCTCGATTCTTAAACCATTCAATACCATTTTTGATCATTTACTAATCAGTAGTCACGAAACCCAAACAAGTGCATGTTTAGTTTAAGGTTGATTCTGGTTAGCCAGGTTTACTGAATTCATTAGCACATTTCTTTTTCCAGGATTTCTCCCTTCGTAATTTTTTTAGAAGTTTGGAGCCTAAGTACTTAGTTTTTTTTTAGATCTAAGACCAACCTGTAAATTTACTTTGTGAAACAAAATAAATTGAAATTTTTCTCAAAGTACACATTGTCAGTACCTAACGAGAGAAAAACCTAGAGTTTACGAGTAAAATTATTTATAGACCCAGAAAAAATTCACAAAAAATCGTGACGTAGAAGTTATCTATTGTTGATGGACATTGCTCGGAGATATTAGCTACATCTTCCCAAAAGTTCTCTTGAAAAATGAAATTAAAAAAAATTTGTTGACAATAAAAATGAAATCAAAATTCGGTGAACGTTGTATTAGGAATTAAAGAAGTTGGAAAGAATCCTAAAAGGATATATGTCAATTCACTTATTGCCAATAGGGGTTTTGAGTTGTAAACTCATATAACTTAATATGATATTAGAGTCCGATCAACACAGTCCAACTCGATCTTATTTAAAATTGGTCTAATCATCGACTATGCTTAAATGTCTTCGATCCAAATCCAAACTTATCGAGATCAATGACCAAATGAGCCATCATCTCGAGAGGGGGTATTAGGGATTAATATCCCACATAAGAAGTTGAAAAGAATCCTAACTAATATATAAGGGATATTGGTCAATCTACTTATTGCCAATTGATTTTGAGCTGGAAGTCCATATAACTTAATATATTAGAGATTAATATCCCACATCGAAAGTGGAAGAAATTCTAACTAATATAGGAAGAAATTCTAACTAATATAAAGGGATATAGGTCGATCTACTCATTACCAATTAGTTTTGAATTAGAAACTTATATAATTTAATATATTTTAATACCGTGTGTCCAATCCATAGTTTTATATATTTGTGTGCACCGTTAAAGCACTTCCAACAAGGGGTTTTTAGTGGGGGTTTTAGATTAAAAAATTGAAAAATATATAAAAAGAAGCGAGAGAGTGAAATGAGTTTCTCATTTGAGAACCCCAAGTTTCTTACTAAGACTACGTGCAATGGTGATTTTAACAACAGTTGAGAAATGTTATCAACAGTTGAGAAGCTTGCAATGGTTTGTTGAAAGAAAAAAAACGATGTGGCAAGTTCTTGTGTTGATAAAATTCAACACGGTTGAAAACAAAATATGTGGTCTTTTTGTCTGACGTGACAGAGTTTAATTGGATGAAAATAAATAATTGATGGGTTATATTTTTTTCTTTGGGGCAAAAATATAGATTAGGTCATGTGGAGCAAAATAATTGGATGCTCATATTTTAGATTTTTTTTTCTATCTCAACTATTTAACATCAATTATTTTATAATAATTATAATAATTTATATATAATTTTATATAAAAATTTATCATTTTTTATTCTCTATAAATAGAGACTTGTTTCATTTGTTTTGGACACCCATCTTTTTTACTGTAGTTTTTCAATTAGCATCCATTAAACTCTTGTTTTCGCTTTAACATCATTTTAGTTTAATGGATCCCAACAAGCTGATCTAGTCAAACACATATGGGCACAATTCGGAATGTTCCGTGGTGAATGAAATTTTTAAATTTGTGAGTTGAGTTTATTGTACTAATTAAGTTATGTTTGTTTCATTAGTGTTGTGTTTATTGTATTGTATTTTTGTTTCATTTTTATTACCTGTATTTTTTTTTTAAAAACAAAAATTATTTCACAAAATTATTTAACTCATACTAATTTTATTTTAATTTTTAATCGATAATTAACTGCTATAGATAATATGTAATCACAAAAAAATAAAAACATAAAAAAATAGGAAAAAAATATGATATAAAATAGTGAGGGTGTTGTAATTTTTTTAAAACAAAATCATTGTAAATGGGTGTTGAATAATGAGTGTTGAATAATGAGGTGGAAGTGAGAGAAGATGATGTGTAGTGTTAAAAAAGAAAAATTGGGTGTTGTAAATATTAATCATTGTAGATAGCCTATGAACTCCTAACATGTGTCAATGTCCAATTGGTTCAATTTATATTTTAAAGTAAATATTAATTAATTAACTAAATCAAATTAAAAATAACAATATTAAATTGATAAGAACCCCAAATTGAGGTTCTTACCAATGAAAATGCTACTTAACTTTTCCTATAATTAATACTCTTATGCTATTATTTTCCATCTCCCTATTTTGTGTTTAAAATTTGAAATATTGGTGGGCAAAAATGATATGAAAGTATTTTTTTCAAACATAATTAATTATTTAAATTTGTAGTATGGTTATATTCATATTAACTAATTATTATGTCTATTTCAAATCAGATCTTTTAGGTGGAAACACCTATTAAACAACCATAGAAATATTAAACCAATTGCAAGAACTAATTATAAAGAATAATGAAGATCAATATGTCAAAAACGAAATGAGTCCACAAGGGAAACAACAAAACGATTAAATGAAAAATAAATAGCTGTAGAGGGTAAGGGGAGTATCATAACTTGGGATATTGGAGTCAAACCAGAATGTTTCAAAACAAATATTCCATCCAATTCTACCTAAACAGGCATGCCCCATGCAAACATATTTTAATAAAAGGTTATAGGGTCAATTGATCCCACTCTCACTTCTATAACTTTGCTTTGTTGGCCATTTCGAAACCATCGGAATATATTTTTAATCACCTACATGTATTATATCGAGTTTGAATATAGACGAAGATATATACAACAACAATTCTATCACAAACCACTTGATTATATGTCTTCATCCATTTTAATTTACTTAGATAAAATCCTAGTTTCCTAACCTAATTTATTTTCAAAAGTCGATCAAATTTACTAATATTTCTATTTTTGAAAATAGTTTCTTACAAAGATAAATCAGAACTATAATAATGGTAGGGAGACAAAGATTCATAACTTGATAAATGAAACAAGATATATACAGAGTCAATATCCACTTCTCGTAAAACTCACTCATCGTTATATTATATAAGTACTAAATAAATTGCAAAATTTTATTTAAATTATTTATTTTATATTTATTAATTTAATATATATATTTTTTATAAAAAATATTTTTTATAAAACAAGTACAAACATATTATTATTCTTTTAATCAAAACATCTCCGAAATTAATTTTTCTTCACTGCTTATACCTCTCTCGACTCTCTCTTTCTCTTATCAATCTCTGTGTAAATTTATTCGTTTTGAACTCAACTTTTCTTTTTCTTATTCACTTGAGCTTAACTCACTTTGAAATATTTTTCTCTGGTTAATTGAAATTCATCCATGATAATTTATTTTCTAGATATTAAAATCATATTAAAAACACTTTGTTTTATAATAAATTCATTAAAAATTTACCAAAATAATTTTTTTTTAGGAGCACGAAACACTGAATCATTGATCTTTCTTACAACGCTATCATCAGTTCAATCTCCAGTAAAAATTATTTTTTTACTTATGCTATTCTTCATTGTATCTCAATTTCTCAGACAACAATATCTCCAGATTTATCTTGAGTTTCTCATCAATTGTACCAACATAATAAACTTGCTTTTTTTTACAATAACTTTGATGGACATATTCCAAAACATTTTGCGAAATAAAATTTTAACAAACTTTGGATCTCACATAATTGACTTACATATTAGATTTCACTGGATTTTTTACAACAATCTAACTGATGTGATCTCTAAATCATTGTCTTTTTTTTTTTATCTTTGCTACAAATATTTGGTCTTTCCAAACAACAATATTTTCGGTCCGCTCCAAAAGATATCTTCTTGAGTTTTGGATCTCTTCAAATTTTTTTCTCACCAACAATCTCACATCCGAAAGAGTTTCAAACTTCAATTTTTGTAAGAGTTTGAGACGCTAATTTCAAGTCGAATTAATAGTTTAGTATGATTTCGATATATTTATGTACTAGAATTGGTTCTCTAGAGGAGACAAAAATCCGTTCTATGTTGTAGATATTTTTTAATAAGTATTTTCAAATATTATTATTGATACAATGTTAAATTTGTATATATGACATTAAAAATTTGAAAATAATAAAATAGACGAGAGATGCAATTATTTTATAATAATATTTTCTTAAAAAAACCTATATCACACTTGTTTTCCTTTTGTTTTATAATTCAAAATTATTTCTTCTCACTAACAATCTCACATACAGAGAGTTTCCAACTTTAATATTTGTTTGTAAGAGTTTGAGGCGCTATTTCAGCTCAAATTAATACTTTAGAGTGATTTCGACATATTTATGTCTCGAAACATATTTTTTAGAGGAGATCATAAAAATCTGCTCTATAGGTGGGAATATTTTCTAATGTTTTTTCTTGATAATTATTTTCAATTATTTTTATGAACACTTGCTAAAGTAGACCTTTATTTGAAGTCAAATGCAAAACTAGACCCTTCATCATTCTTTTTTTAAAGTGCCTTAAAATGCGCAGACTTCTCTTCAGAAGTCTGGTGGCCTTGTTTGAAACATAATAACCCAAAGACTCACATAATTACGGAAATGTCATTTTATTTAATAGCTCCCAACCACCATTACCAACCAAATTGAGATCTAAATGCTTCAAACAACCGAATTAAGAGATGTTAAACCTCTATTATTAAGCTAAAAGCTCCATTTTTCTCGGTCTCCTCTCTCATTCTCTCTCATTTCAACCATTAAATTCTAAAATCTCTTTCTCAAAATTCACCATCCTTAGATCTTGCGGTTTACTAAGATTCGTGCATAATAACGCATGGGTTTCTTGGGTAGTGGTGGCGTGAGCAGTTCTTGGCCGTCGACAGACTTCTTAGGTGAAGTCTCAATAGTCTAGTCTTGCAATTGACTTTTGCTTCACAGACTTCATGATGGAAGTCTCAAATTCTCATTTGAAAATAAAAAAAAACAGTCTTGAGACTTCACCTATGAAGTCTGCGTACAAGAGGTTAGTTTTGCAATTGACCGTAAATTTGACTTTTATTTTAGACTTCTCCTGTGAAGTCTACGAAAAAAAGGAAGTTAGTTTTGCAATTGACCTGAACGAAAACTTTTTATTCAGACTTCACCTAAGAAGTTTGCGTGAAAAGGGGTTACTTTTGTATTTGACCGAAATTTTGAAACATTGACTATTGATAGACTTCTCGGATAAAGTTTCCAACCAACGAAAACTCTGGAATTAAAAAACAAAAATTTTGGTCAATTGCAAAAGTAACTATTTTTCTACTCAGACGAAATCTCATGTAAAAGTAAAATTCTAGTCAATTGCAAAACCTGACCCTACTCTATGGGTAGACTTTGCCAGAGAAGTCTCTGAAGGTAAAAAGACTTCATCGTGGAAGTCTCATTACGTAATAGACTTCATAGGCGGAGTCTCATACCGATAAGACTTCGCAGATGAAGTCTACTAAAAAAGTCAAAGTTGTTGTCAATTGCAAAACTAGACCCCAAAGTGGTATTAACTTCTTAGACGAAGTCTCATTGTGTAGGAGACTTCGCCTGTGAAGTCTCCTTAAAAATTCAAAATTTGGTCAATTGCATAACTATACATACCCCTACTTCAGAATTCTCAGGCGAAGTCTCTTCTGAAATCTTAGCAGACTTTATCTGAGAAGTCTGTTAGGAGACTTCATCCGAGAAGTAGCTAGGACCCCCGTCTTATATGTTGTCTTAAATCGATTTTATTAGTCTCTAGTAATTATTTATTGCGAGACTTCACCTTTGAAGTCTCCTAACATACTTCGTATGAAAAGTCTGTCGATAGATTACTTCTAGAAGTCTCATACGATGATGTTTAGTAAAAATAAAAATTTACCTTATTTGTAATTAGTTATTTTTTTTTCTTTGTCCTAACATGAGTGTTACGTGTGAAGTCTCTTGCACTAACTTTTAAAATATTTCATTTGTATTTTATCTCTTGCACTAATAGTTATGTATGAGTTTCACATCTCAATGTGTTAAACTATCCATATTTATGTGGCTCATGACACTTTTTGTAAGTGTTTTGGTACTTAAGATTTTCAAGTTTAAAAGTCACTAGATGTGTTTTTGTTGGAATCTCGAAGTGAAGTCTTCTTTCCAAGTCCCGCTGTGAAGTCTTCTTTCACGAACACTACTATATGCCTAGCTAATTATGACTTTTTTTTGTTGTTGTTCCACTTTGCATTTCAGAAGAACAAGAACAAGGTTCTCTTTAAGGACTTTGTAACTTTATTTTTGTTAAATGAAGAGTTGACGTTTAATTTAATAGGTTTCACAGGAAGTACTTTCTTTGTCAATATAACTTTTATTAATTGGAAATATCATCGTACAAGAGATTACAATCCAAGAAGGAGGATTACAATTGTTTGTTCTTACATCTATAACATTATATGTAAGAATTTAAATGTTACGAGAACCCGGAAACGTCTCGGTGTGAAGTCTCGTTGTGAAGTCTGGTTGTGAAGTCTCATAGTGAAGTCTCGGTGTGAAATCTCACTGTGAAGTGTCAGTTGTGAAATCTCGGTGTGAAATCTCACTATGAAGTCTCAGCTTGAAGTCTCACTGTGAAGTTTCGGTGTGCAGTCTCACTATGAAGTCTCGCTATGAAGTCTCTCTGTGAAGTTTCACAGTAAAGTATGGGTGTGAAGTCTCACAATAAAGTATGGGTGTGAAGTCTCACAGTAAAGTATGGGTGTGAAGTCTCACAGTGAAGTCTGGGTGTTAAGTCTCAGTGTAAATCTAGATCTGTAAAAATAAAGGAAAAAACAAACACTCATATACAAACACAAAAATAACGCGAAAAACTCAGATAAATCAACAAAAATTTTAGAAATCATACTCAACATAAACTGTTTTAGACTTGAAATTCATTATGAATCCTCTAGATGAAATTCAAAAAATACAAATCATAACGCATAGACAATTGAAGATTCAGATCTTAACTTTTATTTGGAACATAAATTGTTGTATGAATCTAAAGAATAAACGAACTTAACTATTTTTTGGTGGTGTTACGCCTTAGATCTGTAACAAGCATAAAAACATAAGTTAGTACGATGAAGACGCCGATAAAAAAATGCAATAATAATGAGCGAGTGGTTTGACAGATTTGAAAATAATAACACTTTTGCAGAGATATTAATAGCGACGAAAACGGAGAAAGAACAAGAAAATCAACGTCTTACCGACGACGGTACTTTAGAGCGGCGTTGAAGGTGGAGAGATCTTTGCCATTTTACAGAGGTTTTAGAGAGAGAGAGAGAGAGTGTGCTCTGCCGTTTTTGAGAGAAAGCTAGAGGTTTGAGAAAAATAGAAAAATTGAGTTTTTATACGGGAGGTAAAACTAGGGTTATGTTAAAAGTTCAGACTTCACCTTTCAAATTTTAGACTTCATCTTTGAAATTTCAGACTTCACCTCTGAAATTCGAATTTTTCAAATTTTTTAAAATTTTTTGAATTTCAGACTTTACCTTTGAAATTCTAGACTTCACCTTTGAAATTTCAGACTTCACATTTGAAATTTTAGATTTCACCTCTGATGAGACTTCACCCAAGACCCGAGAAGTCTGGAAGCCCTAAACTCTAAAATTCAAATATATTTTTTTCACTTTTTGTTAACAAATTCTCACATTTGACATCAAATAGTATAATATATCCAAAATCTAACAACTACACGAAGGATCATCATTTTATATCAAAAACATATCAACCTAAGTCTAACCCTAAAGATATATACATAGATGCTTACACATTGGTAAACCCAAAACCTATTATGCCTCACATGGTTTACATCACATGACTTAGTTTTATGAAATTTTATTTTTAAACCTTTGGTTTTGATTTAAAATAATTTATCTATCAGAATTTTTGATCAAAATACTTTTTATAATTTTTAATTTAAATTTAAAATTTAATTATGGTTGTAAATTTTGCTAGTGAAGTCTGCGACAATTTATTGTTTTGTTTAACATAATCAACCTTACACTCTTTAATTTTATGAAAGTTTCTGAAATTTTAATTTATAAAGTTCATATTTGGATAATCTTATTTTCAGTAAAAAAATTGCATTGAAATTACTTTTTATTATTTTTCCAATTTAAATCTAAGGTTTAATTACGATTCAGACTTCATGGATGTCATGGACGAAGTCTACTGTGAGACTTCGTTCATGAAGTCTCCGCCGCGCGAAGATTAGAATTGTAATTGCAGTTTTTTTTTTGCAAATAAGAGGGTTAATGTAATTTCTATACTTTTTAGTCTATTTTTAAATTTGTTTCGATTTGAGGTCTAGTTTTGCATGCAAACTCAATTTTGGGTGTAATTTTAACAATTCTCCCTTATTTTTATTGATTCAATGTTAAATTTGTATATATAATCTAAGTTTTCTTGAATTTATATATGACTTAGTTATGATTATAATAAAAATAATCAACTATTTAAATTCAATATAGTCTATTATTATTTTTAAAACATCAAATAAAATTTTAATATAGCTAAATAAAATTAATCAATTATATATGATATGGAGAGCTGATATGAAAAATAGAGTATGATGTGTATTATTTAAAATGTTGATTGGATACTGTTTTTTGGTGAGGTGTTAGATGAAAGATACTTGTAAATGTTGATATGTCAATCTCTGGAAAGAATTTTTAGTGTATTGATTAGATATAATATGTTAATGTAGATGTTAAACAATAGTGATAAAACAATTTACAAATACAAGAAAAACAAAAAAATAAATAAAAGAAACAATGAGTAGGCTTAGGGGAAGGAGGTATTGATTCTTGGTCAAGTTGAGTTTAATTATATTTTCATTAGCCAATCTTCTTAAAATTTAATTAAAAATTTTGTAATACCTTCCCCACCTAGATGATGAGATAATCATGGACCCAAAAACCTCAATTTTCCAAATGATATTCACCCAAAGACAAAAATAAAATAAAATAAAATAGAGTGAAAGAAGAGAAGAGAAGTGACATTCTTTTTCTTTTATATCATTTGCTCAGAATTTCTCAGCAAATGAACTTCTTTTATCCAAAGTCTTGATCATTGAGTCCAGTTGGGTAATGAGAGACACCAGCTGGGTCTATTCTTTAAGCTTCTTTCTCTTCACACAAACCATCTGAAAATAGAAGAAACAGAGAAAGCTTTTAACATTTTACCCTGAAACCATGAAAGAAGATAAAGCTTTGTCCTTTTCTCTTTTCCATTTCTTTACTGAACAATGTCTCTCTCCCATTGCAACCATTGGGTTTGGTTCATCTTGTCGTCTTGCGTCTTAAGTAAGAGAAAAAGAGAAAGCTTTCCGCATCGGACTATGTCACAGCTTCTTCTTCTTCTTCTTCTTGGGGTTGTTTCAAGAACTCAATTTTACTTCATGGGATTGTTGTTTTGTTGATAGAAGTTTTAGTTTTGGGTTTGGAGAGATCTGATTTTCCCTCAAGCTGAATCTGAGATTAGTGTTCTTCTAGAAGCCGACCATGTCTATAACTTATCAACTCTCGAATCTTACTTCAAAGAAGGCAAAGGAGTCGAGAAGTTACAAGAAATGGCTAAAAAAGCCTCTCTTGTTCCTGATTTTGTGTGGCTCTATGGTAGTAATTGTTCTGGTTATGTTCTCACGGTTAAGTAGAAGTCAGAAGGAGGAGACAAGTTCTTGTAATGGAGAAGCTAAAGTGTTGTACAGACATCAAAACGTCACCAGGAGTGAGATTCATGATTTGGTCTCTTTGTTCTCTGATTCAGATCAGGTAATTTATCTGAATTGACTTTGTTTATTGTTAAAATTGAGCTTTTAAACACTCCAGATTTGCCTTAAACTGAAACACTGTACTATCTGTTTCAGGTATTATCCTTTGAATGTCGTAAGGAATCAAGCCCTGGAATGTGGGCAAATTATGGTATTACATGTTCTCTAAGTATGCTTTCGGAGAAACAAGAGATTGGTGGGATTCCTTGGAATCTTAATCCATCAGGCTTAGCACATTCTATCTCATCAACATCTCGTATGTGTAATAATCTTGAGCAGGTAAGATAACATTGGATTCTAGCATATGTGAAGAAATGCCTTCATATTTGGTATCTAGTTCTAACAGAATTTTATTTTGAATGTTTTGGTTATGGGTAGAGTTTACAGCAACCTGAAAACCTTGAAGACGAAGACTATGAAGAAGGGCTGGATCAGGGTTTATCATCTTATTTAAGAAATGCATGGTGGTGTCTAATCCTTGGCTTATTAGTGTGCCATAAGATTTATGTATTTCATTCTAAAGCACCAGCTGAGAGTAAAGAAAAAGTACATCTGCAAGAGCCTTTAGCTCAAAAGAAGCAGCAACAACGTGCTCAGACCTTTTCTAGAGGGGCTGGAAAATGGAGGAAGAACATCCTTCTCCTCGGTATCTTAGGAGGAGTTTCCTTCTCCGTTTGGTGGTTTTGGGACACCAATGAGGAGATCATAATGAAAAGGAGGGAGACTTTAGCAAACATGTGTGATGAACGAGCCCGCGTGTTACAAGATCAGTTCAATGTTAGTCTGAACCATGTTCATGCCTTGTCTATTCTTGTATCTACATTTCACCATGGGAAATCCCCATCTGCCATTGATCAGGTGATGTGTTTTTTCTTACTGCTAAATATATTTCGTATCTTACGGTTATGTTTAAACCATTCTTTGGATTATGTTTAAATCATCAATATCTGTTACATTTACAGAAAACATTTGAAGAATATACTGAGAGAACAAACTTTGAGAGGCCTCTTACCAGTGGGGTAGCGTATGCTTTGAAAGTCCCTCACTCGGAAAGAGAGAAATTTGAAAAGGAGCATGGATGGACAATAAAGAAAATGGAAACTGAGGACCAGACAGCTGTCCAAGATTGTGTTCCTGAAAATTTTGACCCAGCACCTATTCAAGATGAATATGCGCCAGTTATTTTTGCTCAAGAAACTGTTTCCCATATTGTTTCGGTCGACATGATGTCTGGAGAAGTCAGTAAAGTTTAAAAGTTTCCTTTCCTATTACCAAACCAATGTGCTAAAAGAGAACTCAAAAGTCTATCTATTTTGCAGGAAGACCGAGAAAACATCTTGCGGGCAAGGGCATCAGGGAAAGGAGTATTAACGTCTCCATTTAAGCTTCTTAAGTCAAATCATCTTGGTGTCGTGTTGACCTTTGCTGTGTATGACACGAGCCTACCGTCCGATGCTACAGAAGAACAACGTATTGAAGCAACTATTGGGTACTGCTTTTACTTTAAAAATAAATGGTTGTGCTGATGTAAAATGATTCTAGGACTAAAGAAATTGAACCTATGTAGCAAAGAATGATCTCTGTACTAGAAAATATTAATAAGATACACCTAAAACAGGTACCTTGGTGCATCATATGATATGCCATCGTTGGTGGAGAAACTTCTACACCAACTTGCCAGCAAACAGACAATTGCTGTGGATGTTTATGACACAACTAACGCCTCAGGTCTAATTAAAATGTATGGTTCAGAAATTGGGGATATAAGTGAACAGCACATAAGTAGCCTTGATTTTGGTGATCCATCAAGGAATCATGAGATGCACTGCAGGTTAGCTCTAACTCAAATGATATTTTTTTGTAAGATATGTTCATTTCTCTCTTTTCTAAGTATGAAAATGGCATTATTCATTTATAGGTTTAAGCATAAACTTCCCATTCCTTGGACAGCGATAACACCGTCGATCTTAGTTCTGGTTATTACTTTTCTTGTTGGTTATATTTTCAATGAAGCCCTCAATCGAATTGCGACAGTTGAAGAGGATTGCCAGAAGATGAGGGAACTCAAAGCTCGTGCTGAAGCCGCTGACGTTGCAAAGTCACAGGTTAATTTTGCTAATACAAATAGTCTCAAAAGCTTGAGTGTTGACAAGAGTTGTTTTGTCACTGAAATGCTTCATTTTTTAAGAACTGAATTGCTTCTTATTTGCAGTTCCTAGCAACTGTTTCTCATGAGATACGGACTCCGATGAATGGTGTTTTAGGTACTTTTTCTACTGATCTTTTATCATTGCATGTTCTCTGGAAAATCAGCTGAAAAGTTTAAGCATATTGTTACAGGAATGCTGAAAATGCTGATGGACACCGATCTTGATGCGAAGCAGATGGACTATGCGCAAACTGCTCATGGCAGTGGGAAGGATCTTACATCACTGATAAATGAGGTTCTTGATCAGGCAAAGATTGAATCAGGAAGGCTCGAGCTTGAAAATGTGCCTTTTGATATGCGTTTTATCCTGGATAATGTTTCATCTCTCCTCTCTGGCAAGGCAAATGAAAAAGGAATTGAGGTATACTATAAACTGCATGACCTTCCGCTTCTTAATGTTTTCAACTAGCAAACAAATTCCATATCTAATGAAATCTTGGTTTCTTGTTACAGTTGGCAGTTTATGTTTCTAGTCAAGTTCCTGATGTTGTAGTTGGTGATCCAAGTCGGTTTCGGCAGATAATTACAAACCTAGTGGGAAACTCAATCAAGGTGATTCATTGCTTCCTTCTTACAAAACAACATACTTCTTTACCACTATTGTACTCACTTGTTCTTTCGGTAATAACAGTTCACACAGGAAAGGGGACACATATTTATCTCAGTGCACCTTGCAGATGAGGTGAGGGAGCCTCTTAATATCGAAGATGTAGTGCTAAAACAGAGACTAGCATTAGGATGCAGTGAGTCCGGTGAGACAGTTAGCGGGTTTCCTGCTGTAAATGCATGTGGAAGCTGGAAAAATTTCAAGACATTTTACAGCACTGAGAATCATAGTTCTGATAAAATCAAATTGCTAGTTACAGTGGAGGACACAGGAGTGGGCATACCTGTGGATGCACAAGGCCGAATATTTACGCCATTTATGCAAGCCGACAGTTCCACATCGCGGACTTATGGTGGAACCGGCATAGGTTTAAGCATAAGCAAGCGTTTGGTTGAACTCATGCAAGGAGAGATGGGGTTTGTGAGTGAGCCAGGGATAGGCAGTACTTTTTCATTTACTGGAGTTTTCGGGAAAGCAGAAAAAGATTCGTCGGTTACTAAGTTGGAACGATTCGATCTAGCTATTCAGGAGTTTAAAGGTTTGAGAGCATTGGTTATTGATAACAGAAACATTCGAGCTGAGGTGACCAGTTACCATCTTCGGAGACTGGGAATATCTGCAGACATTATTTCTAGTCTTAGATTGGCATGCACCTGTGTCAGGTACTTTACATGCACTAGTGTCTGATTTTCTTTACTCGTCCAACTGCTTTGCTGTGTTCATATGGAATGAAATGTATAATGCGTTGCAAGACAGCTGTATAACTGTTACTGTCCTTGCATTCCAAGATTGAAAAGACTAGCATTTGTAAAGATTATAGTTGGTTCACTAAAAGCATTCTATTTTTTCTGGACTCTTTGCAGCAAATTAGACAATTTGGCTATGGTTCTAATTGACAAAGACGCCTGGAACAAGAAAGACTTTGCAGCACTTGACGAGTTGTTTACTTTTAGCAAGGTAACGTTTACAAGAGTCCCAAAGATTTTACTTTTGGCAACCTCTGCATCTCTTACTGAGCGCAGTGAGATGAAGTCTTCTGGTCTCATTGATGAGGTGGTAATAAAGCCCCTTCGGATGAGTGTCTTAATATGTTGCTTGCAAGACACACTTGTCAATGGCAAGAAGAGGCAACCAAACAGAAAGCGGAGAAATCTTGGACACTTGCTCAGAGAAAAGCAGATTCTCGTTGTGGACGATAATCTGGTGAACAGACGAGTTGCCGAAGGTGCACTTAAGAAATATGGAGCTATTGTTACATGCGTTGAGAGTGGCAAGGCTGCATTGGAAATGCTTAAGCCGCCTCACAACTTCGATGCTTGCTTCATGGATCTCCAGATGCCTGAAATGGATGGGTAGCTAACTATTTTATAATCTTATCCCTTCAGCATGTTGATTTCTTGAATGTGGTCCCTGGTAATTTTATGATTTTTGTGCAGATTTGAAGCAACGAGGAGAGTCCGTGACCTGGAGAGGGAAATCAACAAGAAGATAGCTTCTGGAGAAGTTTCTGGTGAAATGTATTGTAAATTTAGTAGTTGGCACGTCCCAATATTAGCAATGACAGCTGATGTTATACAAGCTACTCACGAAGAATGCATGAAATGTGGCATGGATGGTTATGTATCAAAACCGTTTGAAGAGGAAGTGCTCTACACAGCGGTAGCAAGATTCTTTGAACCGTGCTTAAAGAAAGACTAAAAAAGCCATTTCCTTTGTAGGATTATATATATCAACCCGAGAGCTTTTTGACGTCGGGTAGTATATCTTGAACATTCATGACCTGCAATTCAACTTGAGGTCAAGCAAGAGAACCAGTCCATTATCCATTGTCCTTCACAGGTCTCTTTCGCTTAGACCTCGTCTGGTAGAATATGAGAAGGAACTGCGAAAGCCGTAGTCTCTCTCTCTTTGTATAGACAGCTTTGTCGTCTTTCATCTCAGCCTGTGTGTATAGCAGATTTCTAGTGTTAGCTCCATTATATTCATTCATATATATAACTCAAACTCCCTCCTCTAAACTGTAAAACAGCTTGTATGTTGTGTAGAAATAGTAATGGCCCTTGATTACATGATAGGAAGCGTATATATGACTCTGTTATGAAAGACATTCCAGAAGCAGAACAAAATCTTCCTCAAATCCAGTGAAATGCCGATCTGGCACATGATTGCATCTGAAGCAAACCAAGATTCCCTAGTCATAGATCTTGAACTTTTTGAGTACTGATTCTTTCTAACTAATATAAAGGGGTCAAGTTCCACAAATATTTTTAGCTCTCAAACTTATCAACTAGATCAGATCTAGATCTCTCTGTACCACTCATTGCCTTCATGGGGAAGATGTCAACTTTCTTGATAAGGATACTTCTTCCTCTGCTAGTCATAGCAGTGACATTTCCTCAACGTTCAGGTAAACTACCACTGCAATGTTCACACTATGTCCTTTTTGGGCTTTAACAAGATGTATGTGAGTGTATGTATAAACAGAGGCAGAGTCGGAACAATGGTGCATAGCGGATGAACAAACGCCGGACGATGAGTTGCAGGCAGCCCTAGAGTGGGCTTGCGGTAACGGTGGAGCTAACTGCAGCAAAATGCAGCAGGAAAACCAGCCATGCTTCTTGCCCAACACAATCAGGGATCATGCCTCTTTTGCCTTTAACAGTTATTACCAAAATTATAAGCACAAAGGTGGTTCTTGTTACTTCAGAGGTGCTGCCATGATCACTGAGCTTGACCCCAGTAAGCTCTCTCCTTCTCTATATCACTTTGATCTTAGCAGATAGTGAACAATCAGCATCTGATCCGGATATAATTGTCGCAGGTCATGGTTCTTGCCACTATGAGTATAATACCTGATTCAAATGAGACAGCAAAGACAAGATACAACAAGATGAAAAGCTATGATTTTGCATTTATACATTTTCCCTATGTAATGTTTTCTTCCCAAAGTAGTATCCATGTACTGTGTTTCACCCAGATACTGTTCTCTCATTACTCTTCAGTCTTTCTATTGTGCATTAAGATTTTATAAAGTATCAAAGATACATCAACCTGGTTACTATTGCTCAATCTAGAATACTTTCACAACATGTAGTCGCAGCAGTAGTTCTTATCGTAGTCAATTTCTAGATTTAGCGTCTTCTATGAGCAAATGTCCTACCTGGAGTCAGATCATGGTCATGTTTTCCTTCATATGTCATTATTAGCAACTTCGCATCACGAGTTGACCTTTCTACGTGTTTCTCGACCATGCATCCAGAACTTGAACATCCATAGTAGCTCCTGATACAGGCCATTGAGAATCAGATTGAAGCAAGTGGAAGTTCCAGAATAAGCATAGATACAAGGGTAAAACTAAAACACTGAGTGAGAAGAAGCACACTACGCAATACATTGGTAGACCAGTCCACTGGAGTTAGCTCCACGTAATCCGCCTTCCTTCTTCCTGGTACATAAGAAACAATAAGAACATTAATGCTAATGGCTTTTTTTAAGATGCATTAAGAATCTTAAAAATCGATAAAATAATACTGCTTGTGTGTATCATCTTTTTGCTACTTGATTGTGAAGTACCAGTTCTCAATTCATTTGCCGATGAAGCAACTGAAACTTGAAGTTCTGTTTAATGATGTGTCTGGACACAGGATCCAGATGAAGTCTGCAAACACCAAACTAAACAACCATATCTATTATGTCTTATGCTTACATATATTACGCCAATTGTACCCATCTTGCATATTTTCCACACGGATAAAAGGACTGTTCCCTTGTGAACCAGACTGCAAAGACAAGCCAATACGCTCAAGACTTGTGTTAATTCTTTTTCTGATCCCTTAAAAGCAAAATCTACTTCACGCACCCTTTGGAGCTCCTTCTCCCAGCAGCCTGTGGATTTTAGAATTTATATATAAAGTATTAGAGAAAGAGAGAAAGTTTGTTGTGAAAGCTTTTCTCATTAACTCTGTAAAATGTATCTGTACATGTATTTATACTAACTACAGAAGCTATACAATTATCTATACAATTGATTAACTTAACCGAACTATATCAAACCAATCCTCACACTCCAATAGCCTCCTTCAAGATGAGCCTTCAAAGATATTGATAATGCTCATCTTGGACTTGAGATATTCAAATTGTGAAGAGAAGAGAGGTTTAGTTAAAAATGTCAGCCACTTGATCATCAGTACGAACGTGAAGCATCTTCAAGGTACCTTTATCCAAACTCTCCCAAACTGTATAACAATCCAATTCTATATGTTTAGTCCGTTCATGAAAAACAGAATTGGTGGCTATATGTATAGCTGCTGTACTGTCTGAAAACAGAATAGGGACAGCACGAGAAGGAACCTGCAAATCCTGCAACAATTTGCTAAAACATGCCAATTCACACGAAGCAAGAGCCAAAGCTATGTACTCTGCCTCAGCAGATGAACGAGAAACTGTTGGCTGTTTCTTGGATCGCCAAGATATTAATGAATCACCAAGAAACATTGTAAAACCAGTCGTGGAATGCCTACTATCTGGACATGAAGCCCAATCAGAATCAAGAAAACCTTTGAGAGTGAGTTCTGGTTTAGCTGAAAAGAAGAGACCTTGACCAACATTTCCTTTAATGTACTGCAGCACTCTATGCAAAGCAGTTAGATGAGAAGACCGTGGTGCAGCATAATATTGACATAACTTGTTCACATCAAAGGTGATATCCGGCCTAGTGATTGTTAAATACACCACTTTACCAACGAGTCTCCGATACATCTCCTTATCATCAAGCAGTTCACCATCTTCCTTTGACATCTTCAAATTTAGAATCATGGGAACTGAAGATGGTTTACAATCCAACATACCAGTGAAAGAAAGAAGTTCCAATGCATATTTTTGTTGGCACAAAGAAATGCCTGCTTTAGTTCTGGCAATTTCTAAGCCCAAAAAATATTTCAACATACCAAGATATCTCAATTTGAATTGTTGTTGCAACTGATCTGTCAACTGAGCTGCTACAGGTTCACTTGTACTGGGAATGACGATATCATCGACGTAAACCAATACTGCTACAAAATCAGATCCATAATTCTTAACAAACAAAGTTTCATCACCACTACCCTTGACAAAACCCAAATTCAACAAACAAGTAGAGAATTTCTTAAACCACTGTCTTGATGCTTGCTTAAGACCATAAATGGACCTTTTCAATATGCAAACTGAATTTGGTGGCAAGACAATCCCTTTTCTTGCTTCATAACCCTCTGGAAGCTTCATAATTTTTTTTCCGTCTAAATCCCCATTTACAAATGCATTAGAAACATAAGCTGTCTAAGATGCCATTTCTTTGAAGCAGAAATTTTCAAAAGTAGCTTAATGGTGGCCATCTTTGTAACTGGAGAAAAAGTTTCAGTGTAATCTAACCCTTCCTTTTGAGTATATCCTTTAGCAACTAATCTAGCTTTATATCTTTCTAAGCTACCATTAGCATGAAATTTCACTGTTAAAACCCACTTACATCCAACAAGTTTCTTTCCCGGAGGCAAAATAGTGATTTCTGATGTAGTAGTAGACTCCATAGCACCAATTTTTGCATCAACAGCTGCACACCATTCCTTGGAGTCTTGTGCATCTTTGTAAGTACTAGGAATAGGGATTTTGGTGATACTGTTAATATAACAGAGATGAGAAGGTGATATATTGGAATATGACCAAACGTCAGAGATAGGATATTTCTTATCAGATTGCAAGGAGTAGCAATGATAATCTTTCAGATGAGTAGGTAATTTCCTAATTCTTTGTGAAGAAATTTGTAGTGGTAGATCAAAAATTTGTGATGGAAGAAGAGGAAGAGAGGAAAGAGTATTACCAGAATGCACATGCTCCTTTGATGTGAAGAACTCCAATGAATGTTGAGACTTCGGATCTGTGGCCAGTGGGTAAATTTCCAAAAACAATGTTCCTTAAGATAAAAATGTTGTTAGTCTCCATATCCATAAGTTTGTAGCCTTTGTAACCAGAAGGATACCCCAATAAAAAGCAAGCTCGTGACCTTGGTTGAAATTTATGTCTTTGTTTTGCTGAAGTGCTACTGTAACACAAGCAACCAAACGTCTTGAGCTGCGAATAGTCTGGAGGATACCTGTTAAAACCTCAAATGGTGTCTTATTAGATAGAAGCTGAGAAGGAGTTTGGTTGATCAAGAACACAACCGTCAACACACAATCACCCCACAAAGCTAATGGCACTTGAGATTGAAACATGAGAGCACGAGCTACATTAAGTATATACTAGTGGTTCCTTTCAACGACTGAATTCTGTTCCGGAGTCTCTGGACAAGAGTGAAACGCCACAATTCCTTTCTCTTGATATAAACTCGTGAACTTTAGCTCAGGAGCATTATCTGATCTCACCGATTTAACTCTCACATTGTACTGATTTTCTACTTGTTGAATGAAAGCTGGAAAAATTGTCAGGACTTCAGCTTTATTTCTGAGTAAGTAGACCCAAGTAGCTCTTGAATAATCATCAACTATTGTTAAGAAGTATCTAAATCCATCCATTGTTTCTACTGAAAATGGTCCCCATATATCAATGTGTAGTAGTTTAAATGTTGCACTACAAACATTGTTTGGAGAAGGAAAAGATAACTTCTTTTGTTTTGCTAAATGGCAGACATGACAATAATCTACTCCTTTATTCTTATGTCTGGTTGTTCCCAAAATATCAGAAATAACATCCAATCTATTAAGAGAAGGGTGCCCAACCTCCTATGCCACATGCTTATATCCACAACTGCATTGACTGACATTTTGACTCCTGAATATCCAGCACATATGGATTTGCCATCCTTCTACCTTTTCCAATCCTCAGGTCCTTGATAAGATCCTGGATTTCACAAGAAGAAGGGTAAAAAATCACTCTTGAGTTGAAGATCATTTGTCAGTGAACTTATGCCGATAAGATTCAACCGAAACTCTGGAATAAAGAGCTCATTCTTGAGCAGAATATGACTATTAATTCTGAGAGATCCAACTCCACCAATTTTAACATTTTGTCCTATAAGCAAATTCACAAAACTCAAAACAGATGTATCAAAGGTCAGAAAAAGATTTTTCTCATGAGCAACATGATGAGTTGCCCCAGAATCTATCATCTATGTCTGAGAAGATAAGGTGTAATGAGACATAGTCAAAATACCAGCAAAGCAATATGTTGAGGGTGAAAATGATATACCAGAGGCATCACACTAAGAAGAACTTGCATTGGTAGAACCACCAACTTGTTGAGTCTGAAGTTGAGAACTCAAGAATGCAATAAACTGTTGCATCTGTTCCTTACCCAAATTTCCAATCACACTTTCAAGGCTACCAGATACAAGTTCTTCTTCTGATTGTGTAGGTATCATTGTCACCTGCAATTGCAGGCTTTCCCTTCTGAAATTTTTCCTCACTCTTCCCTTTAGTTGTAAAACCTGGAGTAAACCCATGTTTCTTGTAACATCGTTCTGCAATATGACCAATTCTATTACAAAAAGAACAGATTGGTCTTCTTTTGTTTGGACCTGAATGCACATAGCAAACACTTAGATCTTCTCCTAAACCAGATTGAACTTGAGCTGTTTCTGACACCTGGAAGACTGTAGGTGGAGCAACAAGATTAGAAAAATTCTTTTGTCTATTATCTTGATCCAGAATGTTATAAACTTCAGCCAAGGTAGACAAAAATTTCTTCATGATTATTTGCCTTCTGATAATCGCATAAGAATCATTAAGTCCTGCTAAAAACTTGTTAATCTTGGTTCTCTCTGCTTTCAATTGCAGACGAGCTGCTTTCCCACAAACACAAGGATCATCAGGTTCATCTGTACTATCAAGATTATCCCAAAGAGTTTTCAAAGTGGTATAGTAATCTAATAGAGACATTGAACCCTGATGCAAATCTTGTATCTCTTGAGTAAGATTAAAAGTTCTAGGCAAGTTAGTCATGTGGAATCGGCTATAGAGATCACGCCATATATCAGTAGCATCCTTCAACCTTAAGATACTACGATAAATCTGAGGCGATACCATATTCAACAACCATGCTTTCACCATACTATTACACCTAGACCATAATCTGAAGTTAACATCGGATTTTAGAGGACGAGGGAGTGATCCATCTATAAATCCAAGTTTGTTCTTAACATCTAAAGCTATTCGCATCGCAGCATCCCAGCCATCGTAATTAGTTCCATCTAATCGAATAAAAACGATGATCAAACCTGGATGATCGGCATTATGAAGATTGAACGGCGATTCGTCCAGTTTGGAGGATCTGTGCAACACAGCATCTCGCGGAGCTCCAGCTACTTTGGATCTTGTACCTGGAGGAGAATCCAGAGGAGATTCAACTGTTCCGGTGCATCATGATGATTTCCGAACTGCAGAGCTCGCCGTTGACTTCGATCGAGTAGATTTCCGTGTTACCCAAGCTACAAACACCATTAGATCTTGGAATCGATCGACAGAAATGGTGAATCCATCTCGAAAAACGAAAATATCAGATCAAATTGAACTGAGAAATGAGCTTCTATAGCTCTGATACCATATTAGAGAAAGAGAGAAAGTTTGTTATGAAAGCTTATCTCATTAACTCTGTAAAATGTATATGTACATGTATTTATACTAACTACAGAAGCTATACAATTGATTAACTTAATCGGACTATACCAAACTAATCCTCACACTCCAATATAAAGCAATCAAGAAAAGAAGCACAACAGCTTCTTGCTTTGGAGAGGCCTCGCCTTCTATCTTTAACTAAGATAAATTTAATAGTTCACAACAAAGCCTTAAAAGATTAAATTGGTTATTGAAGTAACGAGTATTTTTACCTAAAAATATTAAAAAGACAAAAGGGAATTGAATTACTCACAACAAATAATCATCCAACCGAAGATGGAGACAACCACAATTTGGATCCAACATACCAGATGGTCAGAGTCTGTAGGAGTTAGAAAAAGTGTACTCACATAAGTGATTAGGTGCTTACGCGGTGCACCGAGCCAAGTCCAATAATGAATTCAATCTCAATTTAATACTGTATTACAGTTTTCTTAAAAATAAAAAAACTTTCAATAGGAAAAAGTTTTAAGGCGGTTTATTGGTTCAAAGATTTTAATGGATTTGGAAATCTAAGTGAAAATCATGTGTTATTCAATCATTGATTTTAAAAAAGATTTCTAAATCATGTCTTATTGGTTCTATCATTTATAAATACTAAATAAAATCATGTGTTATTCATCTAATGATTTATTATTGGATTTTAAAATCCAAAATTTATTCTAAATAGATTTGAAAATGAAGAATAGAATGATTCAAATCTGCGGATAAAACATGTAATTTCAAAATCTATATATATATATATAACTTTCAAATTTAATAAATATTTTCAAACAAATCTTATAAGGATTTACAAATCAATTAACTAATAAAGCCTCTTTAAAGGGGGGGGGGGGCTTTATTTAAATATCTAACAAATTTTTATGTCAATTTGTTCATCTATAACTTATCAAGATAAGTTTGGTCAAATAGGTTTTATAATAAGGAAAACTCAATTATGTTCTTAGTTCCAAAATTATAGAAATAATTTTCAATATTTCAATCATATTCTAAAATCTCTTATTCATTGTTTTTTTTTTCCTTTTTTTTTTTCAATTGATTGTCCTGAATTGACCCCAATTCGTCGTCCTCTTTAGGAGAGCGAATGACCTTAATGTCACTTTTGGAGAAAACTTGATCTCGGGTGTCACTTTTTGATATACATGCCACTCTGTTCATATTTTCATGTATTATTCCCTTTGTGCCCTTAATGATGAATTAAAAGAAATGAAAAATAAAACAAAAAAATAACTTTCGCTCCCTCTTCTCCCTTCCCTACTCCCCTCCGAAAGAAAGTAGAGCCGATGTCCATCTTCTCGGCGCTGGCGACGCCTCATGAAACTCGGAAATACAGTTTTTTATCCTCTTCCTTCTCTATCTTAAGTGAGTTATATTGAGTTTTGAGTATGATGATTTAGGGATTTTAGGAAAATTTAGGGATTTGATTGTTGAATTTGCTTGCTTGTATGCACATTTGGTCGGCAATTATGCTTAATGGGGTGATAAGTTTTATGCATGGGTCATTTTTTGAATGCAGTCGTTGAATGTTAGGTAATTAGAAACCTCGATTGGATATTATAATTCACAAATCTGCAGTTATAGGTCAAATGGGACAAGTGGTTTTTTAACTTTAAGATATGAGTACATATGGTACACGTAGTATGATTGTCAGATAATAAAACAAGTGGTACACATAGTATTACTGTGGCTAGTTGGGTATTCGTAATTGTGGTTTTTTGGCGGAGGCCCCCGATGTGAAGGATATCCAAATTAACGTACATTTTGACTATCGAGGGAAATATTCAGAAGAGCATCAATGCATTGCAATAAATTCTATATATGGTATATCGTTTAAGACCCCATCTTTGGAAGATATGAGTTATTCGGTTCTAGTAGAAAAGATATGCAGCAAGATTGTGATAGTTGAAACCACAGGGGAGTTGAAATTGAGTGACAATCTATCTAAAGCTCGGAGAGATTCACATATTGTCTCCCAGTATTGGAGACCTACTTACTACATCTCGACCGGGGGCCTCTCCAATCTTTGCTTAAGATTCACCTGTCCAAAAAGCAGCAGCAGACTGGTTGATTAGGTGCTCCAAGATCTGGATCTTCTACTATGGCGGTCTCTGAAAAAGTATCATCTGGATCTGGCAAGTCCTGCCATTCCTACCTATCTATCATTGGTCAACTCGGGAATCTGTTTAAAGAGTCTTCCTTCCCACCTTTCTTCATGCCTTTTTCCTTTCTAAATGATGAGGATGTTCATATTTTTCCAACGCCATTGGATACAGAGGGACTTCTACCTATTTTGCATGTGGAGTTGGATGAAAATCATAGGGTGGAAGCAATTGTCAAGAGCTCGTGAACGAGAAAGTTCATTTGGTGTGAATTATGGACAGCTTGTTTCAAAAGAAAGGGTTGATGATGTAGATAAGGATGGACTTAATGGTGGAATTCTTACCCCTTACAAACCTTTGATTATTGAAAATGATGTGGATAGGCATATGGAGAATTCCGTTAATGAAAATGTTGTGGATAGCCCGATGGAGAAAGAGTTTAATGGATATGATGTGGATAGGCATATGGATAATTCTGTTAGTGAATATGTTGTTCATAGCCCGATGGAGAAAGAGGTCAATAAAAATGATGTGGATATGCAGGTGGAGAATGATGTTAATTATCTTGTAAAAATCTTGATGGAGAATGAAGTCAATGAAAAATGATGCGGATGAGTATGTTAGTAATGAATATGTTGTGGCTATCCTCATGGAGAATGAAGACAATGAAAATGTTGCAGATAGGTAGATGGAAAACCTTATGGATGACAGTTTGGATGCTAGGCATGAATATGATGAACTTCCATGTCTTGTAGAAGTAAGTCAAAGTCAAAATCAGTATGTTGAAGAATGGGAAGATGGTACTGGTCTCGAAAAAAATCAGGAATTTAGTTCTAAAGAGGCAGTGCTAGATTTGGTTTGTAGAGCTGCAACTAAAAACTGTTTTGGGAACTATACTCTTAAGCCAGACCCGAAGCGACTGTTGCTACGATGTCGTCAACATTCATAGGGTTGTAAATAGTATTTAAGAGTTGTAAAAATTAAAGAAATCTGCTCTCGGTCTGTTACGCCTACAAGTAGTATTAGACAGAAAGGCACAACAAGATTAGTAGTAGTTATTTTGCATGAAAACTATCCAGATCTATTGGACACCCTGTCTCCAAAAAACATAATGAGTATTGTTCAAGGCAGACTCGGTTTGCATGTGTCATACTCAACGTCTTTGAGAGGGAAAAAGCAACATGTTAGTAATGTGCGTGGGAGTCCTGAAAAAAGGTACACCATGTTATATTCATATCCGCACATACTAGAGAAGGTCAATCCCAAGACAATAACATATGTGGAATCAGATAAAGAAAAAATGTTCAAGTACCTATTCATTGCTTTAGGTGCTAGTATTGAAGGGTTTAGGGCAATGAGGAAAGTGATAGTTGTGGATGCAAATTTTATTAAGAGTATGTATGGTGGTATGTTAGTTTTTACAATAGCTGAGGATTCTAACCATCACCATTACCCCATTGCGTTTAGTGTAATTGATGGTGAAAATGATGTTAGTTGGGACTGGTTTTAAAAGAAGCTGAAAATAGTTATACCAGATGTACCTGAATTGGTATTCATAAGTGACAGAAACCATAACATCATCAAGGCAGTATGTGAGGTTTATCTGAGTGCAAAACATGCACATTGTATATGACATTTTTCTTAGAACGTGAGATCAAAGGTGAAGAGTGACAAGGATCTAGCTGCAACATGCAGATGTTTTGATATAGACATGTAGCCGTGTGTGCATGCAATAGCCGCATGTATGAAGTTCATGAGGAATGAATGGAGAACATTAGATATCCAAATCTATGATTTTTGTTCGAAATATTACTTGATAGAAACGTGGGCATTGGCATATCACAAAACTATTCATGTAGTCCCACATGAGTCCAAGTGGAGTGTTCCTGTTGAAGTTCAAGAATTGTTTTCCTTACCACTAGAGTACACTGAAAACCAGGAAGGAAGCAAGAAATGTGGTTTCCTTCCATCAGAGAACATCGCCAAAAGAGTAAGAACAAGTCTAGGCTTGTCATAAACTTGGAGAGGTGGCTGCAACCCAAAAGTGATGCTTAGAAAAATATTCCTTGCTCTTGTCCAACTAAGGCCAACCAAGAACATCTAAAGAATATTTATGTACTTTATAATATATTCCAAATATGTACAACTAAGAACATCTTAGTACGTTGTAATATACTCCAACTATGTACAACTAAGAACATCTATGTTGTTTAAATTTACCTTGAACATTTGCTATCGTCTGTTAAGGATTCAAAAATGTGTTCAAAGTATCCGAATGAAAGAATTTTGGAGTTATGGTTTTAGTTATGGTTTTACAGATATTAGTTACTGCTCATACTTTATTAGTTCTAGTTTTATACATATATTTTATTAAATTTTGTAGTTATTTCTTAAAGAATTTTAATATTTTATCATATTAATTATTAAATTTACAATTTTTAGAGCAATTTCAGAAGTTTCAAATGAGAGCATTTAATGTGATAAACAGTCAATAAAAAAAATTCAATACTAAATATAATTACACAATACTAACGATGAGTTGACCTAGTGGTTAACTCCTGAGTTTTGAAATTGTAGGAATATAGGAGGTCACGGGTTTGATTCACGTTGGGAGGGGTCTGCTCTCCGAAGGAGAGTTAATTTAACATGGTTTGGGGCTCGCTTTAGGAGGATTATGGGCTTCGGCCCGGAACCTCCTAGTCATACAAATATATATATATATATATATATATATATATATATATATATATATATATATATATAATGTTTACAATTAAACAAACCCTTATACTATAAGGAACACTTACAATGTCATCACCCTCTTTTGATACAAAAGATGTGAAACCGTTAATTTCTTCAATGCTATATTATGCAATCCTGCTATATGATTCACAGTAGTAGTAAATCATGTGTCCAACTAGAATATAATAAGTTTTAGCCAGGTCTAACGATAAATACACAAAATGCATCTATGAAGACGAGTGGATAACTGTATATTTAGGGACAACATGCCGCCAAAAGATACACTTTATCACACGTGGATTCCTATTTATTACAATCCAGCCAAGAAGTACAATTGTCGTACCCGCACGTGGATTTAATATTTAATAAAGAGAAAAGAAAATAAATTAATATTATATTTATTCCCCTTCTCTTATTTCTCACTTCTCACTTTCTTCTTTTTCTTTCTTTCGAGCTAGGGTTTCCTCCTGAAGAAAGAGAGAGCAGCCGACCAAGGCGATATCTGGTTATAGCGAATTTCTTGGATTTATCCGGTAACACAGAAAAGGTAAATCTCTCTTGATGTAGGATTCATGAAGAATTAGTTGATTGTTAGATGTAGGGTTCATAAAGGGATATGGGGGTTTCAAGATCTAGGGTTTCATAAAGGGATTTGTATGGTTATAGGTCTAATTTTTGTGGTCTTCATATAAGAATAATGTCATATACTTGGGGGGAGAATTGGAGCGATAGCTCAGAATCATAAGCCAATACTTTAGATCCATGTTGTTATGCGGATGGCGACTGGGGTGTTCTAATGGTTTGCTTTTGTGGCAAACACATGGAGGTTAAAGTGTATACCGATGTGGCTACTCTAGGACAAAAATATTACAAATGCCCAATGAGAGTGGTCAGTTTATTTGATTTCTAATGTGTTTGTGATCTAAACTTTTATCTCATGTAGTTTTTGTGAGTGTGAAGGATGATGATTACCACCAAATTGAAAAGTGGTGGGAGTATAGAACCACCACATCAATCAGTGGCATGATAATCCATTAGCAACACACTTCTTTCACGAGGAGGTGGTATGTATCCGCAGTTGGAGTCAATTCGGGAGACAATGTTCAAAATGCGTGGTGAAATTGAGGCCCTTAAGGAGCGCTTAGGCCAGAAGGAAGCCGAGATTGCTATGCTTAAGAAGTTATTAGCTAAGTGGGTTTAGGGTTTGTAAAGTTCTAAGATGTAATCTTAATTATCATTCTACTTTTGACTTGAGACCAATTTAAATTTATATATTTGGCTAAACTCTATAAAATTGTCTTAACTATCTGTGGTTTATGTGTAATAAATCTTGTGGTACTAACTTTACCAAATTTATGGGACTAACTTGTACCTAATATACTTGTTGGACCAAATTTTATGGGACTAACTTGTATCTAATATACTTGTTATACCAACATATTCAATTGTACCAACTTGTACCATGTAATACCATATGGACTAAATCTACTAGAAATAACAAAGGTACCACCAATCATTATGTCAACATTTAAAAAAAACTCACCATATAGTCATTCAAACAACCAAAATGCCTCCTTAGTTAAACAAAAAAAATATTCCAACTGATCCCTCCTTACACCTTACTTGACTCTCCGTCGCTTACTCTTGCCTTGTTCATAAGGTGTCCTCACTAACCTGGATGGTTGTCTTCTTCGCTTCTCTCCAGATTTTATCATAGTTTCTTTTGCTTTTTTCTTCTTCTTTTCGACTTTCTTCTTCTGTTTAGTCTTCTTTCCTTTCTTGTTCTTCTTATTCTGTTTCCCTTTCACCTCTTGGTCTAGAACCTTCTCCGGAGTTTTCTCATCTTCTTCTTGCTCATTCTCTTGCTCATTCTCCTCTTCATTCTCCCCCTCATTCTCATTCACCTCCTTATCCTCCTGATTCTCTTCATCATCCTCCCCCTCATTCTCATTCACCTCATTATTCTCCTGATCCTCATCCTCCCCCTCATTATAATTCACCAAATTTACCTTATCTTGTTTGTCTTTTTCACCATCTACATCAAAATTCAAATTCAAACAAGTAATCAGATGGACATAAAGAGAAATAACTCCATAGAGGTAAACCAAAATACTCACCAATATTAATTACGAAATCACCCCGGATGCAGACCATTCTCCTCCTCTCTATCTAGCAGCGATGACACAAAAAATTCAAGATCTTTCAATCTCTTATCCATTTTAAACCCTTTCTCCATTTCTTCCTTAAGTGAGAGAATGAATATACCAACATTTCCAGGTTGGTCATCATCAACATTCTTACTACTGCGAGAGCCCACATCCAGTTCATACGGATCTTTCCACCAGATCTTCTTCCTCTGTACAGCTAGAGAATCTCTCCAACAGTCAACAACATGATCAATGTAACATATCCCATCATCAACATTATTGTCTATGATTCGCTCCAAAAGAGCTTTCTCATCAGAGTCTGCTTCCAAGATACTTGTGTTGTCCTGTCAATATTAAAATATTTTAATTATATTCAAAATGATAAACACAAACAAATATTGACAAGAAACTATTACCTTAGTGCCGCCAAGCTCATCATTAATGTCTTCTAATGAAAAACCTTCCATGACACTTTCAAAGAACTTGTGTTTGCACATCCTTGGACAGTCTTTCTCAGTAGGAACAACTTCTCTAAATTTCCTACCAAGCAGTGGGATAAACTCAAATGCCATAATCTACACATATACAACAATATCTCAATGAGTCAATCCATAAAACTATAAACTTTACTATTAAAAATCATAAAATATTCAAATAGAACTTACTTCACGTGCAACAATGAATCTAGAGAAGCAAGTATGCCCTTTTGGTTTCACATGGCCTTTCAAGTTCTTCATCTGGCTTTTAATCCCTTGCATGCAGTTATCAAATGTATAACGCCCTCAGGAAAATTTTTCACAAGCAAGAATATCATCAACAACTTTAAGAAGGAACTCATCAATGTTTCCATCAGCCTTAGACTTTGCCTTCACTACCATGCATAAAAAAATACAAGATAAAAAACTTCTTCCTCTCTAAAGAACCCTTTATCTTCATTTTCTCGAGCTTTCCTTCAACATCTTTGATTTTTATTCCCTTCTCCTTTCCTAATAATTTTTTGGCAAACTTCAAATCCCCCATAGTGTTCTTATAGTGAATGGGGTAATCATGGCAGTCAAATCCGGTTAACAGTGCGTGATCTCTCATGGAATACCTTATTGTGGCTCCATTGACCACAAACCAGCTCTTTCTTTCCATCTCTGTACAAGTTGTGCGAAGCATAAGCATCCACACGCCTTGAGTCATTTGGTTTGGCTCCTTAAGCATGTGGAATATATGCTTAAATTGAGAATGGTTTTGGAACCATTTCAATTCTACTGGAATCTGCTCTATGTATTCCACTATTTGCTTCACTTTACACCTAGTCCCTAGCTTACAAGCCTTGGTGTACGAGCTTGGACCAAAGAACAGTTTCTCTAGCTTGATAGGTTGGGAATCATCATCATCATCATCTGTTTCCTGCAAATTTATACCCAAATTATTAACATACAAAATCAGTTGTTACATTTATCAACAACTGTACCAAGCACACAAAATAAGATTGAAGTGTTCTCTTTGGACCATACAAATTATTCTCAACACATCTAATGGGGACTATATACCTCAGAGTCATACGTTGTTGGTGCTGGAAAATCCCTAGCTTCAGCGACCTCATTTGGAACATCATCTTATACCCTCACATTAGTTGTTTCTTCTTCAGTTGCCTTTCCTTCATCATTCATGTTCTCTTCTCCATCATTGCAAATTCAGACACATTTTCATAACATTCTTATTTACCGTTTCCAGTTATTCCAAATTCAGAAACAAATTATCGTCACATGTACTTGTTGAACCATTCCATCCTTCTCAACAACTTCAGATGCTCTATGTGCTGGACTTCTACCACCATCATCATCTCCTACTCCCACATCTTCTTCATCTACACCACAATTTTCTTGTTCCTTTTCATCATCCTTTTCAATTGAGTTTATCTCTTTCGCCGCTTCATTAACGAGTCCTACCTCCTCATCACCATCTTTTGAGTTACTCACTATTTCTATTGACTCGTAAACTACACCGCCTTCTGTTAAACGAGCCATTTACTGAAAACAGCAAACTTCCCAACTCAAATTCGACATTTATAAGACTCAAATGCATTCATATACAAACTAACCTTCAAGGGATGAAAATCGACGGGTAGTATTGGAGAGAAATCAAAGTTTACCGTTCATCGGAGAAGAGAAAGAGAGAATTTTGTCGGTCCATTTTTGTCGCCGAGAGAAAGAAGTCGGAGAGTTTTTTTTTTAACTTTTCTTTTTTACAGAATTAGGTAAAAATTTAGTGTTTAATATGGATGCGAAATAAAATGGGGTTGGGTCAAATAATCGGGTCTAGGGGCGGATAGTTTAGGTTGGTCTGTAATTTGTTAGAATTTTAAAGAGGTTTTGGTCATTTCCAGAGATTTCGATTTAAAAATAAGTATAAAAAGAAATGAAAAGAAAAAGATGGCATTAAGGACTTTAGCTTCTGCGAAAATGGCATTACAACCATTGATCCTCCTTAGGATTTCGATCATAAAAAAAAATCATATTCTTCTCACCCTCTAGGTAACTATTTGCTTTAATGACCATTTTAAGTTAATGAACTTAATTTTTCATATCTCCAATAGTCCGGATTTGATATTTGAAATATACCTACAGGGATATTAGCCCAAACTTCTATTGCAACATCCAAATAATGCTTTTGTTACATATTGGATCAGTATCACTATAATCTCCAGATGCTGAGTTCATTCCATGTAATCTAAAATAGCTACAAGTGTGACTATATGTCATATGTAATCGAGTTCCTTTGCTTCTCTGTGTACGGTGCAAAGAGATCATGAATATCTAAAACAGCAGTCTCTAGTCTTGTAGGAGTTTCTAATACGAGGCAAAATGAGATTGGTCAAGTGTTAGTTTTGCTTGCTACAATATATTCTCGACATGGTATTCAGTTTTTCCTCAATGATGCCAAGGTAATTAATTTGGCAGAAATCTTTATTAACATGTTCGAACTATTGATAGTAAGTTGTACAATTTTTGATACAATCTTGAACATTTTCAATCTTTGCTTTGCACAGAAATAATTTAGGTTCATTTTATTTTCTTTGTTTCTATATATGTGAATGTCTCCTTGCTCTTATCTTGTATGGTTCTCTAGCTTAAATGACCAATTTTGATATATGTAGTTAGCTGTATGATTCTTCAGCTAAAAAAAGACCAGTTTTGTCTTTTGATATAATTTGATTAGTGTTTCGAAACACATGTTGATTCCATGTTTTGAGCATAATGCTAGTCAAGCATCTCATTGTTTTTCATGTTATCAGTTAAGCTTTGTTTCCTATTCGTATTGTGATTCAGTTTACAAGCAAGCTATCTTCACATTTGCAGATTTTCCGATTCTGTAGGTCAAAATGTCACAAGAACTTCAAGATGAAGAAAAACCCACGTAAAGTGAAATGGACTAAATCATTCAGAGCGGCACACGGAAAGGACATGACTGAGGTACATGTTAATTTGAACGCATAAGTTTTTCTTTGCCTCCTTGGTTTTATCTAGTTAATGCTCACCATCCTTTTTTTCTTTTGTTGTTTCCTTTACCCTAAAAGGATAAAACATCTGAGTTTGAGAAGAAGAGAAACAGACCTGAGATATGACAGGAATGTAACAGAGAATACACTCAAGGCCATTAAGAAGATTGATAAGATCAGAAGCGTTAGAGAAGCCAAACATATTGAAAATAGGTATATTCATTGTTCTCCTAGTCTCCTACAAATCCTTGAAAACACTGCTTGTGTGAGTTTGAAATTAGTCTATTTTTTTGATTATGATTGTTTTTTTTATGGGTATGTGACTTAGGTTGAAGCCAAACAAACAGAATTTTTTTTATAGATGCTTTCAGCAGTTATCCGCTCCGCACTTGGCTACCCAGCGTTTACCGTGGGCACGATAATTGGTACACCAGAGGTGCGTCCTCATGATAAAACGGATTTATGTTCTCACATTCATTTGATCAAGGCTCCCTCAGGAGATTCAGAGAAGATCAAAGTTGATGTTTCCAAAAAGACGTCTGTTGTTCAAAACGAAGCCATGGAAGAGTGATTCACATTATGATCCATTCAGACGGATTTTTAAACTACCCAATTTTATAGAATACTAGATTAGGTCCTGTGTATACTCGGGATTATAATCTAATATTTTAAAATTTATGAGAAAAATCCAAAATAGAATATTTGAAAAATAGAATAACATCATTTGTATAAATAAATTTATAATAAAATATTGAAACGCTAAACAAAATCAGTCACCAATAAAAAAGACTGAAAAATGTAAAATTATTTATTTATTTTGATTATATGTAGCTTGATTTATTTCTATTTGAATAAGATTGAGTCATATTTAATCATATTTGAATTTGTTTTTTCAAATCGACATAAAAATAAATTAATGTTGTTATTTTGAATTTCTTTACTTATAGTCTTTTGGATGATAGTCGTTTTTTGAAAAGTAGAAGAAAACCAACAAAATTTAGAAGAAAATTTAATAATTAAAAAATATATAAATAAAAATTTGTATGACAACCTCATAATAATAAATTAAAATAACTTTTTTAAAAATTAAAAAGAATAGATGTTTTACCATGAAGTTGCGGGTATGATGGTTTTGAAGAATGTTTTTTGTTTGTTGAGAAAATATGTGACTACTTATTTGTTTATATAGAGTTCAGTATTTGCAATTATTTTTCTTTGATGATTAGAATTTTTTTAAAATATGGAAGTTTATTTTTTTTATGAATTATTAATTTTCATAGTTTCCTTAAAGATTTTCTATTTTCTGAATAATAGTAATTAATTATCTTTTAGTATAGTAATTATCTTTGACATTTTTTTTATTTTTTGACACGTATCAAAATCTTGAATCGATGGACATGACACATGTCTCGATCTTGTGAGTTACTAACTTTTAAAAACATACTTTATATAATAAGAGTTTGTTCTATAGTGTTTATTTAAAAATATTATATTAGAATATTATATTTTCCGTATTTAGTTCTTAGTATAGAAATAAATTTTTTTAGTTTATTTAAATTTCCTAATCTTTATATAAATATCTTACAATAAAGTTGAAATATTTAAAGAAATAATATATCTATGATATAATAAAATTTATATGGACCAAGAAAAAAAGAAATTTCAGGAAATCAATAAAATTCGTGGTTCTTTTACATTTAACAGTAATTTTATTTTTATTCAATTTTTTTAGTGTATTTTTAAGTTAAATGAAAGTTTTTTTTAATTAAGTAGATTCATGGAATACAGAATAACAATTAGCCATTATGAAGATGAATGAGAACAATTTTGTCTTTTTTTTTTAATATATAAGATATTATGTTTTGTACTCTTCGGTCGTATTTCGTTTTAAAACGTTTTATAAAATCTTTGTGCAATATGAAAGTTATACAAGTCGTTTCATACTATTTCCATTAATTATAATCGGTGACTATAGCGATTCTTGACCATTACTTATGTTGTCAACTCATCACGCGAACGATTAGGAGACATCCATAGCATCAATAATTTCAAAGTGCATATGCAGATTAAAAATTATATGAGAAAAATAGAAACTTCATGGACATGTAGTCATATAATCTTCATACAATAAATCTTCATTCTTTGTTGTTATACAATTTCCATGCACCACATTAGGGTGTCATTCACCTTAATGGGTCAAGGTTAATGGGTGACCCAACCCAACTCGACCCATAAACCCTAATGAGTTGAAAAGAATAGGTAAAATAGTTTAGGGCTTCTTTGAAGTAAACTAGACATTTATTTGAAGTCAATTCTAAAACTAGACCCCTCTTCCTTTTCTTTTCAAAATNTGAAGTCAATTCCAAAACTAGACCCTTTTCCTTTTCTTTTCAAAATGCCTTAAAATACCCCTCATCGCTTCTTTTTTCACAAAAATACCTAGCGCAGACTTCTCCTGTGAAGTCTGGTAGCTGGGTTTGAAAAACAATAACCCAAAGATTCTCACGTAAATAACGAAAATGCCATCGTCTTCAATAGTTCCCAACCACACTTACCAAACAAAATTGAGCTCTCAATGCTTCAAACAACCGAATTAAGTGATGTTAATGCTTTTAAAACTGAGTTAAAAGCTCCATTTTTGTCGATCTCCTCTCTCATTTCAAACTATTTAACTCTATAATATCGTTTTCAATATTTTACCATCCATATATCTTGCGATTTACTAAGATTCGAGCATAATAACACTTGGGTTGCTTGGGTATTGTTGGCGTGATCAGTTCTTGGCCGTTTAAGAAGCTAAACACAAGCTCAAACCGAATCTTGGTAATTTTTGCTTCATTTTCTCCGATTTTCCAGAAGGTAGACTTCATGGTGGAAGTCTCAATAGTCAACTAGGGGTTAGTTTTGCAATTGACTTTTTGGGTCTCAGACTTCACGATTGAACCACGATGAAGTCTGAAGTTCTCCTTTGAAAACAAAAAAACGGTGTTTAGACTTCACCGTCGAAGTCTGGTTACAAGGGGTCTAGTTTTGCAATTGACCGTTAAGTCTGACTTTGTACAAAGACTTCTTCTGTGAAGTCTGCGAAAAAAGGCGGTTAGTTTTGCAATTGACCGGAACGAGACTATTTATCGAGACTTCATCTGAGAAGTCTGCATGAAAAAGGGGTTAGTTTTGCATTTGACCAAAATTCCGAAACATTGACTATTGGTAGACTTCTCGTATGAAGTCTACAACCATCGGTAATTCTGGAATTTAAAAATATATAAGTTTTTTGGTTCAATTGCAAAAGTAACCCTTTTTCTAAATAGACTTCTCAGACGAAGTCTCATGTAAAAAGTCAAACTCTGGTCAATTGCAAAACTATACCCTACTTTATGGGTTAGACTTCGCCGAAGAAGTCTCTAAAGGCAAAAAGACTTCATCGAGGAAGTCTAATTACGTAATAGACTTCCTAAATGAAGTCTATTATCGAAAAGACTTCCTAGATGAAGTTCTACTAAAAAAGTCAAAACTGTGGTCAATTGCAAAACTAGACCCCAAACTGGTATAGACTTCTCTGACGAAGTCTCCTTGTGTAGCAGACTGCGCATGTGAAGTCTGCTAAAAAAGTCAAAATCTGGTCAATTGCAAAATTAGACCCGTGCTTTCAGACTTCACGGGCGAAGTCTGCTTCAGATAGCAAAGCAGACTTCATCGGAGAAGTCTACTAAGAGACTTCGCCTGTGAAGTCTCTAATGATAATTTTAGTAAAAATGCAATTTTAGCCTATTTGTAATTAGTTTTTTTTTTTCTTGTCCTAACATGTGTGTTACGTATGGCTTTTGATGTTTTAGAAATTGAACTATTTTAATCGCATAATTATTTTTTTATATTTTTTCTGAACTTATAAGGTGTTTAGGTTATAAATTTAGACTTCACGGGCGAAGTCTGCTTCAGATAGCAAAGCAGACTTCATTGGAGAAGTCTACTAAGAGACTTCGCCTGTGCAGTCTCTAGTGATAATTTCAGTAAAAATGCAATTTTAGCCTATTACAAAATAGTTTTTTTTTTTCTTGTCCTAACATGTTTTTTACGTATGGCTTTTGATGTTTTAGAAATTTGAACTATTTTAATCGCATAATTATTTTTATATATTTTTCTGAACTGATTGGGTGTTTAGGTTTATAAATTTAGACTTCACAGAGGATGTCTGTGCGTAGACTTCGTTCGAGAAGTCTCTTGCACTATCTTTTTAAAAAATGGATTTGTATCATATATAATATGCATTTTCGAGATTTTAAATTTTTTACATGTGTATTAGTTATTGTTATTGTTTATATATGAATTTCACATCTCAATGTCTTATATTCTATCTTAAATCGATTTTACGAATTTCTGATAATTATTTTTCAACAGACTTCAACTTTGAAGTCACTGTGAAACAAACTAACAGTTTTTCCTTTGTGTTGTTTCAAATGTCTTTCAGAAAATGGTTCATGTACCTGCTATCTTTGGAGAATGGGTGATGAGAGACTGTAAGTGGCATTTTGAGGTGGATCATCCAAAGGAGGGAGAATGTTTTTCTTGAGTGATTCTTGTACACACCGTGAACTCATTGAGATGGCACTAGCAGACTATGAGCTGGACAAGAACGACTTCGTCGAGTTAACTTACTCGTTGCCGAATTCAATGTTGCAACTAACCGGACACGGATTGTCCTACACCACCTATGCATGTCTCAAATGATAGACAAGTGCGGTCCTTGGTTGAGTTATGTAAAACGCATGCTGTACGCCTTTGCGTCTCGAAGTGCGTTTGTATGGCTAGTGGCAATGAGGTTGCTGGTGAAAGTGTTGACGAAGACCTTCAGGATGTAGAAGAGTTTGAAGACGAAGATATGGATATATCTGATGGTGGTGAGGTTAACGTCAACGACGATGGTGATGATGATGATGATGATGCAGAAGAATCTCATGCTGGTGAGGTTAAGAAGAATACCTGAGGATTATACTGTGTATGGGAAAGTTGAGGATGAGGATGGTAGTGAAATGATGATGAGGATAATACGTGTTCTGTTGTGGAAGGTGGCTTTGTTGGTGAAGGCCCAAGATCCAACATGACATGGTCAGACGGTATCTATACGACTGCGAGTTTTCCTAACAAAGGATGCGCTTGTATCCGAGCTGCGGTTGACGGCTATAATGTCGAAATTCACGTTCAAAGTGCATAAGTCTACACAAAAGTTGTTCGTAGCCATCTGCGGTGTGAAAGGATGCAATTGGAGGATTAGAGCGGCTGTGAAAAATGAACCAAAAAGGTTTTGGGTTACCTTGTACAAAAATGATCATACTTGCAATTGTTGCAGACCGAATTTCTCTGCGCAAACGTCATGCTCCGAGATATATTGCTAAACTGTTTATGATGAATGGGGAACAATCGATGGAGTAACGCCGAAGATGATTAGATCTGCAATGAAGAATAAATATGGTATGCAGATGAATTATACCACTTCCTATAGAGCTTTAATATTTTCACAACACTTGGTGAGGGGAACAGCTGAAGATGGATATGAGCAGCTGCCGTCTTATCTCTATCGCATCGGGCTAGCCAATCCCGGAACTGTCACTGATCTTGTGGTTGATGACAAAACAGATTCAAATATCTGTTTATGGCTCTTGGAGCTCTCATTACCGGGTTTTCAGTTTCTGAGAAGAGTTATGTGGGTGGATGGGTGTCATTCTTACCGGGGAAGTATGGTGGAGTTATGCTAGTGGCTTGCGGCCAGGACGGGAATTTCCAAATATTCCGTTAGCTTTTGCTATTGTAGACTCTGAAAATGATGAAGCATGGCAATGGTTTTTCACTAAGTTGAGTGGATGGTCTCTGATCAATTTCCTTTGGTCATAGTGTCCGACAGGCACGCCTCGATTAAGAATGCCATTGAAACTGTTATGCATGGGCAACAAGAGGGATATGTTATTATCACCTACAGAATAACATAATCATGAAGTACAAGGGAAAGCAATTTATGTACTTGGTCAGAGGGGCTGCATATGCATATACGTATTATGATTTTAACAGATACATGGACGCCTTACGTGAGACGAAGCCCGATCTTGCAGCTTACTTTGGAGGACGCAGATGTGAAACTATGGGCCGCGTTCACTTTCCAGGAGAACGATACAACATACAAACGAGCAACATTGCTGAATCGATAAACTCTGCACTTAAGCCAGCTCGAGGATTTCCCATACCCTTTCTTTTGGAATTCATACGAGAGAAGCTAGGAAGATGGTTTTCTAAAAAGAGAGAGAAGACGCTATCAGTCTCACAACCAAACATAGCAGGGAGTTGAATATTTGCTAACTATCCGTGTACTAAGAGCGACTTTGTATAGGCCACTGAACATTCCTAGTATGCAATGCATCTTCAGCATGTTAGGTGTGCTGCGTGTATTCGGGCGGTCCCTATTGTAGTGCTATGCATGGTTCCTTGGTAACTTTAGTTGATCAGGGAAACCACAGGAACTTCAAATAAGGGTCTAGTTTAGCAAGAAGCCCAAAGTTTTTTTAGAACTCCTTTATTTTCAATTGTCCCAATTCATTTATGGAGAAAAAATCAAGAGATTTTATAACAATATCATCTAAAAACTTAAAAACAATATAAATCTTTTTTCTGTTGAAAAATTCATCAAATTAAGGTGTTATTTATGATCTAACATTTGATAATGATGCAAGTAAACTTTCACAAGTTAAGTGCGTTAAATTAATAAAAAGAAAAATATTTTAACATTTATGTAAATGATTGTATTTTGCCTGTTAGACAATAAAAATTCAAAATGTTAAAAAAAAAATATATATATATATATATTTGAAAATATTTAACATTTTTTTTGAAGTTCAACTTTTGAGAACTTACGAAGGAAGATAGAATATCCAAGCAAACTCTTGATTAAGGACATAAATAATTTGTTTACATTTTAGAAATAATTGTTAATCTTTTAAAGGCAAAAGTTAGATTTAGATTGATGGTTTAGCTTTTATGGAGTTTGAATAACAGGTTTATAGTTAAAAATAAAAATAAACGATTGTTTCCATATAAACTAAACTATTCTCCTAGACTCCTAGTCCTCCCAAAGCAAATATATCTCAAAAAAAAAAAAAAAAAAAAAAAAGCACATGCGGTTTCCTTTGCTTCTTCCTTCTACAAATTGTATGTCTCTGTCTTCCATGTGGCTTATAAATTAGTGTGTTTATTATGATGCATTTATCATCGCACGACTCTTTTCTTTCTGCTTCACTCTCTTCCAATTACAGAATCTTGGGTCCAGAGAAAACCGGAGAAAACATTTTCTTGTCACCGTTAATTTTATTTGGAAAAAAATCTTGCTAAAAAATCGTTGATTCGTTTCATTCACTTCTGGTCTAAAAATTTCGTGATCTGAACGAGAAGAAAAGAGCAGCTAAAACCTTTTTAACCGTTTTCTTGTTGGTGAAAGTTTGGATTTTAATTGGAATTTTGAGTTTTTGTCAATATAAAGAAGAAGAAGATGGTCGTCAAGAATGTTCAAGATTTAGATGTTCTTCCAAGAAGTAGCTCCGATTTATTTGATGATGATGGTCGTCCCAAGCGAACCGGTACCTTTTTTTTTCTTCTATTTTTTGTTTTTGTTAGACTAACTAAAAGCTTAGAACCAGAATTACCGGAATTATGTTTTCTTGAAAATAATTTGTTCAAACAAGAATTAAAGTAAAGACTCGAATGACGGTCCTTCAACTACATGATGAGTCTTTTAAAACACTAGACCACCCTTTGTGACTTTAAGTCAACTCTATTGATATATATATACATACGCTTTGTTCTGTTTTTTATTTTTTCGTCTGCTACATTATCATCATAGGTTTTGTTCGTTTAAAAATTATTGTGAATATTTGGCAAATTCCTCAGTGGAATTATGAAAAAACATGTTTTTATTACTGGATTGTAGGACCAAGGACAAAAGAAACAGACCCATGAGAGTTTTGAGCTTTTACTTTCTTTCTCCAAAGTTTCTTGTCTTTAAAAGTCGGTTGGGGTAATTTTATTGATTTGATTATGATTGGAATTTAGGAACGGTGTGGACAGCAAGTGCACACATAATAACAGCAGTAATCGGGTCAGGAGTGTTGTCTTTAGCATGGGCTGTTGCTCAAATTGGTTGGGTTGGTGGTCCAGTGACTATGTTACTCTTCTCTCTCGTCACTTATTACACATCTATCCTCCTCTGTTCTTGTTACCGCTCCGGCGACTCTGTTTGCGGCAAAAGAAACTATACTTACATGGATGCTATTCACTCCAACCTTGGTACATAAATCTTCATTTTGTTGTCTATCTATTTTTTTTAAGTGGTTAGGTTAGGTTCAATAAGACCTGAATATTGATTCATATTCAGGTGGCATTAAGGTGACACTATGTGGGATTGTGCAATATGTTAATCTCTTTGGTACTGCAATTGGATACACTATTGCATCAGCGATAAGTATGATGTAAGTTATGTTTTCACAACTCTGCTTTTTTAATATGCACACTCGTCCAAAAAGTAGATGCGTGTCCCACTTTGCTATTCAATATAGTCCATACAAGTCATTCAAGTTTGGCGCAACTCAATAATGCAGTGTCAAAGTCAATGTAGTCTTATTAAGTATAATAAAGAATCATCAAGATTCGAAAGAACGGTTCTAAAACGCTGTCATGGTTTCAGATTCTGTCCTATTGCTTCTTGGTTCAATTATTGTTTGACTTGTACTAATTATGATTGACTAAAAAAAAACAGAGCAATTCAACGGACGACTTGCCAACAGATTCATGGGGGAAATGATCCATGTCATGTCAATGGCAATCCTTACATGATTGGATTTGGTATTGTACAAATCATATTTTCTCAGATTCCGGATTTTGATCAGTTATGGTGGCTCTCCATTGTTGCCGCAGTCATGTCTTTTGGTTACTCGACCATCGGGCTTGGCCTTGGGATCTCTAAAGTGGTAGAGAATAAAGAAGTGAAAGGTACTCTTACTGGAGTTAGCATTGGGACAGTGACACCAACTCAGAAAGTTTGGAGAACATTTCAGTCTCTCGGGAACATTGCGTTTGCCTACTCTTACTCGATGATTCTCATCGAAATTCAGGTATTTTCTAAGCTAGTGTATGTATGAGAGTTTGTTTAAAGAATGACTTTAATTAAAAGGATGATTTGATGATGCAGGACACGGTGAAATCACCGCCTGCGGAAGAGAACACGATGAGAAAAGCAACTCTCGTAAGTGTGGCAGTGACTACACTCTTCTACATGCTCTGTGGCTGTATAGGGTATGCAGCATTCGGAGATTCCGCACCCGGAAATCTCCTCGCTGCCGGCGGGTTCAGAAACCCATATTGGTTGCTTGACATAGCCAATCTCGCCATAGTGATCCATCTAGTTGGCGCTTACCAAGTCTATTGCCAACCCCTCTTTTCCTTTGTCGAGAAGGAAGCCTCCAAGAGGTTTCCAGAGAGTAAGTTCATCACAAACGAGATAAAGATCCAACTATTACCGGGGAAGCCCTTCAATTTGAATATCTTCAGGCTCGTTTGGAGGACGATCTTCGTTATGTCTACAACGTTAATCGCAATGCTATTGCCTTTCTTTAACGATGTACTCGGTCTCTTGGGGGCCATCGGTTTTTGGCCTTTAACTGTTTATTTCCCGGTGGAAATGTACATTGCACAGAAAAATGTTCAGAGATGGGGCACAAGGTGGGTTTGTCTAAAAGTCTTGAGTTTGGCCTGTTTTGTCGTGTCTGTAGCCGCGGCTGCTGGATCCGTAGTTGGCATCGTCACTGATCTCAAGAGCTACAAACCTTTCCAGACGGATTTCTGAGTATACGGAAAATTAAACTCCTGCTAAAAGGGTTAAGATTAGAGTTGAATGTTTTAATGTTATCTTTGTATTAGTTAAATTAACTTTGTGTAAGTGTTCAATATTAAATCATGTTTCTACGAAGAATTCTTACAACATTGTACTATCATGATTTGTATCCATGTAGGGATAGTTTTTTTTTTTCTTGCAACATGTATCCAGACTCGAATCCAGACTATGTACATGAAAAAAAAAAAAAACAGAGTTGGACCTGAAATTGTTTTACCATGAAAAAAAATTAATGTAGTAGATATATATTAAAACAACATTTTTTCTTTTTAAACTAAACTTGAACCACAAAAAACTTGCAGTAAATAGCGTACAACCACTTATAGATTGAAAACATTTTGTCACTATTTAATTGGTAAAAGAATCAAACAACACTTTTTTTTAATGAATAAAATTATTTATCATCACAAAAAACTGTTTTACATTATCTGTAACCATTGGCAAAAAATCTAAAATATAAACCCAAAGCGGAAACAAGCCAAATTTGATTAGGAGTTAGTCTAAGCTGCATGAAATCGGAGGCGGGTACTCAGAAGCGGAAGCGGAAAACGAATATTTTACAAAAATTAGGAAACGGGTACGCGTTAGAAGCGTGTGTATATATATATTATGAAAGTTAAGCATATGTCATATTAAAAATTATACTTAACCACACAATTTTGATAAATGTAATTTAAAACTAACTAAAAATAATAAAAAATCAAATAGTCTTTTTTTTGTTACAGCAAATAAAATTATACTTAATCACACAATTTGATAATTCAAAATCAAAATTAAAATCACTCTCTTCGTTCTCATGTTCCTTAATTCCTTTAAATAAAATCATTTCAAATTTTGTATTGTCCATAAAACTCCATTAAACTCAAGTATCTTAAAGTTTATTACTTAATTTAATTTTATAAGTCAATTTCACTATTGCTATTTTTATATTTTTAAATATAAAATATAAAGATTAGTATACAAAAGTTATAAATCGCAAAATTAGTTTTAGTTTTTTTTTTGTATAATAAAACTATCCAGCATAATTTCCTGTTTTAAATTAAATTATGACATTAAAATTTTAAAATGGAAGCGTAAGCTTCCAAAACATAATCGTAAACTTTCAATGAGTTTTCAAAATAGAATTTTTGGAAGCGCCACAGAATCGAGATTCCGAAAGCTTCCGAGAGATTTCGATTCCGACTTTGATTCCAAAGCCGGACCTCCGATGAAGTTTCCGTGCTACCTAGGAGTTAGCAAACCAGATGCTAAGGTCGTCCCTAAATTTCTGAGTTGTCTCTGACTGGAGAGAACTGAAGTGGTTTCGAACTAGGCGATCAATATTGAGGCGAAGCTTCGATGGTGCTGACGGTAACTCGCCTTGCCGACGGCGGTTTCTTTCCCACCATATAGAATATATACATGCCTGAAACACATACCAGAGAAAAAATCTTGTTGTTGCTTGTTGATATGGGCTCGGTTTGTTGTATTGGCCCATTAGACATTTGCTATATATTTGTGTACGTTGTTATTAAGTGTAGATCGGAAGAGTTTCTGCTCGTACTTTGTCATGGTATTAGAGCATAGTTTCTAACCCCTTATCTCTTCATCTTCTTTTTTTTGTTTGATCTTGAGCCATTTTTGTTTTTGTTTTTCTTTCTGTTCTTAGTTTGAGCCAATTGCTCAACTGTTGTTTGAAGATTTTTCTTCTTTTATTCAAAGCTTTTTTTCAATGGCAGACGATACGGCTGCGACTGACGCCATCACTGTGGCAAATATCAAAGATGCTGGAATTTTGTTTGATTATTATCTTCTTCCAGATGCTGATCGAGGCAATATCATCTCTACGGTGATTCTTAATGGATCCAATTATGAACGTTGGGCAAAGATGATGCAGAATGCGTTTCATGCTAAAAACAAACTTAACTTTATTGATGGGCTTCTCCAGTGTCCTCCCTCTGGCACTGATCATCACAAGCTTTGGGGAATCATCAACTCTATGATGGTGGCATGGATTCTCAACACCATTGATCCCGAACTTCGACCCTCCATCTCTTGTTCTGACACTACTTATGACTTGTGGCAAAGTTTGAAGGATTGATTCTCTGTTGGTTGATCCACTTCTGTATGAGTTACAATCATCTATTAAAGGTTGCAAACAAGAAGGTCTCTCCATACAGACTTACTATGGAAAGTTGAAGCGTATGTGGGATGATTTAGAGGATTATGATCCTTTGCCTTCTTGTTGCTGTGGGAATAATCGTTGTGCTCAACAACTGGCACACATTTCTAGACGCGAAAAGGAGTGCATATCTCAGTTTCTCATGGGTCTCGATGGGGCTCGGTTTGGTGCCACGCGCTCAAATATTTTGGCTATGTCTCCTTCTCCTTCTCTTTCTGCTGCATACTCTTTGATTTTGTAGGAAGAGAAACATCAAAGCATAGCTAAGGCTTCTGAAGTTCGTCCTGATGCTGTTGGTTTCTCTGCCCAAGTTATTTCATCAATTTCTCAGTCTCATGGTCGTCCATCTGTCTTGTGCTCACACTGTGGGAAGAGTGGTCATGAGGTAAGCCGCTGTTATCAGCTTGTTGGGTTCCCGGTTTCTACTTCTGGTCGTGGACGTGGCAAATGGTGTGGTCGTGGTGTGCCGATTGGAACTGGTCGTGTTAACAATGCTCAATTGTCTGAGGGATTTGGTGTGTCTACTACTTCTCATACGCTCACGTCTCTTGATCGAGAGGGTTTGTCTATATCTGATTCGCAATGGGACCAACTTGTTCAACTTTTAAAATCAGCATCTTCTTCTGGCTCTACATCACGTCTCTCTGGTATTGTTATTGACATTGATGCCTCCCATCATATCACGGGTTCTCTTGACATGTTATTTGAGGTTGTTGATATTTCTCCATGTCCGATTGGGTTACCAAATGGGTATGTTACACTAGCTACTAAGCGTGGAAAAATGTTTCTTCGCGGTTCTGTTACATTGTCCATCGTTCTGTTTGTTCCTCGCTTAACCAATACATTGCTCTATGTTGCTTGATTGCTTAAGAAGAAGTCATGTATTGATGTTTTCACGGACAAATTTTGCTATGTGCAAGACTTGTCTTCGAAGATGTTGATTGGAGCCGGAGATGAGTTTGATGGAGTTTAGTTCTTCCGTGGTGCTCTTGTGGGTCAAGCTAATTCCGTGGGCACTCTCGGGAATTGTGAGTTGTGGCATCGTCGTTTAGGGCATCCTTCTCTCTCTGTGTTTTCTCATCTGTCTCGTTTCATTGAGGTTGGATCTAAGGATCAATTTTCTTTACCTTGTGACATTTGTGCTCGGGCCAAAAGATCTCATTTGAGTTTTCCGATTTGCAATAAGAGAGCTGACTCTATTTTTCATCTTATTCACTGCAATGTATGGGGTCCTTATAGTACTCCTTCTTCTTGTGGTGCTTCTTATTTTTGACCATTGTAGACGATTTCTCGCGGTCAGTTTGGGTATGTTTGATGACTTCAAAGAGTGAGGTTAAAATTCTTCTGCGTAACTTTTGTGCAATGGTTACTCGTCAGTTTCAAACCAATGTCCGCATGATTCACAGCGATAACGGGTCTGAATTTATGGGCCTCAACATGTGGTTTGATTCTCAAGGTATTGTTCATCAAACATCTTGCGTCAGTACACCGCAACATAATGGTTGAGTTGAGCGCAAGCATCGTCACATTCTAGATATTGCCTGTTCTTTGTGCTTTCAAGCAAATTCTCCTTTGGAGTTTTGGGGAGATTGTGTTCTCACGGCGGCTTACTTGATAAATTTTACCCCGCCATCGGTTTTCTCTGGCAAGACTCCACATAAGGTTCTGTTTGATCAATCTCCGTCTTTTGATCATCTTCGTACTTTTGGATGTTTATGTTATGCACATAAAGGCACTGTTGTTCGCAAGAAGTTTGATGAACGTGCTTCTCGATGTGTATTTCTAGGATACCCATATAATCAAAAGGGGTGGCGTGTATATGATCTTGATAAAAAGGAATATATTGTCTCTCGGAATGTCGTTTTTAACGAGGCTGTTTTTCCTTTTGCTTCGTCTGCTTCGGTCTTGACGGATGTTTCATCTTCGAAGCCATCTTATTCGGCGGTATGTGTTGATACGGAGGATGACGTTTTGGTTTCTTCATCACCTAGTGAATCCATAAAAAGGGGGAGTTTGTCTTCTCCTATATGTCCTTCTGTTTTGTCATCCTCATCCACTCCTTCACCAAGTGTCTCTTCTCCACCAGAAGCTTCTTCTCCAATCTCCGACATTGTTGTTTTTCTGATCTTCCTTGTCCTCCTGTTCTTACAGAAGACGTTGAACTACTTGGAAGGGGCCATCGAATCAAGAAGAGGTATGTTCTTCTTGAGCCTTATGTTACTTTTTCTCCTAACGGTACTTAAGAAACCTCTTCTTCTGAACTTGCATCTCCTTCTGCTTCTTCTTCTACTCTTTATCTGCTTGCCAATTACATATGCTCGGCTAAATTTTCCGACTCTTTCAATGTGTTTCTCGTCAATGTCACTACTTTCACGGAACCACGGTCTTTCAAAGACGCCATGGAATTTGAGGTTTAGCGGAAGGCAATGGGTTTTGAGATTAGTGCTTTGGAGGATAATGAGACTTGGGAGCTAACTGATTTACCACCTAATAAGCGTGCTATTGGGTGTCAATGTGTCTTCAAGATAAAATATCATTTTGATGGTACTATCGAGCGTTATAAAGCACGTCTTGTCGCTCTTGGAAATCGCCAACAAGAGGGTGTTGATTATGATGAAACTTTCGCCCCCGTGATCAAGATGACTACTGTCCGCACTTTTCTTAATATTGCTGCATCTCAGAATTGGGAACTCCATCAAATGGATGTTCACAATGCGTTTCTTCACGGCACTTTAGACGAAGAAGGGTATATGAAACCTCCTCCTAGTTTTCTTCCTTCCTCCTCTACTAAAGTGTTTCGTTTAAAGAAATATCTCTACAGTTTGAAACAGGCTCCTCGTTGTTGGTTTGGTACACTCCATACTGCTCTTCTGGATTATGGTTTTCGCCAATCTGAATCTGACTATCTTTGTTCTCTCTTATGTCTGGTTCTTCGGAGATCTATCCTCTTGTCTATGTCGATGACTTGGTTTTTGGTGGAAATGATTCTGCTTCTCTCTCGGCTTTGAAAACTTACCTCAGTTGTCAGTTTTATATGAAAGATTTGGGTTCTCCTCGTTACTTTCTTGGCATTGAGATTGCTCGTAATGCTGAGGGACTGTTTTTGTGTCAACGTAAGTACTTTTTAGACATTATCTTGGAGGCTGGTCTTCTTGGTTGCCGTCCGACGGAGATTCCTATTGCTCAAAATCATCGACTTGCTTCCTCCACATATACGCTCTATGACGATCCTTACCAATATCGTTAGATAGTTGGTAAACTTATTTATCTTACCCTCACTTGCCCAGAACTGTCTTATTCGGTTCACATTTTGTCTCAGTTCATGCAACAACCTACCATTGCTCATTGGAATGCTGCTCTCAAAGTCTTGCACTACTTGAAAGGAACACCGGGTCAGGGACTTCTTTACAAAGCTAGTACTGATCTGCTTCTTACGGGATTTTGTGATGCCGATTATGCGGCTTGTCCTCTCACTCGATGTTTGTTAACCGGTTATGTTTTTTTCTTGGAAATTCACCCATTTCATGGAAAACAAAGAAACAAGACACGGTCTCTTTGTCCTCTGCTGAGGCCGAATACCGTTCACTATCATGGGCTATTAAAGAGGTTAAATGGCTCAACACTCTTCTTCATTTTTTGGCATTGTGCAACCTGGGCCTATTCCTTTTCATTGTGATAGCCAATCTGCTATGCATATCGCCAATAATCCGGTCTTCCACGAGCGCACTAAATATATCAAAATCTATTGTCATCATGTTAGTGATTCTATCCTTGCCGGTCTTTTCAAACCACAGTTTGTTCGTACTACTGAGCAAGTTGCCGACATTTTCACTAAAGCTTTAGGAACTGTAGTTTCGATTTTGTTGTCCAAGTTGGGCATTTGTAACTTACATGCTCCAACTTGAGGGGGAGTGTTGATATGGGCTCGGTTTGTTGTATTGGCCCATTAGACATTTGCTATGTATTTGTGTATGTTGTTATTAAGTGCAGATCAAAGCCAAGATGAAGATGGAGCCAAAGATGAAGTTGAGTATATCTTGGAAAGTAGAGGAGTAGTTATTTCGGAGAATGCCTTTGGTTAGTGATTCCCAGGTCTGTGAAGAGTAGGGGCAGGTGAAGAAGATGTGATCACGAGTCTCCGAAGGTGCAAGACAAAGCACACACGCAGGGGAAGCATTTGTGTGCCAACTTAACATTTGGTGAGGCGATTATGAGTTGTTATCCAAGAGATAAAAAAAAAAAATTTGGAGTGGAGCTCGAGAAGCATATTCCCTTAGACCAGGGGATAAACGAACCTTTGTTTCGAATCTGATGCCATGTCTCCTTAGTTGAAAATCGTGGCATGAAAAAGCCAGCAAAATTTCTCCAAACAGCCATGCCCTTTTCCTCATTTGCACCCAGCCTCTAAACCCTTTATATTTCATCCTCAATGATGTTAAAAACTTCCAGTCTATGTCTTTTTCTCTGATGAGAACAAACCAACTCTGCTACACTCTCCAGAGAGGGAATGCCCATATCAATCACTGAGCTTAATAGCTGCAAACGCCCCACATAAGAAAATAACCGGTGTTTCTAGGAGCCAATGCGTGATCGGATTCTCTCAATTAATGGCAAACAGTCCCCTAAAGTCATTTGTTTGGTCAAGAGGGGCAATCCAAGGTAACAGATTGGTAAAGAGCGCGTGGCAAAGGGAAATCTGGCCAGGATAGTATCACGGATAGGCTGACCGATGCTTACCATATATAAGGTGGATTTCTCCAAACTTAATGTAGACCCAAAAACGAAGCAAAATCTGTGAACACTCGTAATATACCTTCTGTAGAGCGATACTTCCCATCGGAGAAGACCAATATGTCGTCAGCAAAACATAAGTGAGTAATCCTCAAGTTCTTACACTGTGGATGGAAACCAATTCTACGCTCTGAGGCCACCTTGTCTAGCAACATGGACAACACACTCATACAAAGCACAAATAAATATGGCGATAGCGAACAACCTTGCCGTTATCCACGTTTACTCTTGGAAAAGTCAACTAGTTTGCCATTAACTTGTACTGAAAAAGAAGTTGTCTTCACACATAGGCTGATCCATTGAATAAATCGATCCGGGAGATTAAGCGCTTTTAGAATAGTGAGTAAGAACGACCATTGAACAAAATCGAAGGCCTTTGATATGTCTATCTCCATAGCGCATCGAGAAGAGATACCATCCTTATGGTAATCTTTAACTAGCTTCGTAGTCAATAAAACGTTCTCCATCAATAATTTGTCCTTAACGAAGGTGGATTGTGCTGGAACGATTAGATTTGGTAGGATATGTTGCAAGTGATTTGCTATATCTTAGATATAACCTTGTATAAGACATTACAACATGAGATAGGTCTAAAGTCCTTCATCTCTGTAGCATCTGTTTTCTTTGGGATAAGGGGCAGAATTGTAGTGTTCACTCCCTTTGGCAAGAAACCAAATCTAAAAAAGGATTGGACCACCAAAATAAGCTCGTTACCCAAGCCTGACCAAACCTCTTTGAAAAACTCCACCGTAAATCCATCCAGACCCGATGCCTTGTTATTTGGAATAGAAAATATAAATTTCTGATCTCTTCCGCCGTTCACTCCGCGATGAGTTGTTGATCCTGATCGGAATAGTGGCGGGGTAAATCTCGCATACTCTCCACATTGGTGCCTAAATAATCCACTGGTTCCATAGTTAACAACTCTGTGAAGTATCGTACTTATTTGTCCTTTATCTCTAGCGGTTTAGTGAGCCAGTGACTAGCCAAATCTCTTATTTTGTAAAAAGTGTTTATAGCCTGCCTCTCTTTGACAACATTATGAAACGTCTTGTTATTTTTGTCCCCCACCTTAAGCCAATGGAGCTTAGATTTCTGTCGAAGCTAACCTTCCTCTAGAGCTGCAACTTTTTCCCATCTATTATAAGCTATTGCCTCAGCTTCAACATCTTGAGGATTTGCACTTAAGAGAGTAATTTGCTGCTTTTAACACATATCCTTATATGCTTCAGATGCTTTACAAGAAAGACCAGCCAAAGTGTTTCGGCTTAACTCTTTGAGTAAAAGTTGAAGTTCCTTTAGCTTTTTGGTAAAGCGATAAAGAGTCGATATGGCGCTATATAGTGTAGGCGTGTCACCCAGTACTTGCCAGACTCGGCTAGTGGGTTGCCAGCTAGTGTTGTGAAGAACCCTATCTAACTTCTTGCAAATGAGACCATCCCCCTTCTTGTTACACCATGTGAATAGAGGTCCTAAACCTTTGAGATCCGTAAGCGAGCAACAACGAACTACATCTTAAAAATCACGCATCCCTAAAGTAACAATAGGTGTAACTGCAGACGTAGAATGCTCTCCCAGATCCAATGTCTCGTTAAAATCCCCAAAAATGAGCCATGGAGCATTACTAATTAGTGCATTACTCTGATTTTTTAAGTATTGTCATAGTTCCTTCCTTTCCTCCACGAAATTAGAAGCATATATAAAGGAGCAAAAAATTTTTTGATCACTATTCACAACTTGAATAAAGCATGTGAAAGATTTTGCACTCTTATAGATCACTTGTAGCTTCATCTCATCACTCCAAATTACCCAAATCCTGCCCAATCGACCAAACTCATAATTTGCCACCCATTGCCTTTAAATACCTTTTTAACAATATTGTTAGCTTTGCTTTCTTTAACTCTAGTTTCCATTAATCCACCAAAACTGAGATAATTATTCTTCACCCAATCTCAAACTGCCGAATGCTTATTTGATTTGTTAAACCCTCGGTTATTCCAGAACAAACCCGACATTAACTGCGATTTTATTTTTTTCCTTTTGTTGAGTTTGTTGAGTGAAGAGTCCACCTTTTGTTGAGCGGATGACAAATTTTAATGGGAGCTTTTGGAGGTACGTGGGAAAGGAGCTCGGATAGTGATGCAGTCTCTGTCTGTACCAATGCTCAAAGGATCTGATCCAAGGTTCTAATTAGAGTTAAGAGTGGGCACCTCTTCGTTTCCCCCATCAGAAACATCAGCTAACACGATTTCTTCTTCCTGACGTCTTATCTCTTCCTCAGTATCTCTCAAGACTTCATACCGTGACACAGAAGCGAGACGAACCTTCCCATAGACAAGTTCTACACCACTCTTTTTGTTTGAATTTCTACCGCCCTAATGCGTCACAGTGGACCATTCGTTTTCTTTAGCCTCCTTTGCACCACCCAAAAGTGATATCTCCCCCTCCTCAACTTCCAGAATTACTCCCGTCACTGATCGCAAAGAGTTTTCGGGCTCTTGTGCACAATTAAACCTATTGTGCTCTAATACCTCAATCCTAAAGGTATGTCGTATGTAGCACTTAAGGTATCGAATCCACAGGGAAGGAAAGATAACACACTAAGAATACAGGAAACTAATCAAGCTAAATCGATAGATGTTTTTGGTTTTTTTGTTTTTATGTTGTAAATGTAAAATTATACTAAATAAGAAACTAAATGCTTAATACTTAAACAAGTAAATCAGACTTAAGAAAATTAGAAAACATAAACGAAAAGCAAGAAACATAAAACGCAAGTGCAAACTGAAATGAAGCTAACAATGCAAGGCAAACTAACAACTTAAGCGGTTTAATTCAAATGCTAAAAGAATGGACGGTTGGAATGGCAAACGATAAAGAATGAATGATGCTTCAATGAATGACAATTTCAACAAATGACTATGTTTCAACTTATGACATGAATCACTTAACTAGATTAGTGTACTCCCGTGGTACTAATCCTTTTGCAAACCGATTTGGTTAGCTAGACTTCCGAATGCAACCAAACGATTAGCAAACAATGAACACTAATTCATATTTGTCATCAAATCTTCCTTAAAACAAAACTCCCGTTGGTTAAGGAATAGAAACGCACACATAGATAGGACAGATTGGTTCTCAACACCTTCCGGGTAAGAATCAATCAAAAATCTAGAAAACTCTCTTTCGAAGCTCATTTCTAGCCTTAAGAACAATCTATATGTGAAGACAAACAATAATCAAACACCAAACATCACAAATCAAGCATCAAACATCCTAAATCTACCAAACCAAACATCCAAAAGAAGTCTACTCACACATGTTCAAATGACAAAAATAAACCATAGAAAAGCAAGATATTGAAGACATAATTCAGATTTTATAAATGAAAATGGCAAATCTTTAATACATAAGAGTAGATCAAGGTTTTAAAAACTTAAAAACATGAAAACTAGAGAGAAAATGAAGGAGAAGACTCCAGTTGCAGAGAAAAGTCGTCCTCTTTAGTGGTTGCATGATTTGAGGCTTTTATAGGTGAGTGGGTTCGCAAGTAGAGAAAGCAGAGAAAAAGTCATAAATCGGACTTGAAAATCGACCATGGGTCGATTTTTTGACAAAACACGGACATGGAATTCGACCTTGGGTCGATTTTTGCTCTAGGTGTGTTCCTCAGCCATTTTGCCGCTCGGTCACGGAAATCGACCTTGGGTCGATTTTTGACATGTCGTCACTAAATCGGCCATAATTTTGAACCACGTATCCAAATGCTCTGAAACCAACATCCTTTGGAAAGTTAACTAAATTTATATGACTTTCATGAAGAGTTCCAAAGCTAAATCGCAGTGTAAACGTTCATCTGAGTCGATCTTTGAGATACTTGGGGCCAGTTCTGCATCATTGTTTTCTCCTTTTCCATCTAAAAGTGCATCTCCATTATTACACCTGAAAACATTCAAAACACACAAAACACACCCAAATACACACAAAAACACAAAAGAACTTCTAAAATGCAAAAATACTTATTTAGACACTAAATGCATCAAAACACAAAGAAAAAAGCTAATAAAACACAATAAATGGATATTTACAACTATGATAAAGTGATAAAATGTATAGTTATCACACCCCCAGACTTGCCTTTTGTTTGTCCTCAAGCAAACAATCAAAAGAAAAGCCAAGATAAAAGGTTTTGCATGACTAATCATTCAAACTTCTACTCTAAACTCCGAAACCAAACGTAATCAAGCAATCATATGAAAGCATCTCATTCACATTCATTAAGGTATTAAGTGCGGTCTCGCAAAGGGAATTTAAATCGTCCTCAATTGGTTTGGGTTAAGGTCTTTTGAGGTGGCTTATAAGTAGTTTTTTCTTTGATGGGTTACTCTCAAGCAAAAAGGGTGCTAGAAAAATGCAAAATCTATCTAGACCGAGAACAATTTACGCATACAAAGTCATGCCTCTCGTTGTTTACCCATCTTATGATATAATCTTTTCAAACCCCCTTTTTATCCTCAAACCTCAACTCCCATGATCAAAGCTTTTTTCATTTTGGTAACCTTCTAGGGAAAAAAACTTTTTCTTAACTCTTATCTCTTTTCTAGCTTTCTTAGTTCCCATATTTTTTTTTTTTTTTTTTTTTTTTTTATTTTTTTATTTTTTTTTTTGTGGGAAACTAACATAATCTTTTGCACTTAGAGATTTAGAGTATTTTCCTTATCAATTTTCATTCCCTAAGGATTTTTTTTCTTTTCTTTTTAAGCTAATGATCTAACCTCCTTTTCACTTCTTTCATTCCAACCTAATCGCTAGTCTCATAATGTTCCAAGAGCTAGCTAAAAACGAGAGATTATCCTTTGTCGTTCTCAATACTCTCAAGATTTTTGCAATTATAGCACAAAACAACAAAAGACCTCACTCAACAATGAACACAAGGTATGAAAGAAATGGTAAGGGTTCAAAGTAAGGGAACCATTCTAAGCTTAGAATTTAAGAATGGCCATTCGGGTTAGCATAAGCGTGATGAAATGAAAAAAAAACCCGAATGTCATATCATGAGAACGTATTTAAACTACCTAAGCGAGAGGATTAGATTCAATTTAAGCCCAAGTTCATAGAGATGCTTTGAGGATCATGCAAGTTTACAATGGTATGTACTTTCGAGGTATGAATGAACTAAACATGACTCTTTTTTTTTTTTTTTTTTTTAGTTTAAAATTCACAATGCAAGACTCAAACAATAAGAAATCAAAACACACGACTCAAAATATAAAACAAAAATCAAAACAAAATGCCTCTCCCCCATACTTGCTTCATACATCTCGGTGTGAGAACAAATCCAAAAGAAGATGCTGGACAAACTAAAAGAAAGCAAAATTATTAAATAGAAATACCTGGTGGGTTGCCTCCCACAATATTAATCATAAGAATCATAAGGTTGAGCCAATGGACCTTTTGTCCTTCTCTTGTTAGCACAAAAAAATGATACGTACCAAGTAACACACAATTGTCCATGGTAAGTAGATAAAATTCACATCAAGGAAAATTACTACAAATGTAGCATATGCTTTAAAATATTCCTTAATGGTTGAATGGTTATGAGGTTCAAATGCATTTGGAGGAAAAATAAAGTCAATTTCTTGTTTAAACGAGGTTTTAAAAAATAATACCTTCATCCCATTAATCTCATACAGCACAATATCTCCATCCATATAATCAACCTCATGATCTTCAATATCATGTAAAATTTTAATCAATATCAATCACAACTCCTAGGTGAGATTCTTCAAGAAGAGGTTTAGATATTTCAGGCATTGAAAACTTAAACTCGAAATCATGAACAATTCAAAGCACAATGATATTCAATATCAAAACAATTTCATGGTAATTCCTGCAAGTTTTGCTGCTCTCAAATTATCTAGTCGTTGAGTCTCACTTATTAAATCATAGCATTCAGCAATGATGATGGGAGTTTGCAAACTAGAGGTCACATTTTCAATGCATGACATATGAATATCCTCAACATCATGAATTTCAAGGGGTGAAAAGTATGTACCTTCTATTTGCTTGGTGGAACCCAATATATTACCTTGTCAAGCGCGTGAGCTTCATGTATCTCATAGCTAGTGAGTTCCCTTCCTTCACATGATGCCCGCAATGATAAGAGGTTCAACCGGATCACAATCGCTATATCATTCCTTGATATGTTAGGATTTTCCTTGTAAAGCTCATCCAACTTCACTTTTTGTTCCGGTGTGAGAACACTTTCTCAAAATGGTGGCTCCACATATGGCTCATCCTCTTCTTCTTGTGACCAATCATTATGTTCCATGGCAATTGGCTTCTTAGATTCATGCACCTTCAAGAAAGAGAAAACAAAACATAGTTACATATACGAAAATTAAAATTTAGACTCGGTAGAATCCAAATCCTAATGGCTATGCTATGCCTTCCCCGGCAACGGCGCCAAATTGATCGCAAAGAGTTTTCGGGCTCTTGTGCACAATTAAACCTATTGTGCTCTAATACCTCAATCCTAAAGGTATGTCGTATGTAGTACTTAAGGTATCGAATCCACATGGAATGAAAGATAACACACTAAGAATACAGGAAACTAATCAAGCTAAATCGATAGATGTTTTTGGTTTTTGTTTTTATGTTGTAAATGTAAAATTATACTAAATAAGAAACTAAATGCTTAATACTTAAACAAGTAAATCAGACTTAGAAAATTAGAAAACATAACGAAATGCAAGAAACATAAAACGCAAGTGCAAACTGAAATGAAGCTAACAAATGCAAGGCAAACTAACAACTTAAAGCGGTTTAATTCAAATGCTAAAAGAATGGACGGTTGGAATGGCAAACGATAAAGAATGAATGATGCTTCAATGAATGACAATTTCAACAAAATGACTAATGTTTCAACTTATGACATGAATCACTTAACTAGATTAGTGTACTCCCGTGGTACTAATCCTTTTGCCAAACCGATTTGGTTGCTAGACTTTGATATATATGGTTTTTACCCATTAAAGACCATGATATAAGTCCTTTTTTATCGAGTCTTTTAGTGTTTTCGTAGTCTTTTAGAGTCTTTTCAGGTTTTAGCATGTTTGGAGCTTAATTGGAGATATTAGAGCATTCTGGAGCTTTTGTGCATTCGTTGAAGACGTTTCCACCGATGGATTGAGCTCAAATTTGGACACGAGATAGACAATGGATTAGCTTTCATTTGGAAGTGGTTTGAAGCATTCCAACGGTGCGATCAAAAGTTATGCCAGTTTTCGTGAAGACAGTCTAGTCTGGCGAACATCAGAAATGTCCTGGTATCGACCGATACCAGCTGGTATCGATCGATGCCGACTGCAGGAAAGGAAACGCGACTTTCTACGATCTAGAAGAATCTGCCTTTTGGCCCAGAAGACTTTTATTTACAAGAAAGCCCAGAACGTGTTTTAGACTTATATAATATGGTTTTCAGCCACTGTTTGGCTACGCCTGATTTACGCTTTATTTCTATCTATTATTTTACTTTGGTTCTTTAGGGAGACAAGTCTGAAACTCTTCCAAAGAGAAGATTTCAAACCCTATTGTATTTCTTATTTGATGATCTATTCAATCATGTTGTTTGCTTCATTCTGCATGTCTGAGTAGATCTCTTTTAGGTTTGGGTTTTCTCATTAAGGATTTCATGGCTTGTTAGATAGATTGATTCTGTTAGGGTTCATAATCAATTGAGTTCTTGTACCATAGGTTGTTCTCAAAGCTAGTTCTAGGTTGACGAATCTGGAATCTAGATTTTAGGATTGTTGATTATTCACGAAGTGAGATTGATAACCTGACAGAACCTAGGGTGAGCAAAATAATTATTGCAAAGGAATTTGGTTTAATTATTTTGTGAACATATCAAACTTGGACATTAAAGCTGGTTTAGATCTTTAGGATTTGCAAAGGAATTTGGAATTCTAGGATTTAGACTTAGATAGTTTTCGCAACGGAAGTTGGTTAATTATATCTTAGTGATTTGAGTTCGAGAACAGTGCTTAGCCTGAACCCTGTTGATGATTTATCTGATTCCTTGATTTCCTGAGAAATACCCTAGCCTATATCCTCTCCATTGATTTACATCTTTTAATTCTGCATATTTATATTCTCGCTTGATTGATTTGGCTTAGCGTAATTTGATTCTTGAAATTATTGTGTGATTCTCTGAGTCTTTGTGGTTCGACCCCTAGAATATATAGTGACTGCTTAGATACTTTAGGGTATTAATTTTGAGGCATATCAAAATTTTGGCGCCGTTGCCGGGGAACTCAATTCACCATTAGATTATAGATAGAATTTCGACTAAGTTTGCTGGTATCGATCGATACCACCTTTGGTATCGATCGATACTCTTGTTTCTTCTGATACTTACGTTTTGGTTTTTCGTTTTTGTGTTTCAGGTGTATGCCTAGACGTGAAACCAGAAGCCAGAACGCGCAGCTAGTAAACCCGTCCAACGAAGAACTAGCTGAATTAGAGCGCACACTTCGGAAACATAACAGACAAGCTAAGATGAACAATCCAGTGGTATTGATTCGTGATTGAAGCTGGAACTCTGAGAGACCAAGAGGGTCATTTGTGTAATGAGAGGGGACAGCGTCTTGATGCAGAGGGAACGTCATTGCCCCTGCTCCTGTTCCCGACCAGATCATCACCTGTTGTTGCGGACACGCTGGAATGATGTGGTCGAACGTGGTATGAACATTGGAGAGTACAACAGGCCTGACCTGTTCTATGCTATCGATCTGCGATTCGCATCCCCACTTTCCAGAGGAATGACTTTTGCTGAAGCCTGCATACTTCTCACTCGTAGGCAGCATCTGTTTCACGTTTCCTCATGAGCACCCCATGGATCACGTAGAGAGGTTTGAGGACTTGGTCATAGCATCAAGTATAATGGAGTGTCCTATGATTACCTTCTCTGCAAGCTTTTCCCATACTCTCTCGGGGAGATGCATCTTACTGGCTCAAAAATCTCCTGTCTGGTTCACTCACCACTTGGGAGGAGACCAAGAAACGCATTCCTGAACAATTTCTATGATATGCGAGATTCGAGGAGCTTAGGAACAAGATCTCCCAATTCTCTCAGGGAGCAACAGAGCTTTCAAAGCCGCCTTGGATCAGATTTAGGTCGTATCAGAGGGACTGTCCGCATCATGGGTTTACTCAGTTCAGTTGCTGGTATCTTCTTCAGAGGATTGACTTGGAGGTATCAGATGGCTCTAGATGCTGCGAGCAATGGTAACTTCAACACCAGGTATCCGATGATGCTTATGAGCTAATAGAGAACTTGGCAATCTAGCAATAGCCAACAAGAATGCCGACTTTAGAGCGAAGAGGCAAAACGGGAACATTGTTGAGGGACAGATTGCTGAGGTGCACGCGAAGCTGGATTCGTGCATAATATGTTGATGGGTAGGGAGAAGAAAACTGTACACTTCGCTGATGAGAATGAGGCGAGAGATGTTAACTATGTTGGTGGTGCCGGTTTTCAGAGTCAGAGATTTCAGCACCAGCAGAACAACAGACCAGCTGGTTTTGTGACTACAATCGCACCTACGAGAACTCCTCTTACCAGACCCGCCGCCCAAATCCTCAGACAGTAAGATGGAAGCCATGCTAGAACAGATTCTCGAGGGGCAGCAGAAGATGACAGTGGATTTCAATGGGAAGATGGACGCCATGTACACAGATCTAAACGGAAAAATCGAGGCTCTCAACATTCATCAGAAGATGATAGACACTCAAATAGCTCAGACTTCAGCCGCTGTAAAGGGAAAGACCGCTCAAGTGCACGTTAATGCAATCACCCTCAGAGGTGATTCTGAGCTAGATACGTCAGCATCGATCGATACCACCCCAGGTATCGATCGATACCATCCTGCAGAGCCGACGCAAAACCAGAGCATCGTCGTCATACCATACTGGTATCGATCGACCCTCACCGACTGAGCCAAAGACTGTGTAAAACCCGAGATTGTTGAGGAGAGAGTCACAGGCAAGCCACCTTTCCCTAGAACCCCCAGGAAGTCTAAGCAGGAGATGGAAGAAGCCAGATGTATGGCAGTACTGGCAAAATCCTGATTGAACTCCCTGTACCTGATGGAGTTGAGATCTCACATCCACTGAAGAGGTATGTTAAGAGGATGGTTACCAATGATTGTGAGCCTGAGGAAGCAGCATTGCTGACAAGGGATATTAGTGCAATCCTCCTGAAAAAGACCATCTCAAAGAAAGAGAAGAAGGTGAAAGCTTCTGAACATGTTAGTGCTGTCATTCAGAGTAAGATCCAGAGAAGCTACCGGATCCAGGAAGCTTTGTGCTAGACTGTTCTATCTCAGCTGGAAGGTTCCCTAATTCCCTCTGTGATCTAGGCCTTAGCATTAACCTGATGCCTCTCTCTGTTGCTGAACGCCTAGGATGTCTACTTTCGTCCCAGCAAAGATGTCTCTCATTTTAGCTGACCGATCCAGAAGGGTTCCAGAAGGTGTCTTAGAGGATGTTCCACTAATGATCGAAGCTGTATGATTCCCACAGACTTTGTGGTTTTGAAATATGTTGAAGAACCTCATGATCCTTTATTTTGGGAAGACCATTTTTGGCAACAGCTGGTGCCATCATTGATGTGAGAAAAAAGACAGGTAGAGCTTGATTTGGGTGGTGCAGTCATGAACTTTGACATGGACAAGCTGAGGAGGAGATCTACCATCGAGGGTCAGACCTATTCTGTAGAGATTTCTTTGGATGAGGACCAACCACAGAGGTTTCAGATGACATTACTGCTGGCCATGCTCCAAAACTCGACCAGAGCCAAGGAGTATCAGATCGATACCACTGAGGGTATCGATCGACACCAATTGCCACCTACACCTCCTGATGAGCAGTTTGTTGTTGCATCTAAGCAAGCTGATTCGCTTGGTGATTGGAGTGAGGACTTTCTTTTCAATCCTAGGTTCGTGGAGAGTTTCCAATAAAGGCAGTCTACTGGAGACTGATGCCTTTACATTAGAGGCAAGGATTCAGAGCTTCACTGCAGAACAGCAGTGAGATTCAAGTTTTGGACCCTACGCCGGTCAGTGTAGCACTATGTCCACCAGCTGAATCCAAGCCACGACCTCACCTCTCACACGCCAGACACCTCGGAGGAAGCAAAGGTACGTATTTTCTATCTCAAACTCCAAACCACAGGATGTCCTCGATCATATACCTCCATCTCCTTACGCTTAAGCAAGCCCGCGAGACTCTCGTCGAGCGCTTGTTGCTTCTTTGACAACTGTGCAGGAAAACGAAGTGTCCCACCCAATCTTCCAACCCGCCCTGCTACTATTCCTCATTTCCTTGGTAGACCACACACAGTTCATGCTTCACACACGCCTTGGATGAGACGTTTGTCACAGAGACACTCACCATCTCTCGGGAAACCACCCGACACTTGAGCCCGCCACCGTCAAGCTAATGACCTTAAACAAGCGCTTAGTGGGAGGCAACCCACTGGTAAGTCTCTATTTTAGTTTTTTTTCATTTTTTTTTTTGTGTCTTCACGTGGAGCAGGTTCAGATGACCGCATCGATCGATACTAGTATGGTATCGATCGACACCAAGACGAGCAGAGAATGCAATTTATCATGATCCGAGTATCGATCGATGCCAGCAATGGTATCGGTCGATACCCGCGCACAGGTATCTTCTTGCTTCTCATTCTTCCACTTGGTTCTTCTGATTTTTTACTGACTCTAGCTTAGATAACACTGGGACAGTGTTGTTTAAGTCTGGGGAGGTAGTTGCTGACAACGTGTTTGTTTTTCTTAGAGTCAGTCGTTTTTGTGTCAAAATTTGTCCTGGAGATTATGATCTTTTTTTGAACTTACTGTGCTGACTTTTCTTCTGAGTGTTCATTGTTACAGAACCCGTTTTCAGATCGACTAATGAAAAATCCAAAGGCTGACCAGTTGACTAGAAAACACACATGTTTCCAGTGGATTTCATCGAAACCTGAGCATGATTTTTGCACTTTATCGATGTTGGTTAGTTGTCTCTAGAACTTGATTCCTCACTCATATCTGACAAAAGGAACCCATGTGTTTAAAGTATGGTATTTCTCTCCCCTGTTATAAGTTATTACAAAAGAGCATAAAAGATGAGATGATTTTCTTCTGAGTAGAGGGCTAGGAAATTTCCAGCGATCCCATTATTCTACTTGTGAAGGAATGATCACACAAAGGTTGGAAGCGAGTTCGCCTACACCTTTGATACACAGAGAGGAAAGAACCGGGATTCGGTGCAAACACCATCAATACTCGCGTCTCAGACCTTAATGTGTATATGCAGAGCTAAAAAGAAAAAAAGAGAAGAACATGATCAAAAATAAGTCTGGGGAGAGAACAAATACCAAAAAGAGTGAAAATTTCGGGTATTCCTTTTGTCATGATATTGTTTGGGAAGAATCTATAAAGTTCTTGGACATTGATTACAGTGATGAAACTGGCAATGATGGTTTTTATGGATGAAGCTGTTGATCTATGTGTGAGTTCTGGGAAAATACGAAAGTCTACGGAGAAGTACATGGTGGTTAGATTTGGACTGGTAAAGTAATGAGAAGATTTTAGGAAGAAGGATCATTGCAGTGTTTCAGGAACAGGTGAGTCTCCGCGTTTTCAAACCTCTTTCTCCGGTTTGGTTTTATGTTTGCTTGAGGGCAAGCAAAGGCTAAGTCTGGGGAGTTGATATATCATGGTTTTTACCCATTTATGATGATCTATTCAATCATGTTGTTTGCTTCATTCTGCATGTCTGAGTAGATCTCTTTTAGGTTTAGGGTTTTCTCATTAAGGATTTCATGGCTGTTAGATAGATTGATCTGTTAGGGTTCATAATCAATTGAGTTCTTCACCATAGGTTGTTCTCAAAGCTAGTTCTAGGTTGACGAATCTGGAATCTAGATTTTAGGATTGTTGATTATTCACGGAAGTGAGATTGATAAACCTGACAGAACCTAGGGTGAGCAAAATATATTATCTGCAAAGGAATTTGGTTTAATTATTTTGTGAACATATCAAACTTGGACATTAAAGCTGGTTTAGATCTTTAGGATTTGCAAAGGAATTTGGAATTCTAGGATTTAGACTTAGATAGTTTTCGCAACGGAAGTTGGTAATTATTATCTTAGTGATTTGAGTTCGAGAACGTGCTTAGCCTGAACCCTGTTGATTGATTTATCTGCATTCCTTGATTTCCTGAGAAATACCCTACGGCCTATATCCTCTCCATTGATTTTACATCTTTTAATTCTGCATATTTATATTCTCGCTTGATTGATTTGGCTTAGCGTAATTTGATTCTTGAAATCTATTGTGTGATTCTCTGAGTCTTTGTGGTTCGACCCCTAGAATATTATAGCGACTGCTTAGATACTTTAGGATATTAATTTTTGAGCATATCAGACTTCCGAATGCAACCAAACGATTAGCAAACAATGAACACTAATTCAATTTGTCATCAAATCTTCCTTAAAACTCAACTCCCGTTGGTTAAGGAATAAAAACGCACACATAGATAGGACAGATCGGTTCTCAACACCTTCCGGGTAAGAATCAATCAAAAATCTAGAAAACTCTCTTTCGAAGCTCATTTCTAGCCTTAAGAACAATCTATATGTGAAGACAAACAATAATCAAACACCAAACATCACAAATCAAGCATCAAACATCCTAAATCTACCAAACCAAACATCCAAAAGAAGTCTACTCACACATGTTCAAATGACAAAAATAAACCATAGAAAAGCAAGATATTGAAGACATAATTCAGTTTTTATAAATGAAAATGGCAAATCTTTAATACGTAAGAGTAGATCAAGGTTTTAAAAACTTAAAAAACATGAAAACTAGAGAGAAAATGAAGGAGAAGACTCCAGTTGCAGAGAAAAGTCGTCCTCTTAGTGGTTGCATGATTTGAGGCTTTTAGGTGAGTGGGTTCGCAAGTAGAGAAAGCAGAGAAAAAAGTCATAAATCGGACTTGAAAATCGACCATGGGTCGAGTTTTTGCCAAAAATCGGACATGGAATTCGACCTTGGGTCGATTTTTGCTCTAGGTGTGTTCCTCAGCCATTTTGCCGCTCGGTCACGGAAATCGACCTTGGGTCGATTTTTGACATGTCGTCACTAAATCGGCCATAACTTTTGAACCACGTATCCAAATGCTCTGAAACTACATCCATTGGAAAGTTAACTCAATTTAATATGACTTTTATGAAGAGCTCCAAAGCTAAATCGCAGTGGAAAACGTTCATCTGAGTCGATCTTTGAGATACTTGGGGCCAGTTCTGCATCATTGTTTTCTCCTTTTCCATCTAAAAGTGCATCTCCCATTATTACAACCTGAAAACATTCAAAACACACAAAACACACACCAAATACACACAAAAACACAAAAGAACTTCTAAAATGCAAAAATACTTATTTAGACACTAAATGCATCAAAACACAAAGAAAAAGCTAATAAAACACAATAAAATGGATATTTACAACTATGATAAAGTGATAAAATGTATAGTTATCAGTCACCAACACCGGCTGAGCACATAGCTCTTCCTTACGTCCTTCTTTCTCTCCTTGGTTGTCACTTGAAGCCACTACGACCTCTACTACCACTACTACATCAACAACTTCCACATGCGATTCGTTTACCCAATTGCACTATGGTCTTTGTGCTTAAACTCTCACTCGTCTGACTAGTATGCTGAGAATTTGCTACATTGGCCAAACAGTCATCCTCCAAATGGCCCCTATTTTCTGAAAATTCCACACCTACTTGGCAACCAAGGATAATCAAATTCAATACAAACTTCCGAATCAGGCTTGACTTTGAAATAGAAAGTCTTAGGTAAGTCCCTAGACAAATCCACCTCCTACAAACACTTTAGCAATATTACAAATCCACCTCTTGTTACTTGCTCAGCTTTCGGGTCTAACCTCAAAGGTATACTCTTCGGACTAGCTAGAAAACTCAATCCCCTCCAAGTAAACATAGAGTGCGGAACATTCTTGATGGTAATCCACAACGACATAGATTTGACTTCTGGTTGAGCATCTTCCACTATTAGAGTCCATTTGGAAACAATCATCGGGACTTCACAAGATATTCTACATTCGCCTTTTGATCACTCTCAACCTTGCTGATGGATTTCAAATCCGAAATTTGACTGTCGTGTCATTCACGCTAAAAACATCAATCTTAATCGACTTATCTCCAAGGTTCCATATTTTGTTCACGAATGACGTGAATTTTGGCAATATGTGGAGCAGTTTTAGGAAACCTTTCCATGAGAAAATCATCCCATAAAGGCACTGAATCCGAGATAGCCTCCTCAGGTACTGTGACTATTGCTTTCGCATCGACAACAGAGACATCAACATTAAACTTGGTGAAATTTGGACGACTGCTCACAACGTTTGCATAAGATTTGGGAGCAGAGGCTGCCAAGGATTGCAACGCCAGAGCAGACACTCCAACTCCTCCCTTTAACATCGTGAAGGGAACGGTGGTGCACCGCCTGGGTTACTCTTGTGTGCGGCAGACAGACAAAGACCTAATACTTGAAGAGTCGCCCTACTCTGCTAACGTGGTTTTTTTTCAAGCAACAATTTTTCAATATAAAATATCATATAATCACTTAAAAGTTAGTTGATGGCCAAAAAAAAAATTATAAAGTTTTTCAATCGGTTATGTCCTCTGGCTTCACTAAAAAATTATAAAGTTAATTGTTAATTATAAAGTTAATTGGCAATCGGTTAATTGTCAATCGGTTATGTAACCATACAAAAAATTATAAAAGATTTTGTCAATCGGTTATGTAACCATACAACCATACAACCAGAACAAAAGATTTTGAACAAAAACCTCATATTTTTTTGTTCTGAATGAATTTGAAATTTATTGCACCTAGAAAAACCTTTTTCACATTTATGTGCAGTCCTTCTATTTAAATTTTAAGATATAAAATAAATAAAAAAGCCGAAAATAGATTAAACCGGAAACAAAGGCTTTTCTGGCCACGATCCAAACTAAAAGCGAAGTCCATCTTCGATGGGGGAAGGTTTGGAGGTATGGAATGTTGAGAGCCTGTTGCAGATGGTGAGGTCGAGGCATTGAGTAATGGAGCTAGGGGTGTTGGAACTTTGTCATGTCCACGTCTATTCCGCTCACTCCAAATTGTGTGTATTGCAGCCTGAAAAGTATATCTCAGGAGATATTGAGGAGTCCTGGCAAAAGTCAAAGTGGATAGAATGGTGAGGAGAATTAAATCAGAGATGAACTTTCTGGAGAGGAGCCTTCTTGTCTGGCCGCTCCAAACTTTAGAGGAGAAAGGGCTAGTGAAAAACAAATAGACCCGAGTTTCTGTTGAGGATCTATAGAAGACACACTCCGGTGAAGCACCTGTGTTATATAAACATTTTACTCCCAACGATAACATGTTAAGAGTAGCAAGCCAAGTGATGAAAGCATATGTGGGCGTAGAATGCTTAAACCAAACCCCTTTTTACCAATTCATTTGCTGTCCCTAGTTACGCAACAGCTCCCAAGTAGCCTTTGTTGAAAAATTAGGCTTGAGTTTATCTTCATTCACTCGCCAGAATACCACATCTGCTTCCCTACGCTTCTGCCACCCACCATATGTTTGTCCAGTTCTGTTTCAGTGCAATTTAAGAAGTCCAACCGATGTCATCTACGTATATAAGTGCTAATAGCAATCAAAACCGTCGAATATGAGCTGATGGCCCAGTCAATGAAACCACGCTTGCCCAAGACATCATAGAGCCTATCCAACTATCATACCAAAAGGACATTTGAGCACCACTTTTGATATCCACCTTCTAAAAAATCTTCGCTTGAGATCTGTTTTGAGCAGCTTCTTCCACATCTAAGATCCCAAAGTGGTGGGCTCTTTTACCGACCATAAAGACCTGGTTCGAATAAGTTTTCTTTGTACCCAATTGACCCACAAGGAACTCCGAACTAAAACAATTCGCCTAATGAGTTTAAAGCAGCTAACTTTATTAACGACTTTGATAGCCTTCATGCCAAACAACCTTCTTGCTTTGGTTTGAAAACCTCCTTCCATGCCAACATGGCCTTCCAGGGATTCAAATCAGGCACATCCCAAAGAAAAGCTGAACATATTCTCTGAATATGACGTGTACAAGCTCGTGGTACTCGAAAAGCAGATATCCAAAAATTGATAAGACTCAAAATAACCAAGGTTAACAATGCAATCTACTAGCTTAGGAAAGGAACCAACTCTTCCATTGTTGTTTTCGGGTATTAATTTTCTGTATGGGAGGACCATAATCTGCAAGTGACATATGCTTCGTCAATAAGGGGAGGCCTAGGTAGCGTACTAGAACTGTTCCCATGGCTAGACCAAACCGTTCCCGGATCGTGTCTCTAAAAGCATAGGAGGTTTCTGCCATATATATGGTGGGAATAGCTGCAAAATGTTGGAAACCTGCTAGGATGCCTTCCATTGATCTCTGTTTTCCATCCGTGAAGACAATGATGTTGTCCGCAAAACTCAAATATGTGATATGTAGATTTTTACAACTCGGATGGTAGCCAACACGACCCTTAGCTGCAGCTAAATCAAGAAAATAGGATAAAACAATCATGCAAATTACAAATAAGTAGGGTGATAGAGAACATCCTTGTATTAAACCTTTGTACTATGAAAACAACATGCGAGTTCTCCATTGACTTGAACCGAAAAAAAGCCGATGAAACACAAAGATCAATCCAATGTATGAAGGTGTCTGGAAAATTAAAAGCACCCATAACAGTCCTTAAAAAAGACCATTGCATGGTATCAAAAGCTTTGGAAATGTCGATATTTATAGCACAATGAGAGGATATATCCGTTTTATGGTAGTCTTTCACTAACTCTGACGCTAATAGAAGATTCTCCATCAACAATCTATCTTTTATAAATGTGGACTGATTTTGCGCTATATATGAACTCTGGTAAAACCGACGTGAGATGATTAGCTATTATCTTTGATATAACCATATATTGAGGTAAGTAAAGCCTAAGCTTAATCGAAATCAAAATAAAAACAACCTTAGTAAGAGAAGTCTTAGCCTATGACAAATTCAACTTTCCACGTCTCTAACTCAACTATGAATGGTTTTATGATGAGTTCATTGCCTCTAGTTAGTCTTGGTCGTCATCCCATTTTTCCTAGTCCTCAACCTATCTTTTTGTTCTCAACCCATTTTTAATTATGAACGTTGCCATAACCACTCTACGACTGACTCATTCGCAATCACGACTTTATCTAGACTAGAATTGGAAGCCTTTGAGAGGTCCAAATGCTCTCTCTTCTCTCCTCCAAAACCCTAGCCATTTCTTCATATCTGAGAGGGAGGTACCGCCTCAGGCATCCTTGCCAGTGTGTGTATGGCCTCTCCCTCCCTCGGCATCTATTTTTTTGTTTGTCTTCCTTTCCCGTCGTTTTGGTTCGTGGTTCGTCGTGGGTTGCCATCTGGTTCTGCATCTTCTGAAGATGGCTTCTCCAAAGTGAAGAAGTTGCGTGGTGGTTCAGGGTTGTGGCTTAGGGAGTCGTGTTGGTTGGTTCGGGCTCTCCTCTCGTTGGTTTAGCCTCTAAGATCTATTTTCTGGTGGTGCATCGTCAGATTTATCTGATCTCTCTTCCTTCGGATTGGTTTGGTGATCTCTCGGCTTGGCGGTTCTGTTTTTCCATGGCTTCGTGTTTAAGTTCGAGGTGGAGAAGATTCTGAAATGATTGTTTGAGGTTGGAGAACCTGACGGTTGAGGTGGTGATGGAGGTTGAGGATTTCTCCAGATCTATCTTGTTGTTGCCTTTGTTTGGTCTCTTCGGCATCAGATCAGGATCTGGGTCGAGAAATTCGACAATACAAAGAAGTCGTATGGTTTTACCATAAATGAATGTGACAAGTGTGTTTACATTAAGAAACTAAAAATGATACGATCATTGTATGTCTACATGTGGATGATATGTTGATAATAGGAACAAATAAATACATTATTAATTCCATAAAAAGATGTTGATTAACAATTTTGAAATGAAAGACATGGGTTTGGCCGACTTAATTCTTGGAATTATAATTAAACTGAGAATCAAATGGTTATTCACTTACTCAATCTCATTACGTGGAGAAAGTTCTAAAGAAATTTGGTCACTTTGATGATAGACTGGTAGTTACTCCGTTTGATCCAACTTGAAAAGTTTCAAAGAATGAAGGGGAAAGTGTTTCTCAATTAGAATACACACAAATTGTTGGAAGCCTTATGTACATTACAAACTGTACGAGACCAGATTTGGCTTACTCATTGAATCGATTAAGTCGATATTCAAGTAATCCAAATAGAACACTAGAATGATTTGATTAGAGTCATGAGATACTTTAAGCATATAATGAATTATGGTCTCAGTTTCACAAAATTTCCTACTGTGTTAGAAGGATATAGTGATGCCAATTGGATCTCAGGCAGTACGGATAGTAAATCCACAATTGGTTATGTATTTACACTCGGTGTTGGTGCTTTGTCTTGGAAATCATCTAAACAAACGTGTATTGCACGTTCTACAATAGAATCTGCATTTATCACACTAGATAAAGCTGCAGAAGAAGGCGAGTGGCTTAAGAATTTTATTGAAGATATTCCTCTATGGCCAAAGTCGGTAACTGCATTGTGTATACTATTTCATTCTCTATCATTCTACAATTGATTCAAACAAGCAAGAAGACGAAGAAATCATAAAGTTAGTTTCTGAATTTTGTATACAATTCAATTCTCTTGTACTCTATTGACGAAAATTAACTTATTGATTACATGAGATTGATTTGCGTATATAATTTCAACAACATTATGGTGGCGTCTTACTAGACGGAGCAATCAAAAATTTTCTTAGTAGCTATTCAGAGCGGCTGCAGCGATGGTGTGGAGGTGCTAAGTGCGCCTTGCCTTCCGTTCGAAGCTTTGTTGTGGCTCCGCTGTGGCTCATTGGTTTTTGCTTGTGTGTTGCTGTATGTTATTTGGTGTCTGTTGTTGTAAGTTCGCGGCGAGGTTAGTTGCGCGTGTTGCTCTGGTGGGGTCTTTGGTGACGAATAGAGGCGGCAGTTCGGTATAGGTGGCCTCTCTATCCCGTGGGAGATGGTTGTTACAGCTTGCTTTAGGAATGGTGGCTAGAGGCGGCTTCTATGGATGTCCATAGATTTTCTCGTGTTGTTGGTTGTGTGGTTAAATCTGTTATAGCCGTCCCGTTTTTGTGTTAGTTTTCGGAGAAACTCTAAGCGCATTCCCTTGAAATTTTGAAGATGGGCCTAGGTTAGGGTTTGCTCGTGGCAACAACGATGAAGACTCAACCTCTTTGGAGTTGAGGAAATCATGCAAATGTCCGAGCCTTGCGGTTTGAAATTGGTGTTTTTTATCGGGATTCTACTAGTTGGGTTATCGTTTATGCTTTCTTTGTTGTGTTTTTGTTTGTAATAATTTTTTTTTTAATTAATGAGATTTTTGGTCTCGTTTCACTACTAGTATCTTTGTATTTTCTGTCAAAAAATTCGAAAATTATATAAATACTTAACATTATTATCCAAAAAAAAAAAACTTTATGTAGAGTTCTAGACTCAACCAATGTCTTATGTAAAATAGTACAAAACAATAGCTTACAGAATTTCAACCGAATTTGTATTAGCAAACACAGAAATGGAAAGATATTGTTTTCATTTTAATGAATTTATCAAATATTGAAAAAGGTTTTCGAGTGTACTGGGAATCTTTTTTCTTTACTGTATAGTGTATAGTATATTATTCTTTCTATATAAATAGTAAATTACTTGATTAGGCGAGTTTCATTCTTATCTTGATAAATGAAGGTGCCAGATGTTATACAATTAAACAGGTTTGCCACATTATTATAGAAGAATATAATGGAAATTTTATCATTTATTTATATGTAGAAACTAAATCAGTATATGTGAACATGGAAATAATATCTTCTTTTTAAATCGAAACGTGACACGAAGCATAAACATAAAAGAAAATTTGATTTGGGTTGGAAGTGTGAATGCTATTATATATAGATTCAGACATTATATATGTCAATATGCGTTCTCGTTTGAGTAGCAAATGCCATGTATGATTTTGATAACAGTCATGGCCAATATAAGATAAGAGATGAAAAAATGGATAAAACTTTATAAATATCTGTATTTATATGCATCAATACAAAACCGTCATTAACTTCGTACACATCTATTAAACCCCTTCAAAAAGGTGTAGGTGAAGTTAAAAGACACAAGACAAAAGAAATGAATTCCTCCGACGTCAACTTCTCCTTACTCCAAAGCCAAAAAAATGTTCCTGCCAAATTTTTTTGGCCGGAAAAAGATGTGACCCCTTCAGAAGGCGACCTCGACATCCCAATCATAGACATGAGTGGATTCTTGAATGGCGATGAGGCCAAGACACAGCTAGCAGCTAAAGCAGTGAGAGACGCGTGCATGGCCCACGGTACCTTTCTAGTGGTCAATCATGGTTTCAAGTCGGGCTTGGCTGAGAAGGCGCTTGAGGCATCCAGTTTGTTTTTTGGGCTATCCAAAGATGAGAAGCTAAAGGCTTATAGGATCGATGGGAATATCTCTGGCTATACCGCGGGTCATAGCCAGAGATTCTCCTCCAATCTTCCATGGAATGAGACTTTGACTTTGGCTTTCAAAAAGGGGCCACCCCAAGTCGTTGAGGAATTTATAACATCAAGGCTAGGCAACGATTGTCAAGAGATCGGGTAAATAAATTGCATGCATATTATATAAACGCTATCAAAAATCCTATCTGAAACTCTCGTGTGGTAAGTGCTAACACAATGATAATGAACCTAGAGCTAAGGGTGTATACCATACGGCCATGTTCATTTGCACAATTTGTAAACTTTGCGTATGAACCAATTGATCAATTAAGTTTTGGCTCGGATATTTTACATGTGGTGCGTTTACTGAATGCTCACCCTGGGATTAGTTGGACACTTTTGATCCTAAATCTTTAAAAATTCTTATTGAATATATGTTCACATTTTATAATGTTTAAAGAGAATCTGGCTAACTGTTCTGTTCCTTGGAACATCTTGGTTTGTTTCAGTCAAGTGTTCCAAAAATTTTGTGATGCAATGAATGATTTGACAATGGAGTTGATGGAGCTATTAGGAATAAGTATTGGTTTAAAAGACCGGATATATTACCGGAGATTCTTCGAAGACGGAAATGCCATCTTCAGATGCAACTATTATCCGCCGTGTAAGCAGCCGGACAAAACCCTTGGTGTGGGTCCTCACAATGACCCAACAGCTATAACCGTTCTTCTCCAAGACGATGTTGTGGGCTTGGAGATCTTCGCCGCAGGTAGGTGGCAGACCGTGCGCCCTCGTCCCGGTGCTCTTGTCGTCAACGTTGGAGACACCTTCATGGTACGTTTCTTATTAATTAATAAAGCCACCAATTATTCTCAACAAGGACACTAATATTAGATATAACTTTACTAAAAACTTTAATGCAAACGCTTGTGTTTTGACAAAATCGGGATATTACTCGACATTTACTGGTGGAGGGATAGATTACACTCTTAATAGAGGGATATATCACACTCTTAATATAAAAAGTTATATAAAAATTAGAAAAATAATGTTTTTTTTCTTCTAATTGTCCATCTATAACTTATATAGTTAGGATTGGTGGAATATGTTTTATAATAATCAAAAACTCATTATGCTCTTAATTATAAATAAAAATGAAATAACAATTTTTATTCAATCATATTCCATATTCTAAATCTCTTATTCATATGAAGTCTTTCAATTAAAAAACAAAAACAAAAATATATTTTAAAACCCATCAAAATAAAAGTAAAAATTAAGTAAACCTATTTTTATCTTTTTTCTCGTTGATGCTTTTTATAAATATTAAAAAACAAAAATCTATAAAAAAGTTATCTAGAGTACAATTTTAAACAAAATTTTTATTTAAAACCTACTACACCTATTTTTAAATAAATACAATATATATTACAAAAAACTTACATCTTTAAATATGTATTATATATATTACAAAATAAAATTATAACTTATAATAGTTTAAATAATATTTAATGGCCGGTTAATTAATATCGTAACGTGGGATACATTTAAACTCATTTTTTACATTAATTTGAAAATATGACCTACATATATTTGCTTTATTTTTTTTCATACATAATATATATTTTGAAGAATATTTCATATACAAATTTTTTTTTTAAAAAATAATATATATTTTTTAAAATATATATAATGTATTTATTTAAAAAGGGTGTAGTAGATTCAAAAATGTTAAACAATATATTCGATTTACATAAAATAGAGTTATTTTCCTTATTTGTAGATTCAATTACTAGTTTTAAGGAAAACTGATTTCGTACAATATTGAGTAAATCGTAGAATACATGTTCTAAACTATAGAATACGTATTCTACATTTCGTAGAACATGTATTCTAAAATTTTAGAACAAATATCCGTTCTAAAATTTTTAAAACATGTACAATGCGTAGAATACGTATTCTAAATGTTTTAGAACATACCAAAAATTTAGAAAACGAATTCTACACTTTTCAGAAGATCTAAAAACTTATTTATAGGCGACCAAATAAAAAAAATGTCTTGTCTAAATCTTCTTTAAACTTGTAAATCAACATGTTTTTGTTGTTTTTTCTTCTTAAAATTGTCAAAATTTTGATATACTGGTAGATTTTTCAAAATTGACAGTTCAGAAATTAAAGTTTATATGGACAAAACTTTTTTTTAGAACTCTTTTATTTCTAATTGTTACTAAATTAAATACACGTTTATTATATACAATATATGAATAATTTGTTATCCGCTAGAATTAGTATTATACTTTTTGGAACTAATCAAATATTATAAATGATTGATCTATGTATTTATATTGATGTTTCATTTTTTGGATTTGATGTGGAAGGCATTGTCAAATGGAAACTACAAGAGCTGTTACCACAGGGCAGTTGTAAACATGGAGAAAGTGAGAAGGTCATTAGTGTTCTTCTCTTGTCCTAGAGAGGACAAGCTCATCGTACCTCCTCCTGAACTTGTAGAAGGCGAAGAAGCTTCTAGAAAGTATCCTGACTTCACTTGGGCTCAGCTACAGAGATTTACCCAGTCCGGCTATCGAGTCGACAACACCACTCTCAGCAACTTCTCTTCTTTGCTCACCTCTCACTACGTCAACAACTAAGATTTGTACTTTATCTATTTATATTTCCCTGATTTTCTATTATCAACTAGTTAGACATCTTTTGTAAACGTGGCTTTTACGATTTTTTTATGCAACTTATTCACATAACTCTCGTTTTAAAAAATACTACTTGCTGACAAAAATAAATACTAATTAATTTATATGAATTTTTGAGGATACATATTAAATTAAAATAACTACTTCAATTCGAAAATATAATATAATATAATATAATATTAACTGTTGTTCTGGTAGAAATTTAGGAAACTGGTTTGCAGTACCAACACAACAAGAAACACTCTCATTTTCGACCACATTATTGGTCGGAAATTCGTCAGAAACAAGGTATTCCGACGAATTTCCGACTAACGGTAAATGGTTGGTGCTGGTCGAAAAATTTCTTTAGTCGGAAAATGGTGTAAAATTTCTGACCAACCATATTTTTTGGAAATTGGTTAGAAAATATCGTCGGGAATTTGTTGGAAATTTCCGACGAAAATTCATATTGCTGTCTAAAATTTATCAGAAATTTCTGACGATATTTATAATTAAAATATTATTTTTGACGACTTTTATAGTTTTGTTAAAAAAAGTTGAAATATATTTGTTTGCTGTATTTTTTGAAGTATTGTTGAAATTTGAGTTTGAGTTTGAGTTTTTAATTTTGTGTTTTTTATGTTCTGAATTTTTTTTAAATTTTTTTTTGTGTGTTTGAGATTGGAATATAGATTAAAGTTTGAGTTTTGTGATATTTTGTTTTGAATTTTTGTATTTGTGAATGGAGTAGAGATTAAAGAGTGGAGATAAGAGATTGAGGTTTTTTATGTTGTGGAATTATAAAATGGGTGAAAACTTGTTTCATATAGGAAATATTTCCGAAAAATTTTCGATCAATTTACTTTTTCATTAAAAAATTAAAAAATCTAAAATAGTTGGAATTTCGTTGAAAATTTAAATATTTCCTCCAAATTTTTAAAAGAATAAAATATTAAAAAGAATAAATAAATAAATAAATAATTAAGTTTTCAGAAATTGGTTGAAAATATTTGAATATCCGACTAATTTCCGACAACTTATTTATCTATTATTTTAATTTTAATTTATTTTTAATTTGTTATTATTAAAAAAAATAATGAAAATTTTCGACCACTTATTTATTTAATTTTTATATATTTATACTTTATTTTTTTAAAAAAAAAATAATAATTAAATTTGTCGGAAATATTTGAATTTCTGAAAAAAAATTATTATTTAAATAATTTTTAAAGTTAATATGGTTGTTGGAAATTTCCTACCAATTTCTGACCACTTATATTAACTTTTTTTATTTTGGTCAGAAAATCGTCGGTATTTTAGATTTCCGACGAAGTGTTCCGACATATATGTTTTTGATAGAAATTTTTGAAAATTTGCAACTAATTTCCGACTAATATTTTTTTGTCTGAAATTTGATCGGAAGTTGGTAGGAAATTGGGATGATTTCTTGTAGTGTAAAGTGGAAAGAACAACAAGAAAACACAATTTGGTTCTTTTTTTTCATTATATACTTACTCAGATTATAATGGACCATTTGTCTTTTTCTTCATTCCTCCACACTGAAGCTTGCTATATCAACTCCAATAACATATATGTTTTCATCAACTTGATAGACCCGAACAGCTTCATAGTCTCCATCATTGTGGTATAAGTTGTTGTCTCCATATTCACAGTAGTTACTCTCAGCTTCCTCATCGAAAATTTGTATACCACATTCCATAATCCAATCAAGTTTATCACAACATCGAAATTCAAACCGAATCTCACTCATTGTCACATCCAATTCAGGGCTTCTGTTGTGTTGATCAAACAAGTCACCATGAAATATAAACAGGTGTTCTGTTAGAAACCGAGGAGATTTTGTCTATGACTAATATTCAAGTTCGTTAATGAAGGCACCTCCTTGGATACTTAGACGGCAAGTTAAAGATAAAAAACGTAGGTCTTGGTAGGAGAAAGCAGAAGGCAAGCCATAAATCTTGGGGACACAGAGAGAGTGCCCTCATCACCATGGACCCAAAGTGATGGTAATAGATTTTCCTGTAGCATTGTGAGTGAACCCTTCAGGGACTTCTTTACCTGGTAAGCATACATACTCTCGTAAACCCATTGTTGTATCGTTAGCGTCCTTGCTTCTATAGAATTTAGAGAAGATATCAAAGTTGAAAGACAAGTATTAACAAAGAATAACTCTCTTTATTTGCTTAAGAAACTCTCTCAAAACTTAAGCTTTCTTAATCTCTCAACTCCCATAAGTTATGCCACACATTGGCATCTCCATATATAAAGAGAGATTTTCCTAAACCTTTTAGGAACTATTACATATTTAGATATCTCCTAAACATTAGATATGTATATTTAGATAACTCCTAAATATACTTTAACTTAATTTATTTCAAGCTTACTCCAACAATCTCCCCCTTAAGCTTGAACTCGATTTCTCCATATCTTGAACTCCAATGAGATCTCGCATCTCCCTGATTTTGATTTTTCCAAGTGCCTTTGTTAGTATGTCAACCTTTTTTTCATTTCCGGGAACATGTTCAACCTCCACTTGTCCTTTCTCAACACATTCCCTTATAAAATGATATCTTGTGTGTATGTGCTTGCTTCGACCGTGAAACACCGGGTTTTTAGTGAGAGCGATTGCTGATTGATTATCAATACGAATGATGACCTTCTCACTTGGTGAACCAGTGACTTCACTAAGCAAGTTTTGGAGCCAAATAACTTGCCGTGCTGCTTCTGTTCCTGCCATGAACTATGTGCTTCACATGAGGACAGTGCCACAATTTCTTGTTTTTGTGAACACCATGATATTGGACTTCTTCCAAGGTAGAAGATATGCCTTGTTGTACTCTTCCCATAATCAGGATCAACATTGTGACTGCTATCGTTGTAGTCTAATAATTTTGGAATCCATGCACCCGTTTTCTCAAATGTCAAGCCGAGAGTGGTAGTACCTTTTAGATATCTTAAAACTTGTTTCAATGCAGCTCCGTGAGACTCTTTTGGTTTCTGCATATATCGGCTTAGTACTCCTACACAATAAGACAAATCTGGTCTTGTATGAAGTAGATAGCGAAGGCAACCAATGTTCTTTCTAAAACTTGTAGCATCAATATCTTTCTCGTCTTTGGCTTTGGACAGTTTGAGACCAGATTCCATGGGCGTGTAAACCGGATTGCAATCTTTCATACCAGCTTCCTCCAAGATCTTTTGTGCATAACGCCTTTGACTTAACGTTATCCTCCATTTTGTTGACACACCTCAATTCCAAGATAATACGTTAATCTCCCGAGATCACTCATGTCGAATTTAGAAGACATCTCTTTCTTGAATTCGTCGATGATTTTCTTATTTGTTCCCGTGACAAATAGATCATCTACATAGACAACAACAATAAGCAGACTCTCACTCACCTCCTTTCGATAAACTGATGGCTCTTTGGAACACTTCTTGAACTGTAACTCATAGAGGATTTGATTCAATTTGTTGTTCCATGCTCTCGGAGCTTGCCTTAATCCATACAAGGCTTTATTGAGCTTATACACCTTTTCTTCACAACCATTCTCTTCAAAACCTTCTGGTTGTGTGACGTAGACTGTTTCTTTTAATTCCCCATGTAAGAAAGCTGTTTTAACATCAAGATGATGTATCTCCCAACCACTTGATGCCGCAAGATTGATAAGAAGTCGTATTGTCTCAATCCTTGCTACTGGAGCGAATACTTCTTCAAAATCAACCCCATATTGTTGTACATAACCCTTAGCAACTAATCGAGCTTTGTGCTTGTTAATACTGCCATCAAAATTTCGTTTGAGTTTGAATACCCACTTCAGACCAATTGGTTTTGCTCCATTAGGTAGGTCTACAAGATCCCAAGTATGATTCTTTTCGATTGAGTGAATTTCATCTTCACAGGCAAGTATCCATTCCTTTGATTCCTTCGCTTCATGGTAGTTTCTTGGCTCGTTATTCATACAAAGCAATAATATTTCTCCTTTTTCCTCAGCAAGCAAAACGTAATCTTCAAGATACTTGGGTTTTACACTTTGTCTCTATGTTCTTCTCATGGGTATTTGAGGCTGATGATAAACATCTCTATACTCTATTTCGACTTCTGCATTATTATCTCTTGTTTCATCATCTCCGGCCTTATCACTGTCGTCAATTATTGGCTCTATTTCGACATTTTGCTATGTTTCCTCTATTTCCTCTGTTTCACTACTTCCTTCTTGAATCCCACAGTTTCCGAATTCGCCGAGGATGAGTCTGAAACTTCCATCATAGTCTTGTTCTGAAGTATTTCGATTCTAGTTCCAGCCCTTTGTTTCATCGAATACAACGTCTCGGCTCACAATTATTTTTCAATTTTGTGGATCGTAGAGACGGTATGCTTTTGACCCTGGTTCCGTTCCTAGCAACACAAGCATACGAGTTCTGTCATCCAGCTTTTTCAAATGTGGCTTGTCTACTTTCGCATATCCAATGCAGCCAAATACTCGAAGATGATCGATATTTGGTTTCTTTCCTCGGAAAGCTTCATAGGGTGTTCTATCCTTGAGTGCTCTTGTTGCCACTCTATTTAACAGATATGTGGAATGTCTTATTGCTTCTCCCAATAGGTAGTTTGGCATGTGCATGTGCTTTAGGATGTTCCTTGTCATCTCCAATAGGGTTATGTTTCGTCTCTCAACTACTCCGTTTTGTTGTGGAGTGTAAGGAGCTGTAACATGACGTTTTATACCGGAATCATCACAAAACATGTTAAATTCTTGTGATACAAATTCTCCTCCTCTATCGGTTTTGAAGACTTGCATACTCTCTCCTGATTCTTGCTCAACCAAACTCTTAAACTTCTTGAATTTTTGAAAAGCTTCATTTTTTTCTTTCAAAAGAATTGTCCACATATACCGAGAATGATCATCAATGAGGACGAAGATGTATCTTTTTCCAGCAATCGTACTAGGTGTTATAGGGCCACATAGGTCTCCATGTATGAGTTCAAGTATTTTGGAGGCACGATATGTAGTTGCCTGAGGAAATACTTGCCTGGTTTGCTTCCCCAGCAAGCATGAACTGCAGATTTCCTTTTCAACACTGATCCGTGGTACTCCTTGAACTAGTTCCTTTTGTATCATCAATTTCATAGCATCAGGATTGATGTGTCCTAGTCATGGGTGCCAGCGGCTTGACTCGCTTATTACTGTTGTTGAGTACAAGCACGCGGTGTCTCTTAGTCCAATACAAACTTTATATAAACGATTCTTGGATCTCTCTGCTTTGACAAGTAGCTTCCCGTTTTGATCAGGTATTGTTAAGTATTCTCCTTTCATTCTTATATCGCAGCCTGATTCTATAGCTTGTCCAAGACTAATGATGTTGTTTTTCAGATCTGGAATGAAATAGACATCAGTCATTACTCTATCTTCTCCATTCATGTCAACAAACGCAATTGAACCCTTCCCTTTGATGTCTATACGAGATTCATCTCCAAACCTTACTTTTCTTGTGATAGAATCATCAATCTTGTCAAAGTATCTTCTGTCTCCTGTCATGTGATTTGCTTGCCCCATTGTCGAGATACCAAACATTATCTTCTCCGGAGTTTGTTTCGTATTTGCTAGGTATGCAATCCTTTTCGTTCAAGTATACCACCTCGTGCAACGTAAGTTTATCTGCTTCTTGTGTATCACTGTTGCTATTTTCTTGTGCTTCTTGCAATTTGAGAAGTCTGTCAGGACAACTTGAGGCATAGTGGCCTGTTTTGTCACATCGAAAGCATATTATTTTTGATAGGTCTCCTCTTCCTCCATTGAATCTTCCTCGGCCTCTTCCCCTGTAACAGGATCGTCCACCTCGTCCTCTTCCTCTAGACTCACTATCATAGTCTCGGTTTGATTGTGTATTTGTATCTGCATAAATTAGCTTACTTTGATCATCTTGAGTTTCTTCTTCTTCGGAGATTCATTCTTCGTAAGCTTTTAGGCGTCTTACTATGTCTTCAAAACCCGTGACATTAAGATCCAAAACTTGTTCAAGCGAGGCTACTATGTGTATGTATTTCTTTCGAGGAAGACTTTTAAGGAATTTTTTAACCATCTTTGATTCTTGAATAATTTCTTCTAGGGCCGCTGATTTTTATGAAATTTCAGATATTTTCCCAGCAAAGTCATCAATTTTTTCTGAATCTTTCATCTTTAATTGATCAAATTCTGCCATTAGGGTTTGTAATCTTGCTTCTTTAACTCATTCAGCTCCCACATGCCTTGCTCTGATTGCTTCCCACACCTTCTTTGCTGTATCTAGTTCTCCGATTTGCAGAATAAGGGTCTCTGGTATGGACTGAAATAACAGGGCTATGGCCATGTTATTCTTCTCTGCTTCGAGTGGTTCTGTTACTGCTTCAATTGTTTCCCAGACGTTGTGTACCTTTAGTGTGATTCTCATTCGCATAGCCCACACAATATAATTTGTGGAGTTGAGCATCGGACACATAATCGAAGAAGGTCCTCCTCATTCTTTTATCTTTGCCACCACAATATCGCCCATCTTCTTTCTTACGATCGTTCAAGAAACTCCTAAAGCTCTGATACCAATTATAGAATTTAGAGAAGATATGAAAGTTGAAAGACAAGGATTAACAAATAATAACTCTCTTTATTTGCTTAAGAAACTCTCTCAAAACATAAGCTTTCTTAATCTCTCAACTCCCATAAGTTATGCCACACATTGACATCTCCTTATATAAAGAGAGATTTTCCTAAACCTTTTAGGAAATATTACATATTTAGATATCTCCTAAACATTAGATATGTTTATTTAGATAACTCCTAAATATACTTTAACTTAATTTATTTCAAGCTTACTCCAACAGCTTCTTCTTCGAATTTCAAACAGTTGTGGAACATGAGTTTCAATTTTGGATCATGGAAAGAGCATTAAATTCTCTCGAGTGATGGACAGTTTTTATTTAGGGACATGAGTATAAGGGGTAGATTTGGCAGTGACACGAGGTTTCTACAATTTTTAATGTCAAGAGTTTCCAACCGAGGGAGATCGGTGATGCAATCTAAAATAGTCTCTATACCTCTGCGGCTTAGGTCTAAATGTCATACAGTTTCAGGGACATGTGTCTGCTTCCTATATCAAGCTGCTCAAGACGCTACCAGCGCCCATCATTGATGGAGGAAATTTTTTTATCATTGTGTGTCTAACACGAAGACTCTCGATGTTATATACTAGAAATATCTGGAAAACTTGTCAATTGTGAGTAATTGTTGGTGTTTTGTGATTAAGAAACAAACTAACTTTAGAATTGCTCTCAGAGTATCAAGAAGAAGATGAGACCAATATTCTTAGAAAGCTTCGTTTATTTCTCTATATGTCTCTTGCTCTCCCATGAGCATACATATTTATAAGAAAAGACTTAACATTATTAGGAAAAGTAAATTTCCTATTCTAGCAACTAAAAATGGTAATAACTAAATAAATCCCAATCTTAGACGAGGTAAAATACTACATCTCCTCTAATATGGGTTTCTATTGTTTCGAATGAAACCAATGTAAGATTTTAAGAACTGGAGACTATGCAATCCTTCAAAGGCTCGCCCACTTATAGCGAACTCGAAAATCTTGGATATATCATATGATATACCTGTGACAGCTCATGTACCCTAAACAATATTCAATAAGAAACTGTTGAAATTGCCATGTCGAAAACAATATCTAAAGAACATGTATATGTTTAAGAACATAAGTTTTTATTTGCTAGTATATCACAAATGTCCTCAGCCTCTTCTAGAAACTAACGCTCCCAAGCTCGTCAAACTGTTCAAAAACAACTTGTCTGCCCAAATGCTTTAGTAAAAAATGCATCACTATCTTTCCATTAATCGATATACAATTTCACTAGTACCCAAATGCTTCGGTTCCAAAGAAACTTCCGTTTCAGTCCTGGGGTAGACACGGTTATAAGCTTCTTCTATAAGCTAGTGTCTCTGTGGGTTCTGCGAAGCTTGTGGGATGATGACTCACGTCTCTGGTAATTATCTTCTTCAAAATGGGGGTCCTGACCATGATTCTGAAAATGACGATGATGAGGGCAGAGATCAAACTGGCCATGGTAATCCAGGCGTTCATATTCAAGAGATTGATGAAGAAGGTAACCTGATACCTGATGACGATGCACTTGTTCTAGATGAAGATGGTCATGTATTACCTGCGGATGATGTTCTGGTGATCGACATTCATGAAGTTAATGTGGCTGAAAATTCCAATGAAGACTCTCCTCTATCTGACATCAATCCTACTCATACTGCATTACTTCATTTGCAAACTGAGTCCTTTTCTGATCAGCCTCAACAGAATCTGACCAATGAGGCTGCAGTACTCTATAATCGGTTTCGGTCTTTTGTGCGATTTGAAGGTGAATGGTCAGACATCCAGTGTGGGTATAGATACACGGAAGAGAAAACAAGATGATGATACTGATTCTGAGGAGCTGGGACAAAGGCGCAGACGATTTGTTTCGGCAATCAATTCATCACTTAGGGATGACATAACTGATGTGAACGACTTCAACAATGCGATTACGTCTGACAACTTTGAGAGAGCCGCGGTGGGGCCTGTTCCACCACAATTCCTAGGAAAGTTGGCTTTTGACAGTTCCCTAGAGGAAATGCAATGTGTGTATTTCCTGGATGTGTTGTTTTTGGTGAAGACTAAGCAGAAAATGATCATATGAGGGATTTGGGTGTCAGTTTGGGTTTCTCAGAAATGTGTCTAGTTCCTCCTAGGGGTCTAAGTGGTGGTTTTGCTGTTTTCTTTGGAAAAACCATGTATCTATTCAAGTTATTTCCCATGATGTAAGGCTGGTAGATTTTTATGTTGAATATAAAAATTTTAATTTCTACTTGTCTTGCATTTATGGCCATCCTATCCCTAGTGAACGCCGTTACCTTTGGGAAAAATTAGAAAGAATTTCGGTTAATGGTAGTGGTCCGTGGATGATGTCCGGTGATTTCAACGAAATCTTAAAACCAAATGAGAAGAAGGGTGGTCGTCGTAGAAGTGATGGCAGCTTTAAAACTTTTAGTGACATGGTAACTTGTTGCAATATGAAAGATATGGTTTTTAAAGGCAACCCTTATAGTTGGGTGGGCAAGAGAAGAAAGGAAACTATAGATTCTTGTTTGGATAGGGTCTTTATTAACCGAGTGTGGCAATCTGTTTATCCGGTTTCAGAATCTGAGTTTCCCACTCTCGCAGGATCAGATCATGCCCCAGTGGTCTTTACTATTGATGAGTGTATACGTGCTACGCGTGGTCAATTTTGATATGACAAGAGATACTTCAATGATGAAAATTTTGTTGAAGCTGTTAGAACAGGTTGGCAACGTGGTGCTACAGATTATTCGGGTGGTCCAATATAGTTTTCTTCTTGCCGTCATGAGCTGTCATGATGGAAACGAACGTCGCGGTCAAATGCTACCGAGCGTATTCAGATTTTAAAATATCGATTGGAGTTCACTTGTTTCAATTGAGCTTCTATTTCCACCATCTCATTAAAATCCCTTGATGGTGTAACATTTAGTTTGCTTGAAACATCCGTGGCAAGCTTTTCGACCATCTCCGCTTCATCATCCCTAAAAGAAAGAAAACAAAATCTTATTAGTGGTTCTAAATTTACACAAACTCCAAAATTGAAGCACTAATTTAATGGACCAAAAGAAGCATCAAACCAGCGTAGAGAATGTTCTCCTGCTATGTTCTCCAGCTTAGAGGTCAATTGTGTGTAAGAAATGTCAATTATTAGATAAAAAATTACGGTTGAAATATCATATTCGGTAATACAATTTGTATATATCTTTATTTCCAAATTTATAATTTGGTTAGCTAATTTTGATGTATGACATTAAAGGATTTTAATGGATTTGGAAATCCAAATAAAATAATGTGTTATTCAATCAATGATTTTAAAAAAGATTTCTAAATCATGTCTTATTGGTTCCATCATTCATAAATACTAGTTAAAATCACCCTTTATTCAATATTAAAGATTTTGATATTGATTTGATTTCACATAGGATTTGAGTGGTTTTGAAAATCTATTTTACTTATAAAAAGAGGATTTGAAATTTTTTTTCCCACCATGTTATTTCGGGTGGATTTGAAAATTAACCTGATAAAACAGCATATGACACATAAAAACTAGGTTTGACATAGTACTATATAAAAACTTGACACACAAGCATACGGCACATAAAAACTGTGAATGGACTTTAACGATGCATAACTTGAGTAATTGAGTAGTCATGACTCACGAGCTCACGTTGTCTTTGTGGTGATAACTATTGATACAATGAATCGATTTCCTTCAAAAATTACTTACAATGGTTGCCGACATATATAACTTGAAAAGAAAAGAAAAATATTTGTTCGATTTATTTTCTTTTGATTCGTAATACATTTAAACCCAATAAATAAAAACAAAATAAATTAACACTACCTGAAAATAAAAATAATTAATCCAACCTAACAAATAATAATTAATTCATCCTAACAAATAAATGATTATTATAACATAACGTTACGCTTAATCCAACCATAACATTTATCAGTAGACATATTAATAAATACTTCTTTTATCCCGGAGAAAACGAAAGTGCAGGAAAAGTTATTGAAGAGCTTAATGGCAATATTGATCATGAATTTTTTACAATTCTAGACCAACAGAGAGAATATGTCAATCAGTGGAGCAAGTTATAACATCGAATATGTGGAGAGATTCGATTGAGATGTCAGATATGTGAAAAATAATTTATATCTTTATATATATATATATATATATATTATATTTTAAAATATTTGATTTTGACAAATCCATGATATTCCACTTTCAAATCCACTTTGTAATCCACTTTCAAATCCATGTTATTTTGAAATTTTTTTTGTTTGATTTTAAAATCAATGAAAATCTACATGGATTTCTAAATCTTATGAGGATTTTGAAATTCATTCAAATCCTTAAACGAATAAACCCCCCTACATTGTTAATGTTACAGTTTGATTATTTTTCTGGAATATTTCAATTTAAAAATATCAATCAAGAACATTTAAACATCAAAAATTTAATGGCTATCGATTTAAAATATTACGCAATTTCAAACACTTAATTCAATATCATTTTATAATATTGCTCATTCATATTTCAATTTACAAATATTACTCAATTGATGAAGAAAAAAGTGTATTTAACATCCCACAAAGATGATTTATAAAAAGACAAAAAATCTGAATAAGCATGAGGCATGACTAGCACAATCCAATTATGTTTTTGAAAATTGGGTTAGTAATTGATTTTTTTTGTTTCAGATATAACATAGTAGAAATTTTGTCTCATGAACCGAGATTCTAAAACCCGAAATCTAAAAGATTTCAGGGGTGATTGACATAAGATTGTGAAAACTGTAACTACAATTTAAAGTTCTTATAGTTTATCTTTCACCAATTAGACTTTTATAAATATTTTTTTGTTTAAAAAGCCACTACATCCACTTTTATTTTTTTCTTCTTTGTTTTCTAAAGTATCTTAAGGGCTGATTGGCGAGTACTTTTAAAGCTGTAACTTTTTTTAAAAGTCTTCACAGTTAAAATTTTACCAATCATACTTTTTTGGCTTTGATTAATTTAAAAGTCTTCACAGCACTACTTTTCTATTTTACTCTTTGATTACAGTTATTTTTTAAGTCTCGTAAACCTGACTTTAAAACAAATAAAAATAAAAGCCAAGAGTTTTTTTTTTTTGTTTTTTCACCATATGTATTAAAACTTTCCATAAAACTCATTGATGAATTAATTTTTAAAAACTTTCAATTAATTAATAATTGATTTTTTTTCTTATTCTTTTAAGATCCATTTCTCTATATAAAAGAGAAGAAACAAATATTAAAATTATGTCAGAACGGACAAATATGATATGCATGAAATACACATAGATAAATTTACTTATAATCAATAAACAAATTTTAAAATTTTTTTAATTATAGAACAAAATATATATTGTATACTTCATTATGTTCGGTATACTTTATATTATTTAAAAGGGAAAATCCCATAAAAAACCTCCAAGTTGCAAATGATTTCTAACTTAAAACTCCAACTTTTTTTGTTCCCAGTTAAAACCTTGAACTATTGAATTTTCCCAGAAAAAACCTTCAACTCTTAATACTTGTGCCCGAGGTTAAGTTGACTAACGGTCAACGATGAACAGTAACGTTGACCGTTAGTCAACTTTTTATTTTTTTATTTTTTATTATTTTAACAACTTATCATTTTGATTAATTAGTGTAAATAGGGTAAAAATATTTAGCTAGTCATGACGGTGGTAAAACAGATGTCGTAAACAAATTTTGAGTAAAACGGATTATACGGGTGCGGGTTGTGGAGAAAGCATTGCGGATGCGGGTCGCGATATCTGAAAAGGAGGGTTATATAAACCCGCATAACTAATTAAAAAAAAATCAGCCCAAGTTAGCCGAAAACATTAAATCTAGTCTAATTAGAAAATCCTTACATTTTTCACCGTTACAGCAGATATGCAGCCAATTGCGGACCTAGATGGAAGGATGTGAGGTCAGTTGACCTCTTATTAACTTATCATTTTGATTAATTAATGTAATTAAGGTACAAATATTTTGCTAGCCATGACGTTTTATCCGCTACAAATATTTAGGTTGTAAACAAATTTTCAGTAAAGCGGGTTATCCGCTATTGGAGTTAAAACATAATTAAAAAAAATTAATATAAAATTTTTTTTTTATATAATAGACTTATGGTCCAAATTAAGTTAGAGTTGTTGTTTTATTAGAGAAAGAAAACTACAAAAAAAATTAATTTTTTTCTTCTATTTTATTATATTAAATAAAAACAATTTTGGGCTGGATTTTAATATTTTCGATTGACTTGGGCCGAATTTTGTTTTAATAGTGATGCGGGTTTATATAACCTTCTTTTTCAGATATCGCGACCCGCACACGCATAACTCGCTTCACTCAAAATTTGTTTATGACCTATGTTTTACCACCGTCATAACTAGCTAAATAGTTTTACCCTACTTACACTAATTAGTCAAAATGATAAGTTGTTTAAAAAAAAAAAAAAAAAAAAAAGTTGACTAACGGTCAATGTTACTGTTCATCGTTGACCGTTAGTCAACTTAACCTCGGGCACAAGTATTAAAAGTTGAAGGTTTTTTCTGGGAAAATTCAATAGTTCAAGGTTTTAACTGGGAACAAAAAAAGTTGGAGGTTTAAGTTGGGAATCATTTACAACTTGGAGGTTTTTTATGGGATTTTCCCTATTTAAAAATATAATTTTTACAGTCAAATCTTTACCAATCGGTCGTAAAAAATTTTACAGTCACAGTTTTTACAGCAAAAGTCTCTGCAGTCAAAGTCTTAATCGTAACTTTAAGAAAACTAAAACTCAAGGGGGTGTTTGGTAAGCACTTTTAAAATATTGGCTTTACACTTTTACTTTAGAAAAATGGCTATAAAGAATATTATTTAAAGTGTGACTTTAAGAAGTTTAAAGTCATGAATTGTTGGCTTTAAAAAAAAATTAACGTATCATGAACAACAATTTTAAAAACAGGATGTGAGAAAATTTAGGAGACTTTTAAGACTTTTAAATAATTAACGTGTGATTGGCAAAACTCAGACTTTTAAAACTTAAAAATTTGTAAAAGTCTTAAGAGTTTCTGCCAATCACCCCCCTCCCAAAATTTTTTTCTTTAATTCATTTTTGAAGAACTCGATAAAATTGACAAAAACCTAGAAATTAACAATTTATAACATATTAAAAACTCAACATATAATAACATAGTAAAGAAAAATTCAAGATTTCATATTTAAATTCAGTATAATTTGTATTATTTAAAGTCATAGTTTTTTTACCAATCATTTTTAGAATTTTTACTATTAAAGTTTCTACAACAAAAGTTTCTGCAACCAAAATTTCAACAGTTAAAGTCTTTACAGTAAAAAATAACAGTTGTTACCAATCAACCTCTTCATTTTACCCAAATGGTAAACAAAAAACGTATATCCAACCGAATCTGGATCTATTTTTCAAGGCGATCCTTTATCGATGCAATTATGGATCCAATATTCTCTATTGGAGCGGATAGAGCTTCGAGGTATGATGGTTTTTCTGCTGCATTTTATCAACAATTTTGGGATTTAATAGGTCTGGATGTTTGTGTGATGATTCGACTTTTTTTTGAAACAAACGAAATTGATGCTAATATCAACAAAACTCAGATTTGTCTCCTTCCGAAGATTCTAGATCCAAAACAGATGGTGTATTTCAGCTATATCAGTCTATGCACGGTTAACTACAAAATAGTCTCTAAGATTAGGGTAATGAGGTTGAAGAATTGCTTGGGGCTGATTATTTCTGATTCTCAAGCTGCGTTTGTTCCAGAATGGCATATTTCTAACAATGTCTTAGTTGCTCACGAACTTCTCCTTGCTCTCAAATCAAGAAAGAATTGTTAGACAGGTTACTTAGCTATCAAGACAGATATAAGCAAAGCTTGTGCCGGGTTGAGTGGGATTTCCTCAAAAAGGTTATGAGTCAGCTATGGCTTCGAGACAAAGTGGGTCACGTGGGTAATGGCTTGTGTTCGTTCGGTTTCTTATGAAATTTTGATTTAACGGTTTTCCATATGGAAATATAATGCCAACGAGAGGCAGGCGATCCTTTATCGCCATATTTATTTTTATTTTGTGTACAGGTTCTCAGTTAATTCCTACACAAAGCAAAATTAAATAAGCAGTTTTATGGCATGAAGATTTCGCGAGAATGTCCTCCTATTTCTCACTTATTTTTCGCAGATGACTCTCTATTTTTCTGCTGTGCAACTCCAGCCGATTGCGCATTCATGGCCTCACTTTTTAAAAAAATATGAGGAGATCTTGGGCCAGCAAATCAACTATACAAAGTCTTCGGTAATTTTTGGTATTAAAACTCCTAACTCTAAACGAAATCATTTACAGAATATCCTTGGAATAAATAATATTAGAGGTGGCGGCATATATTTGGGTCTACCAGAGCAATTTGGTCGCAAAAAGGTAGAACTATTTGATCATATAGTGAGAAGAATTAAAGACATAACTGAAGGCTGAACTACAAAATATTTATCACAAGCTGGTAAGGAGATTCTTATCAAATCAGTCGCTCAAGCTCTACCGGTATACTCGATGAGCTGTTTTTATTGCCAGTTACGATCTGTGAGGACATTAAAAGTATTATATCCTCATTTTGGTGGGGTAAAGAAAATGGTAAAAAGAAAATTCCTTCTATTGCTTGGGATAGTATGACTTTGCCTAAATCTGAAAGTGGTTTAGGCTTTCGAGATCTTAAGAAGTTTAACCGAGCTATTTTGGCAAAGCAAGCGTGGAGAGTCCTTACTAATCCGAGTAGTCTACTAGCACGACTTTATAGAGGGCTGTATCATCTGACAACAACATATATCAAAGCTGAATCGGCGAAACACCAATCTTTTGGCTGGCGCTCTTTACAAGCAGGGAAAACGCTTCTCCAACATGGTTTACGTGTTCGTCTTGGTAACGGTTGTACTACAAAAATCTAGGAGGATCCTTGGTTACCTACCATCCCACTTCGTCTCATTTTCGGTCCAGTTCTTGATGTGAATATGACAGTTTCAGATTTATGGTTGGAAAATAAAAGAGAGTGGGATCCAATGATGTTTGAAGGTGTTCTTTGTCCAGAGGACCAACAATTGGCTTCTACACTTTATCTCTCTAAGTTTGCTGTGACGGATACTTATGAATGGGTGTATTCCACTAATGCTACTTATTCTGTTTGGTCTGGATATTGGGTTGCGACTCATGTCGCTCTCTCTGAAGATGAGATAATACAACCACCGTTAGGATCAATGGAGCTGAAAACTGCACTCTAGAAGTTACAACTAGCACCAAAGATTCAGCATTTTGTTTGGCGATGTCTCTTGGAGCCATTGCAACTAATACACGACTTTGCTCTCGATCTATTCAAACAGATCCTACTTGTCAACGTTGTTGCCTCTCAAGGTTAAGAATCGATAAAGAACAACACTTCTTTATTTGTTTAGAAAGCTCAACCAAAACTAAACTTTGATTCTCAATATATCATTGCTCACATAGCTTATGATACTTATAGGTAGTAGCCTCAAAACTAAAACCCCATTAGAAATAAGATTTGCTAACACCAAATCTTTGTGAAAATCTGCTTATCTCATCCTCCACAATAAAAGATAAGATTTGATTTCTATTTTATTTGATCTATTCCTAACTCCATTAGAACCTTCCTTCTTTGACTAATTCAAACGATTAACCAACATTCTCCCTCTTAATCGTTGAGTTCGAGTCAATGTTTTCCACGCCTATTAAGCTCCTCATCTCTCTGAACTTGATCCTTGCTAGAGGTTTAGTTAGTATATCCGCCTTCTGCTCAGTTCCGGGGACATGCTCTACTTCAACTTGGCCATTTTTGATGCATTCTCGGATGAAGTGATACTTAGAGAGTATGTGTTTGCTACGACCGTGAAACACCGGGTTTTTAGTAAGTGCAATAGCTGATTTGTTGTCCACACGTTTTGTCACTTTCTTGCTCTCAACGCCTAACACTTCTCCGAGAGTTTCTTGAAGCCAAATTGCCTGACATGCCGCCGTTGTAGCTGCCATAAACTCAGCTTCACAGGATGACAAAGCTACTGTTGGTAATTTCTGAGAATTCCATGTGATTGGCGCTGAACCATAGTAGAAAATGTGACCTCTTGTACTCTTTCCATCTTCAAGATTTATATTGTGGCTACTGTCGCTATAGCCCACAATTCTGTCTTCTTCCCCATGTCTGAACTTCACTCCAAGGCTTGTGGTTCCTTTGATATATTGTAACACTTGTTTTATAGCTTGTCCATGCGACTCCCTCGGATTGTGCATGTAACGACTCAACACTCCCACAGCGTATGCTAAGTCCGGCCGTGTATGAAGCAAGTATCTTAGACACCCGATTGTCCTACGATATCTCGTGGTATCTATCTCTGGTTCTTCAATAGCTTTGGTCAGCTTTAAGTTAGCATCCATCAGAATATGAGTTGGATTACAAGTCTCCATACCTGTATCAACCAAAATCTTTTTGGCATAACTCTCTTGTTTAATAGTCATCCTTTCTTCGTTTTGTTCAACCTCAATTCCAAGGTAGTATGTAAGCTTTCCCAAATCTGTACACTCGAATGTCGTCGACATGTCTCTTTTAAACTCATGAATAACCTCAGGGGAAGAACCTGTCACGAACAGATCGTCTACATATACCGCTATAATGAGTTGGTGATTCTCATCTTCCTTACGGTATACGGCTTGTTCTTTTGCACACTTTTGAAATTTCAACCCTTTGAGAACTTGATCGAGCTTGTTGTTCCAGGCTCTAGGGGCTTGTCGCAGTCCGTACAAAGATTTGAACAATCGGTAAACTTTTGTTTCTTCTCCCTTTTTGCAAAATCCTTCAGGTTGAGTGACATACACGACTTCCTTCAATTCACCATGCAAGAAAGCGGTTTTCACATCCAAGTGATGAATTTTCCATCCTCTCATCGTTGCTAGAGCAATGAGTGATCTCACCGTTTCGATACGTGCTACGGGAGCAAATACTTCATCGAAATCAATTCCCGCCTTTTGAACATAGCCCTTAGCCACCAATCTTGCCTTGTGCTTGTTTATGGTTCCATCCGCATTCCTCTTTAGCTTGTAAACCCATTTCAGTCCAATTGGCTTGACTTCCGTTGGTTTATCAACTAACTTCCAAGTCTGGTTTTTGTTGATTGAGTCAATGTCGGCCTCCATCGCTTCAATCCACTCTTTAGTACCTTCGACTTCTTCATAAAATTCCGGTTCACCATTCATTGTCAACAATAACCGTTCACACTCTTCCATTAAGACATAATCATCAAGATACTTGGGTTTAGACACTTGTCTTGAAGATTTCCTTCGTTCTTGTTGATGACCAATTTCTGCGTTTTCTTGTTCCAACGTATCTTCTTCTGTTCCAGCAACTTCATTTTCATACTCAACTTCTTCTTCGATCTCGTTACTGGTATTAGTAGTATCTTCAATGACATCGGTTATCTTGAACATACCAGAGTCTCCACACTCCTCATGTACATTCCAATTCCACCCCTTGTTTTCAATAAAGATCGCATCTCGACTCACCACCACTTTCCTTGTACTTGGATCATACAACCTATATGCCTTCGTACTAGGTTCCGTTCCAAGATTCACCAGTGGTCTTGACCTCTCATCAAGCTTCTTAAGATGAGTTCCTTCAATCTTGACATGAGCTAAGTAACCAAAAACTCGCAAGTGTTCAATGTTTGGTTTCTTGCCGAACAAGCTTTCGTAAGGCGTTTGATCTTCTAAAGCCTTTGTGGGAACACGATTAATGAGATATGTCGAATGTCGTACTGCCTCTCCCCACAAGTAATTTGGAAGTCCCATGCCCTTCAATATACTTCTGGTCATCTCCATCAATGTTCTATTACGCCTCTCAACAACTCCGTTTTGTTGTGGTGTGTAAGGCGCGGTCAAGTGACGTGTGATGCCCTTATCTTCACAGAATGTGTTGAACTCCGTCGATGTGAATTCTCCTCCTCGATCTGTTCTAAACGTTTTAATTCCCTTCCCGGTTTGAGTTTCCACCATAGTTTTAAAACGTTTAAACATTTCTAATGCTTCGCCCTTCTCTTTCATGAGTATACTCCACATGTATCTCGAGTAATCATCAACCAAAACAAACACATATCTGTTTCTTGAGGGTGTTGATGGTGATATAGGCCCACACAAATCTCCATGTACAAGCTCGAGAGCTTGTGTAGCACGAAAACTTGTCTTGGCGGGAATTGGTGAGTGAGTCTGCTTACCGGCCAAACAAGACACACACGCTTCAGCTTCTACTTCAATTTTCGGCATACCTAACACCATGTCCTTGTCTCCCATCAACTTCAGTGATCTGAAATTCACGTGACCGAGCCGTTGATGCCATCTCCAATTTTCATCCTTATTGATTTGTAAGCACAGAGTTCTCTCAATCTTCATGTTTGCCTTGTAAAGTCGAGTAGGAGTTCTTGTTACGTGAACTAGAACTCTTCCACACGGGTCGAGAAGTGTCAAATAATCTTCCTTCATGCGCACTTCACAACCGTTCTCTGTAGCTTGTCCAAGGCTAAGTATGTTGTGTTTGAGATTCGGTATGTAATAGATGTCCTTCAATGACCGTTGTTCTCCGGACCTACAAACAAACACGATCGTACCTCTTCCGGCTATCTCTACACTTGAACCGTCGCCGAATCTCACTCTCCTTATGATTCTTTCATTCAACTCCATGAAAAATGATTTGTTCCCGGTCATGTGATTACTTGCGCCGTTGTCTAAGTACCAAACACTAGCATCTTCTTTCACGACTTCAAGCTTACTCGGTATTACCTTTTCCTCGTTTAATAAAATAATCTCATGCATGTATAGTGCTCCATCCGCTATTTGTGTCTCCACCACATTAGCTTCTTGTTGTTTTTGAGTTCTTTCAGGACAATGTTTGGCAAAATGTCCCTTCTTATCACACCGATAGCATACAAGCTTGGAGTAATCCTTCTTTTGAGTTTGTTTTTGTTCTACAGCAACTTCGTTTTGTTGTTGTGCGTTGGTCCTTCCACGACCTCTTCCACGACCGCGACCGCCTCTTTCTTTCCCTCGAAATCCTCTAAAACCTCCACGTGAGCTTTGTGATTCCGAATTTACGTACATCAACTTTCCTTGGTCTTCTCCTTGCGTCTCCTCACCGATACGTTCTTCATATGCTTTCAATCGACCAACAATGTCCTCAAACCCCGTAGTGTTAAGATCAAGGACTTGCTCGAGAGATGCAATGATGTGTATGTATTTGTGCCTTGGTAAACTCTTGAGAAATTTCGTCACCAACTTTGATTCCTCAATAGTTTGTCCTAGTGATGCACTTCTTGATGATAGTTCCGATACCTTGCCCGCAAAGTCATCGATGCTGTCCGAGTCCTTCATCAAAATTTTGTCAAATTCTGTGTTTAACGTTTGCAAACGAGCCTCTCTAACACGATCAGCTCCCATATGTCGTGTTCTAATTGCATCCCACATACCCTTGGCTGTGTTTTGCTCACCGATTTGCAAAATCAAGGATTCCGGTATCGATTGGAATAACAAGGCTGTTGCAACATCGTTCTTCTCTGCATCTATGCTTCCTAGCTTGTTCGATGATCTCCCATACCTTATGAACCTTCAACGCCACTTTCATGCGCATTGCCCATACGGTATAGTTTGTAGAATTCAACATCGGGAATTGAACCGAAGATTGTCCGGGTTCTTTTCCTCGCGAAGCCATCGTCAATTGCCTTTCTTCCATGTCACGCCTTATCACCTCTACGTTCTTCTGGTTTAGATCTCAAAACAAAGCTCTTGTTCTGATTTGAGTAGGTGAAGAAGGAACAAGCTGACCGAAAGGCAAAAGATAATCGACTAGTTCTGATTTGAAGAAAAAGAATAATAACAGCTCTGGTACCAATTCAAGGTTAAGAATCGATAAAGAACAACACTTCTTTATTTGTTTAGAAAGCTCAACCAAAACTAAACTTTGATTCTCAATATATCATTGCTCACATAGCTTATGATACTTATAGGGAGTAGCCTCAAAACTAAAACCCCATTAGAAATAAGATTTGATCTATTCCTAACTCCATTAGAACCTTCCTTCTTTGACTAATTCAAACGATTAACAGCCTCGACGAAGAAACGATCAACCATCTTATTTTCACTTGTCCTTTTTCACAATCTATATGGCGTCTTCTTCAATCTCAGATTGGTATCACTCTTCCCTTCTCCAATAATTTCGAAGAAAATATTCGGTTGATCTTACAGATTCAGAATAATTCTATCCCTTTACGATCTCGTTTGCTTCCTCTTTGGTTGATGTGAAGAATTAGGACAAAGGGTTTCCGTTGTTTGGACAAAGGGTTTCTGTTGTGTATGATTTCAAGGTGATAATTTAAAGTTGAAGAATCTAATTAACAACATTGGTGATCATTATCAGATTGCTTTTCTACTATATGACATTCGTTATTGGATGGCAAAATTACCGTTGTCTTCTTTGGAGCATGTCAACAGAGATAAGAATGCTGCTGCGGATTGTTTATGTCGTCAAGCTTGTTCGTATAACTCTAGTTTTATTTCTTTTAATAGGCCTCCATCTTGGCTGGCTTCCTTCTTGTATGAATCTTTTTCATTTTAATATCAGTTTTAGTTGATAAAAAAAAAATTAGATTATAACTGCTTCTTTAAAATAAAAAATCTAGCAAAAGTTTCATTGTAAAAGACAACAATCGACTTCGAATTTGTTTTGCTATGGAGTTAGTCTTAATATAATAATTTTAACTCGAAAAGTCTTGGTTTTATTTTTTATTGTAAAAGACATTAATTTATCCCCAAATGATTTGGTTATTAACTATTAATTCATGCAACATACTAGTATTATTGACTTGGGTTTGTCTTGGTGTCTGGTCTAAATATAATACTTAGCACCAAAGAATTGGAAAGGTCAATGCTTTTGTGTTTCATTGTAAAAGACTATATAACTATGACCAAATAATTTAATAATTATTACATGTAAACGACTATCGTTTACTTTGTGTAGTTGGTCTTAAAATAATAGTTATTTAGCACAATAAAATGGGAACGTTTACATGTGCTTTGTGTGTCAATGTGGATTTTGATTGGAGCGACGAGATATAGAAGAAAGTCAAGAAACCAAAAGTGATTAATGGAGGGCCATTTGCTAACCAAGAGTGAGCACGTCAAAATCGATGGCGATTCTTCATCAAATGATGAGCACAACGTCAAGATTACAATCAATGACAATTCTTCATCAACACCACATGAAGCTGAGGGAGTTTTTGAACGGTGTAATAATCTATGCACAGAAGAAAGTGACTGGTGTTGTTTGAGCGAGTTTGTTCTGAATATTTTCCAAATTGTTGCAGCCTTTGTAGTCGTGACTAGGGCAAAACATGAACATCCAGAGACAGCATTTCTTGTATGGATCATCGGTTACACTTGTGGATGTGTTGCTATTGTCCTTATTCATTTTATAAACTGTGCTTCCTCAAGGTATACACTGTATTTCTTGTTTTTTTTTTTTAATAACATTAGCAACCGAGATCAATAATAATTTTATTGGTTTTGCAGAAACTACGAGGAGATTATGGACTTTATGAAGGAGATGTTTGAATATTTCTTCGTGGGTTGGTTTGTGTTGTTTCTTTGGATTTATCATAGCAGTTCGTCATCTCTACATGATAATACTCAACATTTAATTTCTGGTACTCGTCAAACGAAAGTTTACAATTATGTCCCCAAAACAAAAAATACTCACTCTCTAATAGTATTTTTGTTGAAGTGTTTATTTGTTTCGACTTTTGAATAAGAAACAGAGTAAGAACAATGGTTGTAACTTGATCTTTATTGATAACTTGAAAAAGTATTACAACTCGAGTAACGTGTTTAACAATCACGCGATCTAGAGTACTTAAGCAAACCGAATAGATGTAATGTGTAAGTGAAAAAACACAACTCTTAATCTAAAAGACACAACCTTAAAACAGAGTATTTGTGCCTCTTGATCAAGTAACTAACTAATGTGAATGTAACTAACTTATACGAGATTTTGATTATAGTTCAACAATTTTCACCCTTGTCTTTTTGCAGGTTATGTTTGGCGTTTTTTGCTTACACTTGCATTCGATATGTGCCTTTTCATTTAGTATGTTCAGCAATCTGCTTGGTGTTCGTTGTGGCAATATGGTTTTGCGCCGCTGTGTTAGGCACGACCCCTAATATGTTTGTTTACGTTGCATTCCTTATAATCGTCATTGGAATTTTTAAATTTTTGCAGGAGGTTTTTATGTTGCATTCTTGAATTCAAAGTATTGGAAAGTCTTGTAATCGTTTTTGTTATGAATAAAGTTAAGACTTTGACGAACTATAGCAGCTAGCCATAGCGGATATGGTTCATATAACAAAAGTAAACGTTCGTGGTTCGAAATCTGTTTTAAGGATAAGTCGGTGCATTTGTTGCATTCATCGGTTGAACTCATGCGGGATTTTGCGTATATAAATGGTGGATCATGTTATTGTCATCCTTCTTTTTACATTATAAAGGTGCACAAGAGGAGAACAATGTTCCAACATTATCCGAGGAACTAAGGCCCATATATATATGAGAATGCTTAGTCACAAAGCTGTATCACTCAAAGATTGGAATCCAAACAGAATGATATAAAACAATAAATTATATATTATATTATATTACTTTTTCACACACACACACACATATATATATATATGCTCACTTCTAATACAAAAAGTTAATATAACATTACTAGTTAAGTATATTTTGGAATAATCTTAACAAGAAAAAAATTCAAATATAAGAGATTACTTTCAGAGGAAGGGAGTAGAGAACATCTCGAAACAACTCTGACGAGAAGAAGAATCAGTTTGCTTGGTAATGATGCTACCATCATCAAGCTTAAACACACTAACATCTTTCTCGTCATTAAAGTAGATAGCATTCTCCAAACATCCATAGTACTCAGCTAAGACCGTAAAATAACTGTCCGTCGCCACAATGAGTGCCTTATCTCCCAAGGAACTGACCTCAACCCATTTTACCAAATCCTCGTCCATCTTATAAACCTTTAAACCAACGGTTCTCTCGATATTAACTCGTTTTACGCGAAATTTCTTAGAGAAACGATGAACAGTGCATAAATCTCCAAAATACTCCACGAGTCTCTGATCTTTGGAATTATCAATGTCGTAGTAGTCCATTGGAGTTGAAGGTCCATATCGAAATATGCTGACCTCAGATAAACTTATCAACTAAATTGCTCCTGTTAAGTCTAAGGCATAAATTTTGTCCTCTGTGAAGTATAATGTCTAAGAAACCTTTGACTTCTTCATTGTTTATTCTTGTCCAACGTTTACTTTCTTCTCCGCTCTTGCAAAACCAAATCTTCTTGTTATAGTCGACTACGAAAAACATATCGTCTACGAAAAAAACTCTAGCCGAATTTAAGGAAACCCGATAGTCTACTAATACAGGAACCAAAGGGATGGATCCTGAAGTGTGGTGGATGATTGAAGAATCTGTACCTAGCCGAAGGGCACTCTCTAGAGATTCTAGTGGATGAACTGGTGGAGTGAAGTGGATTTCGAGATAGAGACTTTTCAACTGGCCGACGGGCACTCTTTGAAGAATCTTGAGAATGAGATGGATAGAAGGTGGATCGAGAGATGCCACACAGATGATGGAGGATATGTGATATCTGATAACACTCAATTTTCAAGGAATCAAACACAAGAAGAAGGAGAGGGTGGCTGCTTCTTTTTCAGAAGTTGAACCTAAAAAACTATTCGTTTTATTTCATTAAATGTTTAAAGATACAAAGCTGAGAAGGGACTTTATAACTAGTACGACAGCTGGGGACCTTCTAGGATCGGAATTATTACATAATAAAAAGACTAAACTTACAAAAACAACAGACTCAAAATTAAAAGACATAAATAAAAGAAATTTATAACCTACCGGTCATATTCCTGTAAAAACAAGAAAATAAACTCGTTAATTATTTAAAATATTCAAATTTATACCTTGAGAGTTTAGTTGGTCGAGTCTTCTCGTGAAATAGTGAATAAAGTAATTCCCTGGAAAATGTTCCTAAATGACCGAATTGACAGATTCACAAAAGTAGCATTGATCAAGTTAGTACTGTAGGAAGTTTCTGAAATGTTTCTAAAGGGTTGAATTGACAGATTCACAAAATTGGCATTTGGTGCTGTAGGAAACTGTTTCTGGACAGATTTGCTCTTGAGTCTCTTCTTGCATTTCCTTGGTAATCTTAGCTTCTTGGTGATCTTCAATCTCTATGATGGAGATGAGATTCTCTACAGAGTCGTTAAACTCTTCCCTTAGTTTCTTTGTGCCTAATCTAGTCCCTGACATTTGACTCATAGTGGAAATATTGATGATCTCTTCTTCAGATTCGATTGAGCTAATTTCAATGTCCTCATCATCTCCTACCTCTTGAAAAGGTTTTGACCTCAGAACAGGTGCAACTACATTGAAAGGAGATAGATTAGCAACATTGAAGGTAGAAGAGATATTCATCTCACCTGGTAGTTCAATTTTGTAGGCATTTTTGTTGATCTTTTCCAGCACTTGAAAGGGACCATCTCCTCGTGGTACAAGCTTTGATTTCCGCTGGTTTGGGAATCTTTCATGTCTCATGTGTAACCACACCCAAACTCCAGGTTCAAAGGTCACTTCGTTACGGTGCTTGTCAATTTGTTGCTTGTATTTCTCGGTTTTTTTTTTTCTGATTCTCTTTGACCTTTTGATGAAGCTTCTTCACAAAATCTGCTCTGGTTTCACCTTCAGCACTAGAATAAACAGCTTGGGGCAGAGGTGAAAGATCTAACAGAGTAGTAGGATTAAATCCATAAACAACTTCAAAATGTGAGAGTTTAGATGCAGAATGTTTAGCATGGTTATAAGCAAATTCAATATAAGGCAAGCAAGATAACCGATTCTTTAAATTCTTACCCACCATAGCTCTCAACAAGGTTGAAAGAGTCTGTTTTACTACCTCTGTTTGGCCATCAATCTGAGGATGACAATTGGTTAAGAAAAGTAGCTTAGTTCCTAACTTTCTCCATAAAGTTTTCCAGAAATGGCTTAGAAATTTGGTATCTCGATCTGAAACTATGGTCCTTGGCACTCCATGTAGACGTACTACTTCAGCAGTTTGAGTGCGTCATTCGTCTTGTTACATGGTAAGAAATGAGCCATCTTGGAGAACTTGTCCACTACTACAAAGATGGAATCCTTGTTGTTGATATGTGGCAGTCCTAAAACAAAATCCATCGAGATGTCTACCCAAGGTAGGTTAGGGATAAGCCAAGGCATATATAAACCATGTGGATGTGACCTGGATTTTGCCTTTAGGCAAGTGATGCACTTAGCACAGAATCTTTCCACATCTCTCTTCATGCACGGCCAGAAGAAATGCTCCATAAGAGCAGTCAATGTCTTGTCTCGGCCAAAATGCCCCATAAGCCCATCTCCATGTGCTTCTCCAATTATCATCTCTCTCATATATCCTTGTGGAATGCAAAGCCTCTTATCCTTGAACAAGAATACATTGTGCTGGTAGAATGCTTCATAGTCGGCTTTGTTGGTTTCTTTGAATATTTCCTGAAAATCTGGGTCAGTTTCATACAAACCTTTGATATGTTTGAATCCCATGATTTTAGCCTCCATGGTACTGATTAAGGCGTATCTCCTTGATAAAGCATCAACTACTACGTTCTCCTTGCCTTTCTTATACTTGATCACATACGAAAAAGCCTCCACGAACTCAAGCCATTTTGCATGTCTCTTCTTAAGTGTGGTTTATCCTCTTAGATACTTGAGTGTCTCATAATCTGTATGAATAACAAACTCTCTTTTCTAGAGACCTTACCAAAGCGTAGAGTTCTTTGTCATAAGTAGGATAGTTGAGAGAAGCTCCACTGAGTTTCTCACTGAAGTTTGCTACTAGTTTTCCTTCTTGAGTTAATATAGCTCCTATTTCTGTACCAGAAGTATCACATTCAATCTCAAACATCTTATCAAAATTAGGAAGTACCAAAACAGGCGCATGTGTGAGGCTGTCTTTAAGCTTGTTGAATGCATCTTCCTGAGCTTGACCCCATTTGAATTCCACATTCTTTTTGATCACTGAGCTCAGTGGTGCAACAACGGTAGTAAAATCCTTCACAAATCTTCAGTAGAAACTAGCCAGACCATGCAAACTCCTCACATGTCCAATGGTTGTTCGTGTAGGCCAGTCTTAAATGGCTTTGATTTTCTCCTCATCGACCTTTAATCCCTGAGAACTTACAACAAATCCTAGAAAAGTAACTTAATTAGTGCAGAAGGTACATTTCTTAAGATTAGCATAGAGATTTTCAGCCTTTAGTGATTTAAGAACCTGCTCAAGGTGATGTTAGTGTTCCTCAAGATTAGAGCTATAGATCAGGATGTCAGAGAAATAAACCACAACAAACTTACAGATGAAAGCTCTTAAGACGTGGTTCATAAGTCTCATGAAAGTACTTGGAGCGTTTGAGTCCAAATGGCATCACCAGCCATTCATACAGTCCTTGTTTGGTTTTAAACGCTGTCTTCCATTCATCTCCTTCTTTCATTCTTACCTGATGATATCCACTCATTAGATCAATTTTTGAGAAGATTGTTTCTCCATTAAGTTCATCTAGCATGTCATAAAGCCTGGGAATTGGATGCCTATATTTGATAGTAATGTTGTTGATAACTTGGCAATCCTCACACATTCTCCAAGTTCCATATTTCTTGGGCACTAGAAGAACAGGAACAGCACATGGGCTTAAGCTCTCACGGATATAGCCCTTAGACATCAAGTCTTGAACTTGTTTTTCTAGCTCCTTTGCTTCTTCTGAATTTATTCTATAAGCAGCTCTGTTTGGCAAAGGTGCTGCGGGAACCAGATCAATATGATGCTCTATTCCTCTTATTGGTGGTAACCCTGGTGAAATATGTTCTGGAAATACATCAGTGATTGAGAAGATCTAGAACAACCGTTGGCAGATCTTATGTTTTGTTCCTGAAATCAAATCTTCCTTAAAGATAAGTAGTAGCACCTGTGTTTGAGACCCAAGAGATTTCAAAACAGTAGAAGGTGTTACATAAAGATTGATTTTTACTTAGCTTGTTTCCTTTGGACATAGCTGTTTGCATCTCATACACTTTTTGTGGAGTTAATGGTGCAAGCGAATACTTCTTGTTATTGTGCACAAAGGTGTACTAGTTGAATCTGCCATTATGTAGTGCTTCCTTGTCAAATTTTCATGGACGTCCTACAAGAATATGTCCAGCTGGCATAGGGACCACATCACACACAACTTGATCCATATACTTTCCAATGCTAAATGGCACAATAACTTGCTCGACGATTTTCAGCTCAGCCTCATCATTTAACTTAAGTCTATATGGTCGAGGATGCTTTGTCTACTAAAGACCTAGCTTATCAACCAAATTCTTGCTAACCACGTTAGTGCAAGAACCACCATCAATGATTAGACTACATACCTTAGAATTGATTGTGCACCGAGATTGGAAGATGTTTTCTCTTTGGATGATTTCTGGTTCATAGAGAACGCTGAGAGCTCTCCTAGTAACTAGAAATTCTTCTGAATCCGCATAATCATGATTATTTTGTCTCTCCACTTTTCTGGCAATTCTATCTTGCATACCATCTAAGAACTATGTCATCAAAGTCTCCTCTGAATCTTCAATCTCCAATATGTTTTTAAGCATTTCAAACTCATCAAAATATTCTTTAACAGATTTAGACCCTTGAGTAAGTTTCCTAAACTTCTTCTACAAATCTCTTTAGTAATAAGTAGGGACATATCTCTTCCTCAATTGAAACCTCATGTCCTCCCAAGTACTAATCTGACCATGTATATGCCTTCTCTTTTAAGACACATCTTTGTCCCACCAAGCTAATGCACTTTCAGTTAATTGTGCAGCAGCTAGAGACACTTTCCTTTGATCTGAGTAGTTGTAGTACAAGATATACTCCATACACCTTTTCCAATAAGGGTAATCATCTGGATTAACCTTTCCTGCAAAAGTTGGTGCCGTGAGCTTCACGTCTCTGTTTCCAGCATCTTGTTCTCTACCTCCAACTCGGTGTTGCTGTCTTTTTGGTCTGTAATCACGTTTATAATCAGGTTCAGCTTCTTTATCAGACAACTCATCTTCTGCAGGGTTCACTCCTATAACATTCATGTTTCTTATGAGTTCTCTGCGATTTGGTGCTGGATTTTCAATCCTTGTCATTTGATCTCCAAGAGTCTTAAATTGTTTTAAATAGCAACAAGCATCTAAGCCACATTCACATCATTCTGATTCTCCATGTTCATAAACGTTCCTCTCTTTCACAGAACAAACGGATAAAGTGCACAGGTAGTCGAAAGGTCTAAAACTCACACAAACGACGAACAAGCAAAATAGAACAATAACAAAAAGATTTAACCAAGCAAAGACACCAAAACGAACAAACACAAACTTAAAACAAAAATAGACACAACTGAAGCAAACAAAGGGATATGTAGAACATAAACAAAAGGGGTAGATTTAACCTTATTTTGAGCGTTTAGCTCTGATACCAGATGATATAGGAAACAAAGGGATGGATCCTGAAGTGTGGTGGATGATTGGAGAATCTGTAGCTGGCCGACGGGTACTCTCTAGAGATTCTAGTGGATGAACTGGTGGAGTGAAGTGGATTTCGAGATGGAGACTCTTCAACTAGCCGACATGCACTCTTTGAAGAATCCAAAGAATGAGATGGATAGAGAGTGGATCGAGAGACGCCACACAGATGATGGAGGATCTGTGATAAGTCTAATAACACTTATAAATCTTCAAGGAATCACACACAAGAAGAAGGAGAGGATGGTTGCTTCTTTCTCAGAAGTTAAACCTAGAAAAACACTCGTTTTATTCCATTCAACGTTAAAAGATACAAAGCTGAGAAGGGACCTTATATACTAGTCCGTTAGTTGGGAACCTTATAGGGTTGGAATTATTACATAATAAAAGGATTAAACTTGCAAAAACAACATACTCGAAATTAAAAGGCATATATAAAAGACATTTATAACCTAACGGTCATATTCCTGCAAAAACAAGAAAATAAACTCTTTAATTATTTAAAATATTTGAATTTATACCTTGAGAGTTTAGTTGGTCGAGTCTTCTCGTGAAATGGTGAATAAAGTAATTCCCTGAAAAAAGGTTCCTAGAGGACCGAATTGACAGATTCACAAAACTAGCATTGATCAAATTGATGCTGTAGGAAGTTTCTGAAATGTTCCTAGAGGGTTGAATTGACAGATTCACAAAACTGGCATTGATCAAGTTTGTGTTGTAGGAAACTGTTTCTGGACAGATTTGCTCATGAGCCTCTTCTTGCATTTCCTTGGTAATCTTAGCTTCTTGGTGATCTTCAAGCTCTATGATGGAGATGAGATTCTCTACAAACTCGCTAAACTCTTCCCTTAGTTTCCTTGCGCCTGATCTAGTCCTTGGCGTTTGACTATAGTGGGAATATTGATGATCTCTTCTTCAAATTCGATTGAGCTAACTTTGATGTCCTCATCATCTACAATAACAACTTTATCTGAGATACGTTTTTTTATCTCGGTCAAGTATTGATCGTTGTAAGATTGACGAATCTCTGAAACCCCAAACCTCAAAAGGTCTAGGATTTAATTGGAAGGGGTAATGGTTTTACCAAAGAGAGGAGACCAGAGATTTTTCTTACTGGATTCAGAAACTTGTCTATTTTTGATTAGCCATCCTTTGTTAGGACACGAAGAAGAGAGAGTTACACAGAAGAAAGTGGTGGAAGAGACAACAGTCTTTCTCTTCTTGAAACTGGGAAGGTTACGTTGGAAGTGGTTCTGGAAACGCTTCTTGGTCGCAACCGTGGAACGCCAGGGTTTACAGATGCTACGGATACGAAGGAGGTCAATGTTGGAAGATAAACGGTCGGCTAACAAGTCGACTAGGTCTACAGGTAAATCAGACCACCCAACTTTACCCATCTCGATCACTCTCTCTCTCTCTCTCTTGTTACTTGTTAGTGGAACAATTACAAAAGAAAACCAAAGATTTAACAAAACTGATGTAGGAGATATGTACGTAATCTATCTATACCTTTCCCACATTAGTAAAGAAATATATTTGCAGAAGAGAGATTTAAGAGGGTTCTTAGAGTTTAAATAATATAAAGTAATAGATTCCAATCCGGTGGTTGCACAATGGGTGCACTTATCATCTCGTTTTTCAATCTCTCAAAGGCCTCATTGCATGCCTCATCAAACACAAATTCAGCTTCCTTGCATAGAAGCCTTGTCAAAGGTCTAGCAATTTTTGAAAAGTCTTTGACAAACCTTCGGTAAAAACCGGTGTGTCCCAAGAAACTTCTTATCTCTCTAACCGTCTTTAGAGGTGCCAACTTAACCATGACCTCGATCTTTGCTTTGTCTACCTCAATACCATTTTCAGAAATCCTATGACCAAGAACGATACCCTCTTTCACCATGAAATGGCATTTTTCCCAGTTGAGTACGAGGTTCGTTTCTTCGCAGCGTTTGAGTACCCTGCACAAATTCAGCAAACAAGAACGAAACGAAGAGCCATATACGGAAAAATCATCCATAAAGACCTCCATTATGTTCTCAATCAAATCCGAAAAAATCAAACCATCATGCATCTTGAAAAGTCGCAGGTGCCATACATAAACCAAATGGAATCCTTCGAAAGCAAAGGTGTCGTAAGGACAAGTAAATGTCGTTTTTTCCTGGTCACTAGGATGAATTGGTATTTGAAAGAAACCAGAGTAACCATCTAGGAAGCAATAGTATGAATGATTAGTCATCTCTCAAGCATTTAATCGATATAAATGGTAAAGGAAAATGATCTTTACGAGTGGCTAATTTAACTTCCTATAATCGATGCATACTCTATGTCTGGTTATAGTTCTTGTTTGAATCAATTCATTATTTTCATTCTTAATAACCGTTATTCCTCCCCTTTTTAGGCACAACATGTACCGGTGAGATCCAAGTTACTATCGGAGATAGGATAGATCACACCGACTTCAAGTAGTTTTAAAATTTATTTCTTAACTACTTCCTTAAGGTTCGGGTTAAGCCTTCTTTGATGTTGAATGGATGATTTACTTTCATCTTCTAAGTGAATTCTATGCATGCACAAAGATGGTGAAATTCCTTAATATCTTTCAGTGCATATCCTATGGCTTTCTATACTTTTTCAGTTCATGCAACAACATAGAAGTCTCCTCATCATTCAATGCATCATTGATTATCACAAGGTATGTCGAGTTAGGTCCAAGAAACGCGTACCTTAGACCTTTTGGTAAAGGTTTGAGTTCAAGTTGGGGAGCATTGAGTTCGCTCCAATCGTTGGTGAAGTCTTTCTTCCTCATTCACGTTGGTAATCTCTTCGAGTTGCAAGAAGGATGTTTGTTCTTTCCATGGCAATTAAGAATCCAAATACTTCTCATAAGCAAACGCTTCCTCATTGACAACCACATCTTTCTCATTTGGTTTGTGTTAGGGCTAGTTGTAAAGCATCTCCATGTTCAACTCCTCAAGATATTCATCAACCATCTCCTCTAGGGTTTCGATGTAGAACCACATTCCGTCAATGGTTGTTTTTTTCATCACGTCAAGAATATCGAACCTCATGTTGATATCTCCAAGTTGGAGATATGATGATGCCTTTCTTCACATCGATTATAGCCCCTGCGGTCGCTAGAAATGGTCTCTAGAAGATAGGATCTTTCGGTTCTTCATCCATCTCAAGTACCACGAAATCAGTGGTATGATACAATCTCCAACCTTCAATGGTAAGTCCTCTAGAATACCAATCGGAAACCGTGTGGTTCTATCCGCTAAGACTAGCGAAATCCTTGTTTTCTTGAAGTTGGTTAAGCCAAGCTTCTTGGACACCGTCAATGGCATTAGACTCACGCTTGCACCCAAATCAACTAAGCATCTTCCAAAGGACAAAGGTCCTAATGCACAATGGTAATGTGAAGCTGCCAGGATCCTTTAAGCTTTCTTGGCAAGTTGTTTTGTATGATGTCGCTACAATCATGGTTCACCATCACATGGCTTCTTCAACCTGCCTCTTCTTAGTAAGAACATCCTTAGAAGTTTGTTGTAGATCGGGCATTCGATCATAAGATCAGCAAAAGGTAAGGTCACTTGAATGGACTCCATAATCTTTCTAAACTTCTTGAATTTCTCGTCCATGATTTGGTTTATGAACCTCCCGGGAAATGGAAGCTTTGGCTCAAAGGTGGAACACAAAGTCCACATTCTTCTTGATTGCTTGGTTGGTTCTTTGGAATCACCTTTTGTTGAGTTTTAGAAGTCTGACCTCCGAAATCGGGGGTGGAAATCGATCTTGGATCGATTTTTTTCAATAATCCGATCATGAAAATCGGACACGACTCGATTTTTGTTTTCTCCGTTCTTGGGTTAGATTTCTGATCGGTCAAAAGATTCCGGCTTGTGGATCGATTTTCTTGGTCGATTTTTGGGAAATCGATCCCGAAAAATCGGTTGTGGATCGATTTCTGGATTGTCCATGGGTTCTTCTTCTTCTTTTCCTTCGAGTGTTTCTTCAAACATCTTTTCTTTCATTACTAACTCTACAACAACTTCTCTCTAGAGGGCAATGCCTTTCCATCTTAGAGTTATCGCCAAGCAATACTCTTTTGGGTTTTCAACTGCTTACCCGGTAAAACTCCCTTCGGGCCTTGTGAAGTAGAAGCTACTTGAGCACCTGATTCTCTAGCCCCTTTACATGTGTACTCAGCTGTTCAAATTTGGAGTTTAATTCATTGTATGCTCCATCCACCTTGTGGTGAATCTCACATATCTTCTTGGTGAGTTCAATCGAACTATTAGTTTGTCCGACTAATAGTTGTTGAAGCATACTCTTCATCTCTTGATCTTGTGGTTGGGGTGCACTTGTTGCCCTTGAGGTATGTACCCTTGTTGATTGTTGTTAGGAACAAAGGGCGCTTTATTCTGAAAACCTCCTTGGTTGTTTTGGAATCCGCTTTGTGACCTTGAATTGCGGGTTTCGGTATGAATCTTGGTTGTGTGAAGCTTTGCCTTGGTTGTTCGATGGCACAAAAAGGTCGTGATTGGTAGTTTGTGTTGTAATTCCTGTTGTATCCTCCTTGATAACCTCCTTGGTTACCCACAAAGTTAATCTCTTCTTGAGCTTCAACATATAACTCTTCTTGACAAGTTTGTCTTCCATCGAATCTCCTACGAGTTAAACAGATCGCTCTGTGGCTTGTAGTACCTTATCCATCTTTTCATGAAGAGCTTGTGATCTCTTTACTTCGTTGATCTTCTCCACTCCCTCTTGGAGCTCTATCGTAATCCTCACCGTAATTCCCATCGCTTTGAGCCAAATTCTCAATGAGTTGCATTCCTTTCGTTCATGTTTTTTCCCTAGGAAATTCCCGTTACTTTCGCGGTGTCAAGTAACATTCTGATCCTAGGGACAACTCCTTGATAGAATGTGCTTAGTAGAGATTCGTTTGAAAACCCATGATGAGGGCACTTGTTCGTGTACCCCTTAAAGCGTTCCCAAGTTTCGCTGAAGCCTCTCGTTGTTTCTTTTGAGCAAAGCTAGAAATGTCGTTTCTAAGCTTTGCTGTCCGTGAGGTTGAGAAGAACTTCTCTAAGAACTTTCTTTTGGCAGTCATCCCATGTAGTTATGGATCCTGGAGGTAAGCTCTTCTCCCATTGCTTAGCCTTATCCCCAAAGAGAAAGGGAATAACCTAGTTTGAACGCATCTTCAGAGATGCCGTTTATCTTTGTCAGCCCGCACACGTCATTGAAGTTGTCTAGATGATCTAGAGGATCTTCAACTGCTAGCCCATGAAATTTGTTCCCCTGAACCATGTTATGCAGGCTAGCTTTTATCTCGAAGTTGCTGTTCTCACCGGTTGTGCATGAATACCACTACGGTTGCCGTGTGCTTGGGGTGCATCAAACGCCCCTATCACCCTCTGTGGTCTGGCTGCGTGGACAGGCGGGTTCATAAGAATCCCCGCTCCCTGAACTTCTACACTCATCGTTTGGGAAATTATCTCCCATATTCAACCCAAGTGTTCGTGCAAGTCTCTCCCTCTCTCTTCTAGCTCGAGTGTTGACTCGTTCTAGTCTTCGTATGTCAGGAACCAACTCAACCAAGTTTTGTTGTCCTTGGCTTCTCAGGTTCATACACCTTCAAGAAAGAGAAAGAATAGACACAGTTAGATGGTACGAAAAAAAAAAAAAAATTTAGACTCGTAGAATCCAAATCCTAATGGCTATTCTATTGCCTTCCCCGGCAACGACGCCAAATTGATCGGAAGAGTTTTCGGGCTCTTGTGCACAAATTAAACCTATTGTGCTCTAATACCTCAATCCTAAA